>JAZAYU010000014.1:10448199-10709479 GCA_038501625.1 Corbicula japonica
ACCATATCTGGCGCGAGAACGTTTCATCACGATACACCTGGCCAGCAAATTGGGGATATCAGATCCATGAATATAAACAGGTGAGTAAACAACCGGCCAGCAAACTGGGGATATCAGATCCATGAATATAAACAGGTGAGTATACAACCGGCCAGCAAATTGGGAATATCAGATACATGAATATAAACAGGCGAGTATACAACCGGCCAGCAAATTGGGGATATCAGATACATGAATATAAACAGGTGAGTACACAACCGGCCAGCACTTGCTTAATTAGTAACTAGACTCTTGCACAGCCGTTACCAATATGGTCGTCAAGTCAATAATCAAGATTGCGCTACTAAAGTCTATAGAACTCGTATGACACGAAATAGTTGCCTTTTTCTTAATTTCCGACTGTAGACCGGAACATATCACACGTTAAAATAACTAACTTTCTCATGTAAATAAGAAGATATATCATGTTATGTTTTACTACACTTTTTGTTTTATTAAGAGACGTTGTTAATCATATACTGAGTGCCAATGAAAACGCAACACTTTATTTTTGTAATATGTTTAATGTGTGTAAAAGTTTAATACATTGTCAAAGGTTCATATGTTTTAAAATCAATCAGACGCGTTGGACCACGCGAGTAATTTTTGACGGTGAACAATCCAATCAAAGGGGCGATTTCCCGTCGAGACATTCCTCCTGGGATCATGCCCGAAACCTCATGTCGCCGGTTGTCTGAAAGCTTTGGCATTATCAGATTTATATATCTAGTAAAACTTGAAAAACTGAATATGGGATTTATGTAGCCGTAAGTAAAGGTTAACAAATGAACTTGTTTTGAGGTTATTCGTGAATGTCTACATGCCAATACGAGTTTCGTGAGTTTGTACGGGGTTACTGAAGGACAGAAAGTTTAAAAATTTAGTGGACCATTAATGTACCGATTGGTTACTTATTGATTTTAAAACACACCTAAATTTACCAATTTATTAAACTTATACACACATCAAAAATAGTGTTGCGTTTTCATTGGCGCTCAGTATATTTTACTCTACAAGGCGTTATATTTTCAGCTAAACCTTTTATTAGAAGGCAAACCCGTGTCTTCCCGACCAGTATCTACGAGGGAAATCCTCAGACTTCCGGAAATCCCACAGAGGCAAGCCGGCTTTCCCAAATCTACCAGTCAAGAAATTGGATGGAAATCCACCCAGGTAGTTCACAAATGACTGATCCGACAAAGCGTCACTGTAAATCGTATTATTAATTAACTATCTCATATTGGCCCAGCAATTCTCATATTGGCCCAGCAATTCTCATATTGGCCCAGCAATTCTCATCGGGCAGTAACATTAGCCCTCGGCCTTCGGCCTCAGGCTAATGTGAATGCCCTTGGCCCAATAACAAGGCCAATATGAATTCACTTGATTAATAACATGATAAAACACTTTGATTTGAAATGTGTAATAAGCGCGCACATTTACATGAAAAACATTTTCTTTATTGATGTGAATATTTATTTGTTTCAAAGATAATAAAACTGAGATGTAAGACCGGTCATCTTAGACTGGTCAACCATCTCAGTTTTAATTTTTTTTAGAAAAAAAATACGAGTATTTCACAGTTCCGAGTTTAGAATGTGACGATAGCGATTTTCGTAAAAATCAGATTTCATAAATCTCTAATAATGTTCGGGAAAAAAATAAAGGTACAAAATTTTTCAGGATAATGCGCGTTTTTGTTCCTCTGAATATGGAGACAAAAAAGACACTCTTTTGTGATTATCAATACGTGCCACTTTAAGAATATACAATAACAAAGACAATTTTTTAACAATATAACCTTTTTGATCGAGATCGGCACACAGGAAGTAGCCGCGTCTAGAGCTGCTTTTAAAAAGGCTGGTTTAACTCGGTATAGCTATCGTATGTATTCAGTTTTAACCAACCTTTTCTCTGTCAGGGGTTTTTACTTTTAGAACTGAACTCCCGCCCCCTTTGACTATAAAAACACTGACTTATTTAGGCCTTAATGTATAACTGGTTATAGATAAGTAGACAGTCACGTGATACTCGGTTTAGATAGCCAATCAATATCTTAATGCAGATATGGGCAATTTAAATAATTTTCCGGTGATCAATACTCTGACATGAAGAAAACGTAGTTTTATCAAAATTGTAAAAAATGTTAATATACCATAATTAAATTAACTTGTTTGTCTCGTTACTGTCAAGTTTTCGATAACATACTATATTTTCTATCTCTTTTTTGTATTTTTTCAGGATGTAGGAACGGCTGAGTTCATAAAAAGGTTTAATATACACGCGGCCGGCAAGTGCACAATTACACGACGACTAAAGTGGCCACTAGACTGCCAGCCCTAAGACAACGCTGAACTAAATATTTTTATAACCAAAATTTATCAAAATAAACTTTTTACAGCTAAATGAGTTGTATTTGTGAAGCTCATACTGAACGTCTGCTGACTGCTTCTCCTCAGCTGCAATTTTGGAACTTGAAAATTTACCTATTGTGTTATTATTTTATTTTACAGGGACGAATTTCGCACAATAGCCGCAAATAAATTTTTCTACTGAGACATATTTATACGTGGTGTAATTTCACTGGGGTTTAATTGTGAAATACGCGAGTTTTAAACCTGGGCGAAATATAAAGATACCATACTAGGATAGGTAAAATGAATCCCTATTGTATTTTAATGTCTTAGACTAAAGTGGGAATAATAACTGTAGAGATCTAAAATGTACACGTAGATCCTATAGATTCTAAAGAGAAAATTAATATGCAAAGCAATGTAACAAGCAATTAAAATTTTTAAATACAGGGAATCTCATAAAATTCCAGCTAAACTGAGCTTCCATCATCTTGAATTTTAATATTTTGTCTATGTCGCTATTTCAGCCAATAAGAAATTATAAGATGTATGAGGTTTAAGACTGGTTTCCAGTTTTAGTTTTATAATCTTTGGCTCAGTCTAATTTTTGTTCAATCATGCAAATTAGATCAGTGCCCAAGGTTATAAAGCTGAGATTTGAGACTGGTTTCCAATCTCAGCTTTATAACCTTCAGCCATGATCCGCATCTGTGCCTTTAGAGTCATTTAAAATCATTAAGGTTATTCTTGACCAAGAAGTGCACAGTGAAGGTCCTGATCATCTGGCACAGATGTGCTGGATGATCTGGATATACACTGTTTACACATGCAATGAAAACTGTATATACACATGTATGGAGTAAAGCATAAAACCTTGTAAAAAGAACATATTGAACATCCTTGTTTTGATGTTTTCTTGGTCACTGAAAAAATAATCTATTGAGAAACTACAAATCGTGCACAAGGAACTTCAAAGGACGTTATTGGTAACAGCATCAAAAGGTTAATGTACGGGGAGCCTTTTACAGCTGCAATACAACACAAACAACGCTACTGAGATATGTAAACAGATGGAAATGGAACTTTGAAAAGAGCAAAACTACTACATATACTCTGCAAATTTAAGTTTAATGTGGTAAAGTCTACCTCAATTCCACTGATTTGTTATTATATTCTATGTTACTTGGCACTTTTTATAATTCCATAAAACCTATACATGTACTCGTATAAACAAATTAAATCCCTAACAAATGCAAAACACTTATGCAAACTGTTAAGAGTATCTGATCACTTATTAAGGTAATTAAGACAAAACTTGCACCTTTTTTAAAACAGTTAGTCTGATGATAACATGAGAATGTTATGAAATACTTCAAGTATTTTTTCCAGAAAAATCCTTTACT
This sequence comes from Corbicula japonica, assembly GCA_038501625.1. Lineage (NCBI taxonomy): Eukaryota > Metazoa > Mollusca > Bivalvia > Venerida > Cyrenidae > Corbicula > Corbicula japonica. The sequence continues at coordinate 10,451,996 of JAZAYU010000014.1, forward strand.
CCTTATAAAATCCTTTAATCGCATGAGCAAACAGTGTAGATCCAGATCAGCAGGCACATCAGTGCCCTCTGATCAAGATTTGCACTGTTCGCTTTTTGAGTCACTAGGTTATTTCTAACCAAGAAGAGAACAGTGTAGATCCTGATCAGATGGCACAGATGTGCTTACTGACGTTGATCTGTACTGTTCACCCACACAATAAAGGTAAATCTATGGAGTAAAAGGTTAAAATGATTCGGCTTCATATGTAAAAATTCAGCTTTTAATCTGTCAACACATTTTGTTTGAACTGCAGATATTAGAAGTGGTGTTGACACGACCTGTTGCATAACTAATACCCTGACCGGAGAACCATGCAGCAGTAGTGTTCACCATCACATTCCTTTCAATCACTCTCCTGAACTTATCAATCATTTTCATCATCACTGTCTGTGTCAGATTGCTGACATGTCACAGGCGGTCTGTTCGTGTTCACTACTTTGTCACCGAGATTATCTTCGTTATCCGAGTCACTTTCACTAGGAGGTAACATATCATCGGGAATCATGCTGTTACTATTCTTGTTGTTGGAATCATTGGAAAATCCTGCTGGCCTGAAATAAAGATAACCAGGGAAAGTACATGTATTGAAAACAATCTTCAGGAAAATTTAGTACAAGAATAAACATTTAGATTTGTTATACTATTCACACATGCGATAAAACCTATATACATGTTTGCATGTTGTTTCTTGTTTTGTTTTGGTTTTCGTTTCAGGCCCCTTTCCAGGGAAACCTCATTTATTATCCCCGTCATAGGTGCTGAGGGGGTCGGACAGCCATCCCCCACAGACCTTACAAACAAACAAACTTTATTATTAAATAAATAATATAAATCAAATAATTACATATATCAACACAGTTTAAGAAATACAATGCAAAATATAGTTTGGAGTAAGTAGACTTGAAACATTTTTATGAAAAACAATCAACGAAAATATGAGTGCACATTCTGGAATAACAGATTTTGTAGTCAGATAATTGAAATTATGTAAATGTAAAGAGTTGATATTAGGTTATTAGTTTTGTTAAATACGGTGCAAATAGTAACAAAATACTTTTATAATTTTTTTTTATGAGAATGACATTTAAATTTTTAAAAATTCACTATAGCATTCGTCCTTACCCGAAACGAAACAGTAAGAGCGATGCAGTGAGCAATTCAATAAGACTATATTTTTAACAACAATAAAGAACTAGATGTTTTTTGTGAAAAACGCATGTCTCCCCCCTGCGCCCCCCCCCCCCCCCCCCCACCCCCCCCCCTCTGTGCCCAGACCCCTGTGACCTTGACCTTTGACCTACTGATCCCATAATCAATAGGGTTCTTCTACTCAATAAGGGCTATTACCCTATTTAGTTTGAATGCTCTGGGTCAAGCGGTACTCCAGTAATTGACCAGATACGGTTTTTACTCTTCGGGGCCCCTGTGACCTTGACCTTTGACCTAATGACCCCAAAATCAATAGGAGTCCTCTACTCAATAAGGACATCCATCGTATGAAGTTTGAATGGTCTGGGTAAAATAGAACTCTTATTATTGAGTGGAAACGGTTTTCACTCTTCAGGCCCCTGTGACCTTGACCTTTGACCTACTGACCCCAAAATCAATAGGGTTCTTCTAATCAAAAAGGGCTATCACCCTATGAATTTTGAAGGCTGTGGTTCAAACGGTACTCCAGTTATTGAGCGGAAACGGTTTTCACTATTCAGGCCCCTGTGACCTTGACCTTTGACCTACTGACCCCAAAATCAATAGGGTTCTTCTACTCTATAATGGCTATCAACCTATGAAGTTTGAAGTCCCTGGGTCAAAGGGTACTCAAGTTATGGAGCAGAAACGGTTTTCACTCTTCGGGCCCCTTTGACTTTGACCTTTGACCTACTGACATCAAAATCAATAGGGTTCTTCTACTCAATAAGGGCTGTCATCCTATGAAGTTTGAAGGCTCTGGGTCAAAGGGTACTCGAATTATTGAGCGGAAACGGTTTTCACTCTTCGGGCCCCTGTGACCTTGACCTTTGACCTACTGACCCCAAAATTAGTAGGGTTCTTCTACTCAATAAGGGCTATCACCCAATGAAGTTTGAAGGCTCTGGGTCAAAGGGTACTCAAATTATTGAGCGGAAACAGTTTTCACTCTTCGGGTCACTGTGACCTTGACCTTTGACCTACTGACCCAAAATCAATAGGGTTCTTCTACTCAATAAGGGCTGTCATCCTATGAAGTTTGAAGGCTCTGGGTCAAAAGGTACTTGAGTTATTGAGCGGAAACGGTTTTCACTCTTCTGGTCACTGTGACCTTGACCTTTGACCTACTGACCCAAAAATCAATAGGGTTCTTCTACTCAATAAGGGCTATTATCCTATGAAGTTTGGAGGCTCTGGGTCAAAGGGTACTTGAGTTATTGAGCGGAAACAGTTTTCACTCTTTGGGTCACTGTGACCTTGACCTTTGACCTACTGACCCCAAAATCAATAGGGTTCTTCTACTCATTAAGGGCTATCACCCTATGAAGTTTGAAGTCTCTGGGTCAAAGGGTACTCGAGTTATTGAGCGGAAACAGTTTTCACTCTTCGGGTCACTGTGACCTTGACCTTTGACCTACTGACCCCAAAATCAATAGGGTTCTACTGCTCAATAAGGGCTATCACCCAATGAAGTTTGGAGGCTCTGGGTCAAAGGGTACTCGAGTTATTGATCGGAAACGGTTTTCACTCTTTGGGTCACTGTGACCTTGACCTTTGACCTACTGACCCCAAAATCAATAGGGTTCTTCTACTCAATAAGGGCTATCACCCTATGAAGTTTGAAGTCTCTGGGTCAAAGGGTACTCGAGTTATTTAGCGGAAACGAAGCGTGACCGACGGACGGACGGACAGGGCAAAAACAATATGTCTCCCCCAGAGGGGGGGAGACATAATTCTACATATAGGATGTATAAAACAAGACACATAGTTTCATATTCATTCATTCATTGTATTAGAATAACTGAATTATAAAATAATTTGATAGATAGTTGTCTGCTTGATTAGCCGTTGCTTGTCGGCCTGAATGTATTAATGAATGAACAAATGAATGATTGAACGAATGAATGAACGAACGTACGGACGAGTGAACCCGTGAATGAATGAATGAATTTGAAACTATATGTCTTGTTTTATACATCCTATATGTATGCATGTTGTTAAGTGAAACATTGTAATGCTTTTATGATTCCCATATTTGGTAGGTGTTGTTTTCTTTTGTGTAAATAAATATAACTAAAATTCTAAGATCAGTGTAAAACAGAATTATTTTACAAGGTCAATCATATTTCAATCAGGGTTGTCGCAAGATTTCCAGAAAGGGGTTTCATCTAGGGCAGTCTTAGGGTATTTACATATAAATTCCCAACTTTCTGGCCAAAACCACAGTGAAAATTTAATTACTGCTGCCCCAAAAGGGGGTTCAAGCAACCCCACTAAACCCTCTCTGGATCTGCCCCTGAGTCGCTATTTCTGCTTATCAGATGCTTGAGATTTGATACTGGTTTCCATTCTTAGTTTTATAACCTTGGGTCCTGTACCATTTGCCTTCATCCTTGATGTACTTGATCTGTTCTTTATAGAGAATACTAACAATCTCGGCCTTCACCTTGTCTCCTTCATCAATAGGCTCAATCATCACATAGTCTCCTGTAATAAAATTTATTCATTTAGAGATGGTGAAAAAAAAAGGCTTGGACATGTCTATGGCCCAACATCATAAAACTAAATCTGAACACCAGTCTCAAATCTCAAGCATCTGACAGGCTAAAATGGTGACTGGTCCCCATTTCAGCCAATCAGAGGCTTGAGATTTGAGACTGGTCTCCAATCTTAGTTTAATGATCTTGGGCCCATGTATGTCAATCTTATTTACAATATTACATTGTCATATAAATAGTTTTTTAAGTAAAAACCTGTCTTTACAAGCCTCTTAACCCTTATAACCTTTGGGATATGACTGTTATGCATTTGCAACCAATGTCAGTCCAGATCAGCTGGCACATCCATGTCAGGATCTTCAGTTTGCTTTTTGATTCATTGGGTTATTTCTGACCTAAACCAAACAGTGAAGATGCTGTTCACATGGCATGAATGTGCTGGCTAATCCAGATCTATGTACACTGTATCAGATGTACAATAAAACCTCTTTATATGGAGTTAACCCATTCCTGGATATATACGCATTTTTACGCATGTGCGACCAGTGTAGATCCAGATCAGCCGGCACATCCTTGCCGTCTGATCAGGATCTGCACTGGTCGCATTTTGGTCAGAAATAACCTAATGGATCAAAAATTGAACAGTTTAGATCCTGATCAGACGGCACGGATGTGCCGGCTGATCTGGATCTAAACTGTTCGCCCTAGCAATAAAGGTGTATCTGTACAGGAAAGGGTTAAGGGTTAAATTAATTGTGAAAAGTGATGGACTAATTTATCAATTCATACAAAATCTGTTAAAGATTGATTATAAAGGTTGGATGTGTGGATCTTTGTGTATTGGCTGCTTAAGACATGTGGCTAACATTATATCAGATTCTATAAACTCATTATCTGTTGCTTGCTTTGTGTGTTACTTTCATAACATTTATTAAACCATATGTAGGATTTATTTTAGTTCTCTTGCATCTGCATTAAGAGTTACCAGTTACCTCTTTTGATCCAGACATTTTTCCTAAACTTGGTCGGCATACTGACTAGGAATCTTTCATTTGTGTCTGTTTCCACTTCATGTAGATTGTTCCCTCGACCAGCAAATACCTGCAATAAACACTATGTCATCAATTTTCACAGTTAATATTTCTTTTTACATTCAATAACATTCACTGAAAGTTGATCTTTAAGACTCATTATAAAGCATACTTTACATGTACTTCTATTTTTTGTCTTTCAAGATCCCTCTTTTGACTTACTTTTCTTATCCTGCAATTTGTTTCAATTCATTCGCATTTCACTGACTTCATCATTCTTTAGGTACAACACTAAATAAATGTACAATAAATTCCTTTGCTCATTTCATGTGACATGAATGATATTTAAAGTTCAGTGTCTAATATATCAATTTGTTAAGGCAATGTTAACTGGAAAACAAAACGTTTAATGAGTTGAAAGTTAAGACATAAAATGATAAATATATAAACAATGTTAAGAAAAAAGAATCAACAAATTTTATTTTATAAAAATAGTATGTCCATTGCATGTTATGTGAAAACAGTTCCTTTTGCACTGAAAAAAGAAGGTCGACATTAGTTTCTGAGAAACACACCCGAACAATCTGCTGGTTACCCTCTGGTAGAACAAAATCATCCAAAACTTCTTTCACAACATGTTTTCTTTTGGTGGCTGCAGACATCTCAAAACAGTTCAAACAACTTTTGGCATTCTGCAGAAAAAATGGTAAGGGTATCAACACTTTTAAATCACATTTGCCATTATTCCAGACCAGATACTGTCCAGTTTTATAAGAGTCTACCATGATTACCATTCAGCCAATAAATTTCTTCAATACTAATGATATATAATTGGTGAGTCTGTTACTCAAATACACAAGGTTAACCCTTTACTCTATACATATGGGTTTTATCATGTGTGACCATATGGGTTTTATTATGTGTGACCAGTCAGCAGTATAGATCCAAATCAGCTGCATATCCATGGCATCTGATCTATATCTACACTGGTCGATTCTTGGTCAAAGATAACTTAATGACTCTAAATGCAATTTAACATTGTAGATCCTGGTCAGAATGCAATGAAGTGCAAGATGATCTGGACCTACACTAGTTTCCCCATGGGATAACAGCCATACAACATGGTGTAAAGGATTAACCTATTTCTTTTCAAGGGTTAAAACTTCTAACCATATCAAATTAAAAACAAAAATTAGAATGAAAGTGCTAAAAGTTATCCGGCAGCAAGCTGTGGTTAGACATGACAATACAAGATTAAGATTTATTTTGAGTCTGCAAGACAATTACAATGAAACAACATAACTTAAGCTCTCAGGAGTTCTTAAAATTAAACTGACTAAAAAGTGAAAATTATATTAAGAAATAATCGAGGGTTTGAAAATTAATGAAAAATTCTAGGTTGGTGTTTGGCTGAACACTTGTGTCACTCTTGGGAACTTTTTCAGAAGAAGAATGGGCATTCACTGTCAGATCTGACTTTGACCCCAAATATTTGGCATCGTCATGACCCTGTTGCCGTAAGGAATACAATGTCAAATTTCGATGAAAAAATAGTTAAATAAACAGATTTGATGGCTCATAAGCATTTAGAAGATTTGCCATTTATTTATAATTTGTGATAATTTCTGTAGGCAAATAGGTAAAGCAAAAATTTAGGTGAAGCATGATATCCGAAATTTGAGACTGTCCGAATCCCTTACACTTGCAATACGTATTTACAAATCGTTTTTAAAATCAAATTAAACAAATGTTGTTCAGTAACACATTCGTTGGATATAAAAAAAATTTAAAAGATAAAGATAAACATTTATACACATTGTACAAATGATTTAGAATAAATCAATCTAAACACACCTGTTTTAAAGAGCTAATTGATCACAAAGAAAATTAATTACAAGAAAGAAAGGCAATTCCAGTACGCAAACTGCAGACTGTTACACAGTCGTCGTTACTGAGAAAGAAAGATGTGCAGCGAAATCTACGCCTTAGACCATTAAAACTTGCACACACACACGCACACACACACACGCACGCACGCACGCAGGCACGCACGCACGCACGCACACACACACACACACATAACAACTGACAAACCATATCACAGGATGCACATCTTTCTCACCCTGAGCATAATGATACAAAACCCCGATACAGATTAAACTTATTTAAAGAAAACTGCTGAAAATACTTTTCACAGTTTTGATTGTTATAAAGAACGGAGATCTTTCCCAATCCTTCAATTAAACATCATCCGGCGCTTCCGTTATTGTCCTTTTGCCAGCCTTTGCCTCTTGGCGTAATTGCATTATCTCTTACATGTCTTAAAGTTATCAAGCCTTCAAGTAAAAGGTGGTGGTGAGATGTCCCTAACGGAACACCATACTTTCAATTAAACATCGTCGCTCCTTCTCCTATGTTCCTATACGTCATCGTTTAACCACTTGCATGCCCTAATGCATTCAGGCCTTCGAGAAAAGGTGATGACACGATGTCCCTCTCGGAACACCATCATTCAATTTAACATCGTCGCGACTCCGCCATTGTTTTTTTCGCGTCATTGCATTATCTCTTACATGCCTCCATGTTATCATGCTTTTGAGTAAAGATGATGGCGCGGTGATCCTAACAAACACCATACATTCAGTTTAACATCGCGCTCTGTCAATGCCCCTTAACGTCATGACATTATCTCTCACATGCCTTAATGTTATCATATGCATTCGGGTTAAGGTGATGCCACGGTGATCGTCAATCCTAACGGAGCGCACCATACCAGTGATATATGATGCTGTGTTGTTTTGAAACAACACTATTAGATACCCGCGACAAAAAGGGAACATAATCTATATGATAATTCAATATAATAATATCACATTCCATCATCTTTCTACTATAAAGAATTATGGTTTTGTCTGGAAGGTCACCAGTCTTGAGATAACGAATTTAAAGTTACATAAAGACAATATATGTACCTTTATCTTCATCGCGATATCGTAAGTTTTTAGCATTTTCTCATAGTCAACATGGGGGTGCTTTATGGCATACTTCTTCTGGGATTGGCGTCGGGATCCTTTGGACAGACCACAGGTAATTATTTGTGTCAAATTAATGTCATAGAAAGCCTTCACGTGCTTGAACGCGTTTAGTTTTATTGATTTGAGATTAAATTAATGCATATTTATTGCATTCTTACATGAAGATATAGAAATTCTGCTCTAAAAATATCATTTTGAGGCATATGTACATCTGTCTACATGAAACAAATAAAATTTACAATATCCAGCTGCTAGTAATAATGGAGTCATGGCAGCCCATTCCCATTTTTGCTGATAGTTTTGAAGTGATGATATCATTTGGGGAACTTCACTAGAAAAGGTATTATCTGAAAGCTGACGTCATAAATGGGATTTTGCTAAAATAATACACATTGGCACGAAAAAAGTTCCACAGTAATTATATATTTTGGTTATTACTACATAATTGTATTGCTGTGTAAATTCCTTTGTAAAAATTAAAATCGTTTAACACTTTAACATTCGTCAGTTTCTAAGTGATTTGGAAATGATTTAAAACATTCTGTTTTTTCTCAATTTAGTTTCGACTGGAAACGGGACAACCAGTAAGTAGTTTCATATACGTTGTTTGTCAAAGAATTGATAACATAGTAAATAGTACACAAACATCAAATAAGTATGCTTGTGAATGTCTCCTTATCACAACGATCGACATGCTACATGTTTTTCAGTCCATAATAGTATTAGACATTATGAGTGCACGATTTCAGAATCATTCCTAATTTATTGAAAAGCAGTGTCAGGGTTTAAAATTTCATCAGAAAGACTATAAGTTATAGCTGAAATGATATGTTTTCCCAAGAATTTGATTTTACACGACCGATGATCAGTTTCTTCACACTAAGATGAATATTTGTGTCAATTTATTTTTAAGTCTCAATTAAATGATTAGATATGATGATAACACACACATATACATGTATTGACTATTAACCTTTACACTGAACTATTTATCTAGATTCATTTCTGCATTTTGTTTTTAATAATATGCTCTATTGAAATTTGACGTATTCAGTAACCTTATAACACGCACATGCATTACGCACATGCATGGATTTTCTCGCCTTTTAAATTGTTTATCCAACAGGTTGTGCACACGACAAGGCAGACATCGTGTTTCTGCTGGACTCTTCTTACAGCGAAGGCTCCGAAAACTTTAAGAAACAACTGGAATTCGTTAAAAATTTTACCAACGGCTATGACATAGGTAGTATTATAATCAAAGAAAACAACAATTATTAATTACATACACTACATACACTGCTGAATATTAGATTTCGATTATACAATAATTGTATATTTTTCATATCCTAATATGTGTTATAGTATTCGAATCAGGCGCAGATGGTAGCGTCGGCAAGGTAAGCCGGATATTTGAGGCCGAGTCCCAGTCGAGGCTACTCATTTCGCCCCAAAACTGCCACATTTGTTTACAAAACACGTTATTATAATGAGATAAACGGTTTATCAAAGTAGAGTTAAATGAGGCATGCAAATTAACTTATATATCCAAAGCTAAACGTATGTATTTAATAACCTTGCGTTCAGTTTGCCAATTGGTCACTTTTTAATTATCTTGCATTTAGATTTCCAGTTAGTGAGTTTTATTAAATAACTTTGCATTGAGATTGCCAGTTAGTGACTTTTATTAATATCCTTGCATTGGGATTGTCAGTTAGTGAGTTTTATTCAATAACCTCGCATTGAGATTGTCAATTAGTGACTTTTGTTAATAACCTTGCATTGAGATTGCCAATCGGTGACTTATTTAATAATGCTGCATTGAGATTGCTAATTAGTGACTTTCTTAAATAACATTGCATTATGATGGCCAATTGGTGACGTTTAGTTGTATTTAATAACGCTGAATTGAGATTGCAAATTAGTGACTTTTATTAATAACATTTCATTGAGATTGCCAATTATTGACTTTTACTGACGGATTGAATTAATCCGTAAACAGTCTTAGATAAAACGATATATATTTTATAATTCGAACAGTGGAAATTGCTTTGAACAAAATTGAAAAGATTTTGCTTATGTGCCCGACATTTCACTTCGCGAACAATGCACAATTTATAATGTTTGATGGGTGTTTGAGTGTAGTGTATTGTGACACTTAATAAGATTTTTTTGTATTCTTTTCTTGAAGGTCCAGATAAAGTTCAAATTGGCGTGGTAACGTTTGCTAGCACGCCGCATAATGCATTCAATCTGAACCAGTATAGCAACAAACCCACTTTACAAAATGCCATAACGCACATAAGTTACTCGCCAGGTTGGTATATTTAATTTATTTTATTGCTTAATGAATTTCCGAGAGTGCAAGACAAACGTTTACTCATTTTTATAAAACTGTATACACTAAATGTGATTTTTTAACAAACTTTTGAATTGTTGTGGAAATAAATAAAATTGAGTAGCCGCAAGAAAAACAAGGATGATTTTTTTAATCTTACATTTGCATAAGCTTGTTATTTTTACTTTAGCTGACAAGTTATCACAGCAACATAAATACATTGCAGACCTAAGATATCCAATAGTTCATTACATAGCTAATCATTATTTGTTCTGCCTCAATCGTCTCAGTGTGTGGTTATAATGTCATTCACAAAGACATATGGATATAGAGGTTTGTTCTTAGCCCAGATAAGTTAAAATAATCAAAATATTTATAAACTTACATGTTTATGGTATTTTAATAAATTATCAATTACACAAGCTTTTTGCCATTTTCGCTTACAAGTGTCACCAGCTTTTCGGTCTCCGTTAAAGAACTCACTAGACAAATTGTATTCACAGTTCTTAAAAATTCTTATCAGTGTGGTAATTGCATCCTAGATCCAGGGCAAACAGTTGTACGTTGGCCGTTAAAACTCATAGGTGGTGAAATTGGCATTCCATTGTTGGGCGCTTTCGCCGTACGGGTTCGCTCCACGGAAGGGGCAATATCACTCATTATATATATGAGATGTGTCGGGAAGCTTCGTTTTTATGTAGACAAATGCAAATGTTATGATATCTTAAGGCGGGACCTCCACGGATACTGCACTGCAGTTCGTAAGTGAGAACAGTTTTCTTCCAAAGAACGGCGCTCGCTATGGTGTTCCGAAAATTCTAGTGGTGCTGACAGATGGACAATCAAGTGACCCGCCCGCTACAGCCACGCAAGCTAAAATTATACACTATTCTGGTATCAAGGTATGTAGAAGTAAAATGATAGTCATTAATCTACACAGACTAGGGGGGTTACTCTGTTGAACTAGACTGTTCCATTGTACATGTCCCCAAACAGTGTGTAAGAGTCAAGTACAGCAAAGCATAATACGGACTAAAGCCTACTTACCATAAATTTAACTCTTTCAGCTCCCAGCTGAACACTATTACTAATCCGATAATCATGTGTGTTTTTATTTATTAAATTCGAAGGTAAAAAACGCAGAATTTAACACAATAGCATCAGACATTCTTCGAAAGACATTTAACGTGAAAAACTACTGCACCAGTTTTTCTTCTGTTGGACTATATGGCTATGAAGGTCGTCCCCCCTCCCCCCTCCTTCCCTGGATTGAAACGTTTTGCTTTAACCATTCCTTGCGAAGCATATTCGTTTTGTTGTACTCACAGTTCAGTTTGATTAGGAAATTGTATAAGAACTGCAGAGCGGTGAAGATAAGTACGTTTTTCCTTTTCATGTATGAGAAACGACATAGCCTTATGTAAATTCGCTTTATTTCAAAGGTGATCGCCATCGGTATCGGAAGCGGTGTTCAACCGACAGAGTTGAACGCAATAGCAACTGACAGTCAGCATGCTTTCACTGTAGCCAGTTTTGATTCACTACACAGTATCGAGACAGAAATTCAAACAGCTGCGTGCAATACAGAAAAAATAGGTTGGTTAGATTTTGAAAGTTTTTGCCGACATTTCCCTGTAATTCAAACAGCTGCGTGCAATACAGAAAAAATAGGTTGGTTAGATTTTGAAAGTTTTTGCCGACATTTCCCTGTAGGGCATACGTCTTTTGGTTGAAAAACCACTTCGTCGAATACGACAGTTTGACAAAAACTAGTATGTCATTTGGTTGAGAAATTTAACGAGAGGATTTGCAATAAAACTAAATCAAACAAGTATATTAATAGCAACGTTCTTTGACATTTTCCTTGTGAATAATCTTGTATATTGTTTTCGATTTAGAAAATAAATATAACAAGGTCTTTTATATAAGCCAAAAAAAAAACAAAAAAAAAACAAACTATTTCTTGTATCCCAGCTATGTTAACACCAGAGAAATGTCTCGTATTTAAGCAATGATTCGTTGTTGTTATAGATAATTCAACATGCGAGAGTAAACAAGCGGACATTGTGTTTGTGTTGGACGCATCAGGGAGTGAGGGTACAACAAACTTCCATAAACAACTCGAGTTTGTGAGCAACGTCACACAAAAGTGAGTTTTTCTCTAAACGTTCATCTCTTATCCGATAATTTAATAGTCTTTTAAACATATCAGCTGTCTAAAAATAATTTTGTTATAAAAACAATAACAACAAACCAATGAGTGATGATGGCACGAGCTACTTTATCAAGATTCTTACCTTTCAATGACGACTATGGTGTACGTCAAGGGAAAAGGTACATTCGGAAAACTGATCCCAAATCTTGAAATAACTACGTCATAAAGTTTAGCAGACGTCATTACTTATTATGCATTTCGCGGTAAAAATAACAGTATGTTGTCGAAATATGTTACATCTTTGTAAGGTTCGTGAAGTTGGCAGCCTAACAGCCTAGCAGCCTAGCAGCCTGAAGTTGGCAGCCTAGCAGCCCAGCAGCCTAGCAGCCTGAAGTTGGCAGCCTAGCAGCCCAGCAGCCTGAAGTTGGCAGCCTAGCAGCCTAGCAGCCTTAACTTACCTAAAGATGTAGGAATTTCGGAAACGGCTTGAAATGCATTATTTTCACTTTATGAGGACACTTCAAGCATATCTCATACAAAATCAACCTAATTTTTTTTTATCTAATTTCAATTCTAGTGAAATGTAAAGAAATCCTCCAATCGCTTCAACTGCATCACAATTCTTTTCGGAACACAAAATGATCTTAAACTTGATGAAAAAAATACATCTATTTAAAACCATAAAAAATAACTGAAAAGCGTGTGTAGCAGCCTAGCAGCCCAGTTGTCTGAAGTTGGCAGCCTAGCAGCCTGAAGTTAGCAGCCTAGCAGCCCAGCAGCCTTAACTTACCGATAGATGTAAGAATTTCGGAAACGACTTGAAATGCATTATTTTCACTTTTTAAGGACACTTCAAGCTTATCTCATACATAATTAACCTGACTTTTTTTATCAAATTTCTAATCTGGTGAAATGTAAAAAAAATCTTCAATCGCTTCAACTGCATCAAAATCCCTTTCTGACAACAAAATAATCTTAAACTTGTTGAAAAAAAGACATATATTTAAAACCATAAGAATTTACTGAAATGTGTGTAGCAGCCTAGCAGCCCAGCAGCCTAGCAGCCTGAAGTTGGCAGCCTAGCAGCCTTAACGTACCAAAAGATGTAAGAATTTCGGAAACGGCTTGAAATTCATTATTTTCACTTTTTAAGGACACTTTAAGCTTATCTCATACATAATTAATTTGACTTTTTTTTATCAAATTTCTAATCTGGTAAAATGTAATGTAAAGAAATTCTCCAATCGCTTCAACTGCATCAAAATCCCTTTCTGAACACAAAATGATCTTAAACTTGTTGAAAAAATACATATATTTAAAACCATAAGAATTTACTGAAATGTGTGTGTAGCAGCCAAGCAGCCCAGCATCCTAGCAGCCTGAAGTTGGCAGCCTAGCAGCCTGAAGTTAGCAGCCTAGCAGCCCAGCAGCCTAGCAGCCTTAACTTACCGTCAGATGTAGGAATTTCGGAAACGGCTTGAAATGCATTATTTTCACTTGTTAATGACGCTTTAAGCTTATCTAATACATAAATAACATGATTTTTGTATCAAATTTCTAATCTGGTGAAATGTAAAGAAATTCTCAAATCGCTTTCACTGCATCACAATCCCTTTCTGAACACAAAATGATTGTAAACTTGTTGAAAAAGACATATATTTAAAACCATAAGAATTTACTGAAATGTGTGTGCAGCAGCCCAGCAGACTAGCAGCCTAGCAGCCTGAAGTTGGCAGCCTAGCAGCCCAGCAGCCTAGCAGCCTTAACGTAGCGATAGATTAAAGAATTTCGGAAACGGTCTGAAATGCATAATAATCACTCTTTAGCACACAACACACTTATTCCAGATGAAATAAACCTTAATTTGTTATATTTTTTCAAAGCTGGTGAAATGTGAAAAAATTCTGAAACGGCCTGAAATGCATCATGATCACATTCGGACGGCTACAATGATATGAAATGCACTTTAAAAACTTAAAAATTCACTTAAAACTGGGCTGTTGAAATGGGAAGTTGGCAGCCTAGCAGCCTGGCAGCCTAAACTTACCGATTGGTGTGAGAACGTCGGAAACGGCCTCGAATGCATTTTAATCACTTTTAGCACAAAACAAGCTTATTCTAGATGTAATCAAACTGAATTTGTTTTCTTTTTTCTATGTGGGGGAAATGTGCAAAAAATTCTGCAACGGCCTGGATGAAAACAGCGAAAACACAAACAGCGAATACCCTAATGAGATCAAATTCACTGCCAGCAGTGAGTTGGGTATTCGTTTTACACATTCGATGTCAGTGTAGAACGAATACCCAACTCACAGCTGGCTGTGGATTCGATCTCATTAGGGTATTCGCTGTTTGTGTAAAGCGAATACCCAACTCACCGCTGGCAGTGGATTCGATCTCATTAGGGTATTCGCTGTGTGTGTAGAGCAAATACCCAACTCACCGCTGGCAGTGGATTCGATCTCATTAGGGTATTCGCTGTCAGTGTAGAACGAACACCCAACTCACAGCTGCCTGTGGATTCGATCTCATTAGGGTATTCGCTGAATGTGTAAAGCAAATACCCAACTCACTGCTGGCAGTGGATTCGATCTCATTAGGGTATTCGCTGTTTGTGTTTTCGCTGTTTTCATTCAGGCCGTTGCAGAATTTTTTTGCACATTTCCCCCGCATAGAAAAAAAGAAAACAAATTCAGTTTGATTTTATCTCGAATAAGCTGTTTTGTGCTAAAAAGTGATTAAAATGCATTCGAGGCCGTTTCCGACGTTCTCACGTCACTCAGTAAGTTTAGGCTGCTAGGCTGCCAACTTCCCATTTCAGCAGCCCAGTTAAAAGTGAATTTTTAAGTTTTTAAAGTGCATTTCATATCATTGTAGCTCGTATTGCCGTCCAAATGTCATCATGATGCATTTCAGGCCGTTTCAGAATTTTTTCACATTTCACCAGCTTTGAAAAAATATAACAAATTAAGGTTTATTTCATCTGGAATAAGTTTGTTGTGTGCTAAAGAGTGATTATTATGATATTCAGACAGTTTCCGAAATTCTTTATTCTATCGATAAGTTAAGGCTGCTAGGCTGCTGGGCTGCTAGGCTGCCAACTTCAGGCTGCTAGGCTGCTGGGCTGCTACACACACATTTCAGTAAATTCTTATAGATGTCTTTTTCAACATGTTTAAGATCATTTTTTGTTCAGAAAGGGATTGTGATGCAGTTTAAGCGACTGGGAAATTTCACCAGATTAGAAATTTGATAAAAAAAGTCAGGTTAATTATGTATGAGATAAGCTTGAAGTGTCCTTAAAAAGTAAAGAAACAAATAATGCATTTCAAGCCGTTTCCGAAATTCTTACATCTATCGGTAAGTTAAGGCTGCTAGGCTGCTGGGCTGCTAGGCTGCTATCTTCAGGCTGCTAGGCTGCTGGGCTGCTAGGCTGCCAACTTCAGGCTGCTAGGCTGCTGGGCTGCTGGGCTGCTAGGCTGCTACACACACATTTCAGTAAATTCTTATGATTTTAAATAGATGTATTTTTTAACAAGTTTAAGACTATTTTGTAGTCAGAAAGGGATTTTGGTGCAGTTGAAGCGATTGGAGAATTTCTTTACATTTCACCAGAATAGAAATTTGATAAAAAAGTCAGGTTAATTATGAATAAGCTTTAAGTGTCCTTAATAAGTGAAAATAATGCATTTCAAGCCGTTTCCGAAATTCTTACATCAGACGGTAAGTTAAGGCTGCTAGGCTGCTGGGCTGCTAGGCTGCCAACTTCAGGCTGCTAGGCTGCTACACACACATTTCAGTAAATTCTTATGGTTTTAAATATATGTATTTTTACAACAAGTTAAAGATCATTTTGTGTTAAGAAAGGGATTTTGATGCAGTTGAAGCGATTGGAGAATTTCTTTACATAACATTTCACCAGATTAGAAATTTGATAAAAAAAAGTCAGGTTAATTATGTATGAGATAAGCCTAAAGTGTCCTTAAAAAGTGAAAATAATGAATTTCAAGCCGTTTCCGAAATTCTTTCATCTTTTGGTAAGTAAAGGCTGCTAGGCTGCTGGGCTGCTAGGCTGCTAACTTCAGGCTGCTAGGCTGCTGGGCTGCTAGGCTGCCAACTTCAGGCTGCTGGGCTGCTAGGCTGCTACACACACATTTCAGTAAATTCTTATGATTTTAAATGTATGTATTTTTTTCAACAAGTTTAAGATTATTTTGTTGTCAGAAAGGGATTTTGATGCAGTTGAAGCGATTGTAGATTTTTTTACAATTCACCAGATTAGAAATTTGATAAAAAAAAGTCAGGTTTATTATGTATGAGATAAGATTGAAGTGTCCTTAAAAAGTGAAAATAATGCATTTCAAGTCGTTTCCGAAATTCTTACATCTATCGGTAAGTTAAGGCTGCTGGGCTGCTAGGCTGCTAACTTTAGGCTACTAGGCTGCTGGGCTGCTAGGCTGCCAACTTCAGGCTGCTAGGCTGCTGGGCTGCTAGGCTGCTTCACACGCTTTCAGTAAATTTTTATGGTTTTAAATAGATGTTTTTTTTTCATCAAGTTTAAGATCATTTTTGTTCAGAAAAGAATTGTGATGCAGTTGAAGCGATTGGAGAATTTCTTTACATTTCACAAGAATTGAAATTAGATAAAAAAAATTAGGTTGGTTTTTCATGAGATATGCTTGAAGTGTCCTCATAAAGTGAAAATAATGCATTTCAAGCCGTTTCCGAAATTCCTACATCTTTAGGTAAGTTAAGGCTGCTAGGCTGCTGGGCTGCTAGGCTGCTAACTTCAGGCTGCTAGGCTGCTGGGCTGCTAGGCTGCCAACTTCAGGCTGCTAGGCTGCTAGGCTGCCAACTTCAGGCTGCTAGGCTGCCAACTTCAGGCTGCTAGGCTGCTAGGCTGTTAGGCTGCCAACTTCACGAACCAAAATCTCCAAGTAGTTATTAGAAAATAATAGAAAAGTATAATGAATGAGACACTTGGTAGAAGATAGAAAAATCTTTTACCGAGGGTGCACTGTTTTGGCGGGAACTCGACAGGGCCTCGTTTCCGCAAATAAAAACAGTTCACCCTCGGTGACAGACTTTTCTATATTCACCTAACACTCATGCAAGATACTTCTAGTCGTCGGCTTGAAAGGACTTCACATAAAGTTGAGCAGACGAATGTCTATTAAAATGTGTAAAAATCACATAATAATGAGAAAATATAGCAACAACTAAATTGTCAAATAATATAACCTGAGATAGGCCTACTGTTTCCGGTGAAGTCTTAATAATGATACCTCATTGAAAATACTCAACAGTAGAACCATTTAATTAAAACACTAATACTCTATTATATGTTTAGTAGTATTTTTGTTGATCAACGATTTCTTTTCCAGATTTGAAATCGGGCCCAACAATGTCCAAGTGAGTCTCGTCACGTTTGGCACGCACTCCTACAACGAGTTCTTCTTAAATACCTACAGCAACAAAGCCGACTTGCTGAGAGCTATCCCAAAAGTAAACTACACAGGTGGTACCACCAACACCGCGGAAGCCCTGAAATTTGTTCGAGAAAACAGGTTTATAAAATCTCTCCGACAATTATTCATTTATTAAAACAAAGCCTACGCAGTCGAGCGAGACATAGCAAAATCTCCAAGAACGCGACCCTTCACTTGATCATGTATTTCACGTGGTACTCTCCTCCTAAGAGATCAAACTGCCAGATTCGCGCTTTGCCATGGTTAACTCGCAATTTCAAAGTTATTTAAAATCTCAACTGTTTGCACTCATTCTTGTGTGTACTCAAGAAACTAAAGGTTTTATACTAAATTTACAATACAAAATGAAATTATTTAGTAGTTAATTTGGTATGCAATGAAACCCCTCATTTAGACCACTCCGAAATTAAGACCACCCCGATAATTTGAGACATGTTCTAATGTCCAGTTATAAAGTTATGCACTATTTTCATCCCCGAAAGAACTACTAGCCAACTATAAAGATCACTTTTTGCCCGACCCTAAAGATGGTCCTAATAGCGGATTTTCAACGTGTATCTAAAACTTAAGTTGTTAATTTAAGTTTTAAAGCAGAAAATGGAGGTCGTGGAGCTTCCGTGACGAGAATGGTTGTTGTTCTAACCGATGGAAATTCAAATTCCGCATTATTAACAAAGAATGAGGCCACTAATCTACATCATACTGGAGTTAAGGTAATCTACGTCTTATTAATGCTAAGATAATATACATTATCCTGGCGGTGTTGATCTATATCACACTTTGATTGAGGTAATATACATCATATTGATGTAAAAATAATAAAACTTATAATAAGGTTTAGGTATTCAAAATCACAACTATTTAATAGTAATCTACATCATACTGATGTTAAGGTAATTTATATCAGACTTGTTTTAAGTTAATCTAAATCATACTGTCGTTAAGGTGTTATGGTTATTTTCATCACACTGATGTTAAGGTCATATACCTAACATAGCTGTTAAGGTTATCTACATTGTAAAGGTGTTAAAGTAAATAACATCAGACTGATGTTAAGGTTATATACCTAACATAGTTGTTAATGTTATCTACATTCATTTAAAGGTGTTAAAGTAAATAACATCACACTGGTGTTATTGTAATAAACATTATACAGGTTATCTACATAACAAGTAAAGGTATTTACATCATATGTTGAGGTAATCTACATCATACTGGTGCTAATGAAAGGCAAAATTATTCATTTATTATACTCGCCATTAAAGTATTCTGGTATATAACTAAATATTTTTTGCATTGACCAAGTTATAGTTGGTGTATATATTAAGTAAAGTTGTAACAATTAAGGGAACGGAGCTTTGCCAGACGTCATAGTCACCTGATGGTGTCAATAAATGTCATGTAAATTTCTGGACATGGGTTAGGTCTACCGGTGACTACAACCATATAATAATATATTTGCGTTTTCTGACGCAGGTGATATCAGTTGGTATCGGGACTGCCGTTTCAAGGACAGAGCTCGAGTCTATTGCTTCAGATGCAAGACATGTCTTTTCCGTAGCAAACTTCAACTCTCTGACAAGCATCCAGCAGGAACTGGAAACGGCTGCATGTAAGTCTATAAATTCTTGAAACAAACATTTTTTCTGTTGTGTATTTAGATTTTTTTGTTTTGTTTTGTTTAATTCTTTGTTGTTCTTAGTTTGATTGCCTTTTTGAATATGAGAATGTTATTTAATTGAACTGTTTCTTGTTAAGACATGAGCCAAAATGTTCAACAGCTCTTAACGCATTATAAGACCTATATTATCCTGTATATTTCTACATTCTTATTAAGCATGCACGTGGGAGGGGCGCACAAGCGCTACCGCTGGTAAACTGTTATGATCCAGAGATGGTTGTCAACCACACAATCATCACTGGACCTTAGCACAACACTGACCAGTTTTCTCTGTAGATGTGCGCGTCCACCTCCGCAATATCATTGACTTATTTGTAATATGTTTTATTAGACAGTGATCATGTTGTAAATATTACTTACATATTTCAGATCTGTCTTAGAATTGATTATAAACCTTCTTAATAAAATTAACATCCGCGAATTTAAGAAACCACGAAAATGGTTTCTGTCTGAAAACCAGGAAGTTTATGTACACGAATAAAAAGTAAATAAACAATATATCACTAAAGTCATGTTCAATATATAACTTAAATTGAAGGTACCACACCATCCGGATGTGGAGACAAGCCAACCGATATTGTATTTGTCCTGGATGCCTCGTCAAGTGAAGGTGCAGCTAACTTCCACAAGCAGCTCGACTTCATGACTGACTTTGTAAAACAATTCGATATAGGACCGAGTGATGTGCAAGTTTCCCTGATTACATTCAGTTCAACCGCTCACAGTGAATTCTACCTCAACACGTTAGTCATGCTAGAATTTATAGAAAGTATAGAAGTCTCTGATTAGATCTACTGAATTTAAAATCATCAAATAATTTCTTTTCATAGAAAATATAATTGAAATATAATTTTTATGACAGTTTATATCATCAAATCATCAACATCAGTTAGTTCCCAAACACTTAAAATAAAATATTATGTTCAAGTGTTATTGTTGACACTTTTGTACGAGTCAATGTCTTGTCGAGGATGTTCAATTTCGCTAGCAGATGGTATAGAAGCCTTTGATTAGATCTACTGTTCAAAACTCTTAAAGCTTACTGAAAATTATTTCTATTCTCACAAATATGATCAAGATAGATAGCTGTTTCGTGCGTTTGTAATGAATTACAATTGCGGCAATTTCAGCAACACGGACAAAACAAGCTTGATCGCGGCTATTCAATCCACCACGTATCATGGAGGAAATACTGCCACGTACGATGGGTTGCGTTACGCGAGGTACTACCACTTTTTATCTAGTCACGGCGCAAGGGCTAACGCTGCCAAACTGGTGATTGTTTTGACAGATGGGCGTTCTTCTGACGTTAGTAGGACCATCACTGAGGCACACGCCTTGCAGGTAAGGAATTCAATGCGACTAGATGTTTTGAAGTGGCGATAAAACACTTTCTAACACTAAAAGTATATGTGTTCAAAACTGCATGTATACGCTTAACTGTTAGCAAGAACATTTTTTTAAAAAAAATATTGAATGTGGAAATGATACTTTAAGCGTTACTTTGTATATATATATTTGGTGTTTCGATTCAAATATTTGACATTACTACTATTTGAAATTTGAATCATAACATATAATAACACGTTGTTTAAATTTTAAATTTTGCTGTTGTCTATGTCATGGCTAATCAGATCTGAGTCTGCAATACGTTTAATGCGAATAATGAAGAATTCAGTAACAAAATTTCCTGGTATACACCATGTATAATTACCAATGTGTAATAGATGATCGATTTCCTTGCAATGTCTTCATTCACAGTAAACCGTGTATTATTCAGACTATGGGTGCGAAGGTGATAGCGATCGGCATTGGTGACAATGTTAACGCTTATGAGATAAACGGCATTGCCAGCGACCGAAACCATGCATTTACTGTTGGCAGTTTTGACATCCTTCATAC
This sequence comes from Corbicula japonica, assembly GCA_038501625.1. Lineage (NCBI taxonomy): Eukaryota > Metazoa > Mollusca > Bivalvia > Venerida > Cyrenidae > Corbicula > Corbicula japonica. Next base: position 10,473,355 of record JAZAYU010000014.1, read on the forward strand.
CATCCAAGAAGAGCTCAAAGAAGAGTCCTGCGGAGGTTTCATCAAACGATTCAAACTTTATTATTTTGTTGCGAACTTCAATTTAATTTCACTAATTGATTGAATGCTGATTATTCAGAAACTGACGTAAACTCTTTAGGATTATGATTTTTTATTATATGACACAGGGAGACATTTAAAATATCAGCGAACTGCAAAATATAATTGAACCAGTTTCCAAGAATACCGGAATAATTAAATGAAAACACTACTTCATTTCAACCAGTAAAATGCATATTTTTACAAAATGTTTGTAACCTTATGGCATAGAGTAACCGCATACACAAAAAAATCAGGCCAATAGCATTGCAATTTCGTTAATCAAAGGACTTCGAGTTCTTATATCACGCATTGCATAGGTGAAATATATATATGTGGATGTGTGTGCGTGTGCGTGTGGAAGGGTGAGAAAGAGATTAATGTTGGTTCTTTCCAAAAATATGAACGATTAGTTATTTCCCATGCTGTGGCATATATCCAGATTTATATTTTTACTTTGTGATTCTCACCTTTATCATTTTTCTTTACAGCGGGAAGACCGAAACCTACACCTAATCCGGGTGAGTACTGTAACTTAGGTTTTTGCAATTGTTTATAATTAATGTTCCCCACATAACACTGGAGACGATACGTTCCGTTGTTATGGGACCGAAGTTTGTTCGTCTATTCGATTAATTAAGAGAGCTATCCCTCTCTCGCTACGGGGTCGGCTTTCGATATAGTTTTATTGCACTTGGTCCAATTAAAGATATCAACTTTAACTTGAAATATGAATTCATCATCATAATCTACTTCGTGACCAACAAGAATTAACTGTTTAAATGATACATGTTTCTGACTGCTTATATATTTAATAGAAAATCTGAAAAATAAAAAAAAATATGTTTACATTTTAAATTTAGAATATATTGTAAAGTTGGCGACTGTCTCTATACTTAAAATTAATTTTCTCTTTCAACATTCACATGTTTATGTTTCTACGTTTCTTACTTGGATGTTTGGCTTTAATTGAAGTACTTTTTAAGTTCAAAAATGTTTCACAAAATACTGAATTAAAGCAACATGAACTGTTTTCATTATTGCACTATATGATTCGAATAGTTGACCATGCTGGCTCCTGGGTATGTTTTGATCAAATACTTTCGCATTTACATAATTTGCCTACAGGATATTGAAGCAGAGACAACTTTAATCATAATAGGGTCGAATTAGATCCTTTTCGTTTCGTTTCAAAACAAAATAGTTTATTGACTTACCTTAATTTATCAGTACTCTTGCAGGTTAACAGAAAAAATACATTACTCTCCGCGTTATTGGTATGAACATCTGTTAAATAAAAAAAGAGGTTACCAACACGATATTCTTTACTATTATTGGTGATTAACTCATTTACAGATGATCGTTATTCTTACCTCTTTGTTTGCACGACATTGGGATGTTTAGTAAATTGGCTGTATCAAAGGTTCTAGCTTCAGATTATCAGTATCGTACTGATCAATATTCTGATTTTCTTTTTGTCACGTTCAGCATGTGGAAGACAACCGGCGGACATAGTATTTGTTCTGGACTCCTCGGCCAGTGAGGGTAGTGTCAATTTTCAGAAGCAAGTCGACTTCGTGAGAGACTTTGCCTACCAGTTTACTATTGGACCCCAGGATGTACAAGTAAATGAAACGCTAATTGATGAATCTTTAAGCAGAAATTGCTTTCAGTTCAGCGTAAAACTAATGCCCCCAAAAAGGTCAGATTCAATTGTTGACAATTAATAGTTCCATTCATTTTAAATTTTTAAAATCGACGATGTAACTTTGAGAATCATATCATATCATATTAATTAGTTTTTACAAGATACATTTCAAATTTGATCATATTTGTCCCCATTTACAGACAGCCGGCGTCCACTGATAATGTATTTATACTTTATTAGCGTCATTAAACGAAATATGTAGTATTTTTGACTAATTTGTGGGTAACTACATTATTGATAAGGTTGTTTCAGTAGGATGTCCAGCTAATCGATTTTCATAAAAGTATCTCCCACTACGTTCCAAGCTAAAGTCTCGCGGTTCCATAAGTACTCTTTGTTGTTATATTTGAGTCGTTGAACCCGTTGGGTTCTATTTGTCGCTAGGTTACATGTATTTTATATTTAATTTTAATTAAAAAGCTCAATTCCCGACGAATAACCAGGTTAATTTCTATCAACAGGTGAGTGTTGTAGTGTTCAGTAGCGGAGCACATGAGCAATTCCCACTGAACAAATACCACGACCAGGCGTCCCTACTTACAGCTGTATCAAGAATAACGTACAACAGCGGAGCCACTTATACAGACCGAGCACTAGCCCTTGTCAGAAATAGCAGCTTCACTGCAGCTAAAGGCAACAATCATGTTGTTTTCAACGCGATCTTTTGTATTATATTTAATTAAAGAACGCCGAAATCTAATCGAAGTTTTAAACGCGTTTTAGGTTTTAAAATTGCCATACTTGTGGATAATCTATACACTAGGACAGCTTTGGTGCATTTTTTTTTCGAAAACATTCCTATATAATATAAAAGAAAAATGCGTATGTACTCGTATCTCTCTGAATTTACAAAATAATACAATCGACAGGGTGTCATTTCGCGATCGCTTGATGTCTCATTATATAGCACTTGTACTAAAAAAGTTCAATTGTACAGACACAGACTTCGTCTGTCGCTGCAAATACTACAGATTTTCTGCCCAGATAGGAACTGAGGAAGAGGTAACGATTTTGTAACTAGTACTTTTTACAGATTTTACAGTTGTTTGATGGATGTTTCGTATATATTTGCCTGCAGGTGCACGTGACAATGCCACTCACATAGTGGTTGTCATCACAGATGGACAGTCAACCAAACCTACCGATACTGCCAGAGAAGCTGCCTTGCTGAAAAATCAAACCAATATGAAAGTCATTGCTATTGGTAATCTATTTGAAACATCACTTATTTTGGGACCAAACTAAAATTATCAAAATTTATCAGTAAGTGAAATTTTGAAGCAGTTACTCGTAAATGTAAAAAAAAATCAAAGTAAATTATCTGAAACAAGAAAAGAACATAAACAAAACGACATTATCCTTTATGGCACTGTTCGATATTTATTTAACGCAAAATTTGTTGTTGATATTAGTTTGGATAAAGGTAAAGAACCTGACTCATCGATTAGTGTTAAATGCTACTATCAAATCGCTTATTTTTGGTGCCGTGACCAGGGGCTGCCAGCATGCAACTCCATCCTCATTATTGACTCAACACAATATATTGTTGTTAATATTATGTAACTCATGTGGACATTGAAAATGATGTGTTGTGTTGTTAAGCTTTTGTGAATTTATGTGAAAAGAACTTAAGGAAATTCCTAGATCAAGTTATTTTTCTTTACTGTTCTATCGTGTCTAAATATATGCAAAATAAGATACATTTATAAAATTTACTTGTGCAAAGTTTCATTGAACGGCATTTTGCCGTTAGAGTGATTTTGATAATTGTCTTTATTATCGATGAACGTGCGATGACGACTGTAGGCGGCCCGTAAATGCATCCACAATAAAATGCACTTAAACTTTGAATTTTATCTTATGTAAAATCTCACTGAAATTGAAGCTAAACTAAACTATATTAATTTAAGAAATGCAAACATGTGCTTTTTTAATGTAGTACACTTTTTTGACATATGTTGTATGAAGGTATTGGATCCGGTGTGGACCACACAGAGCTGGAGAAAATCGCCTCTGACCACGCTCACGCCATCGCTGTTGTTGACTTTGATGCATTGCAGACCATCAGTCAAGAACTGACCTTTGTTGCCTGTCAAAGTAAGTTGATACAAAAAAGGTGTTCAAATGAAGTAAATGGCCAGTATATGTATAAGTATTGGCTCTTTTTATAATAGATGAAAAAAAGGGAACTTTGAAAACCACCGAAAATAACAAAAATGAAACTATTGCAGGCTCGGTTTGATTGAGCCTGTTAATGGGCAGTAATGAAAATGCATATTACTGTCCAAGCCGCATAGCCCCAGGTTGAGCGCAATTCAATATTTTACACTAATAAACAGTTAATTTTTATCCATCCCAAAACGATGGTATGCATATGGCGTTGAACATCTATCCTTCGGTATTTTCAGATTAATACCATTCCATGTTCAGTGGCGTATGGTCCCCACTTAAAAACGAGAAAACAATGGGCGGAACTAAAAAAAAAGAATTTTGACAGGGGATCTGAGAATATAAATCCTGCATATCACAGAAAACGCCAAAGGCAAAATTCAAAAAGCAGGAAGTATATCCTTGGGGTGATTGAACAATATCCAAATCTATATTTGCTGGGATATTGAAACCACACATCCAAACTGGCCAAAATATTAAAACAAAAGTAATATTAAGAGTACTATTAACATAGTGCATACGTATTGTGCTCAATGACTGATAACAGCACTGATTGAATGTACGGGGAGACTTTTACAGCCCCCACAGGGCACAAACAACGCTACTGTGATATTTAAAACCACCGAACAAGAGAAATATAAAAATATTGCAGGCTATTGAAGAAATTTCTTAAACCATGTAACTTATACAACCACGCTTGTTTCTCGCTTCCGAGCTAGACTCTATTGATAACAATTCATGGTTCTACGGGATTAACTTGTAAAGGTCATATTTAATTGTAGCATGCGATTTTATATCCAAGGCTGACATTGTGTTTATTCTGGATGCGTCTTCCAGCGAAGGAAGTTCCAACTTCCAAAAGCAGCTAGACTTTGTCTCGAGAATAGCCAATGAATTCCAAATCGGCGTAGGTAACGTGCAGATCGGTCTTCTAACCTTTTCGGATTACCCGAATTTAGAGTTCTATCTGAACCAGTACACCACAAAATCGACACTTCTTAGTGCCATCCAGAAAGTTGGATATCTGCAAGGCGTAACGAAAACTTACGATGCTTTGCAATACGCACGGGACAATATGTTTTCACCAAAACATGGCGCAAGAGACGATGCTAAGAACTATGTCATCATCCTCACCGATGGGGCTTCGTCTGATACCAAAAGAACCATCCAACAGGCCAGCCTGCTAAAGCAACAGAATATTGAAATAATGGCGGTCGGCATTGGGTCGAGTATTAACAAGGACGAACTAAATGGCATTGGCTCTGACGCAAATCATGTATTTATGGTGGACTCGTTTGATGCACTTAAAACAGTCCGTGCCGAAATAAAAAGGGCGGCTTGTGAAGGTAATTGTTTAAGGTCATTAGGCATATTTATATGTAAGAAATAACTCGGCCATTCCCTATGAAGACAATTATATAAAGCCATTGAAATAATGGAATTCGTTGTTGTTAACTCAAATAATTTCAAGGGTTCATGTATAACTAACTGGCACAATAGGATAGGAGCAGATTTTACGAAATTTGCATCTCATTCAAAGCGAGTTAAAGTGATTCTGAAAAGAATGGCTTGAAATAGTTATCATGAATAACTTCTGTGAAATAATTCACCCAAACATCTATGGATATTCGGGTTTATATTATTATTAAATTCTAACATTGTTTCACTTTACAGCGGTGATAACTACCACAACACCTATGCCTACAACACAGACAACGACCATAGGTGAACACTTTCTCGAATCTGTTACTATTCTATAATGTTCGCAGTCTATGTTCAAATTCCTCATTAAGACTTTCCCGGTATTGACACCATTATTTTATATCATATTTTGGCTTTAAGCAGGATTACAGTTTATATTATATTCCACATCAAACAAAATACAACTCCACTGCTAGGACCTTTTTGTCCAATCCTAACGGTGGTCTTTATAGCTGCGTTACATAATTCCAGTCAGTATAAATTATTATCAGCTCAGTCTCTTGATAAATTAGTTTCTTATCAGCTATAAATTTGTTTCTTATCAGCTCAGCCTCTTGATTGCCTTTGATGAATGATAACTCCGAGGAGTCTTCGTATGTTTTTTAGAAATATAAGTTAAAAATTCTAGCGAGGGATTTGTATCGCACTTTCAAGGAGAAGGCGATGTATAGAAATCGAATTTTTTTATGGACCGAACTCGACTGTCCGTCACGAAAACTTTGACATTCCTTAATATTTTTTCATCAAATTTTCAAAGTACATGTATATTGTTTATGAGGACAATTCTAGAATTCTGAGTTTTTTTCCCCATTTTAGTTTTCGTCACGAACACATAACTTTTTTTCTGAAAAAGTAACAGAGGGCAACACAATTGTTCAACTGATCACCCATCTATTATCAGTAAACACTATGTACAATAAAATTTTCATAGTTTCATATATTGTCACAATTTTAGCTGACCTTTTTGGTGTTTGTTACCTTATAAAATCTAATTAAACCTCCTTGTTTGTGTTGGAGTTAAGGTCAGAAGAAAACAGTCGTATTTAAATGTTTTTAATTGAATATGCAGAAGTAGTATTTATTCCAGGTAAGCGAACATGATCCGTTCCTATTTGATAATCATATTAGTTTCTGTCGTTTTACACAACAAGCATGCTCCATGCTCCAAAAGAATTGTGGGTTTTTTAAATTAAAATGGAATTGCAGCATAGTTGCAGTTGAATCATTGTACTGTAAGGAGAAAAGAGCAGTTTTAGTTAGTTTTAGAAATAAATTGGTATGAGAAAAGGTTTCCAACTGAACCTGCCATTGATTGGATAGAACTACCAAAAAAGCTCCCTATCAGAAAGGCTGTTATAAATTGAGCCTTTCGATGGCTATTTAACACGATATATATTTGTGTAAATACTGAGTTTCGCTCAACCCGGGAGTAGGCGACGTTGACAGTAATATGCATTTACATTACTGCTCATAAAGAGGCTTCATCAGAAGGAGGCTGCAATATCTTTCATGTTCGGTGGCCTTTAAAACTCCTTTTTTATCCCAATTCTGCCAGTTTAAGCCTCTTTACAGATGCTGCCTAGCGATAGTTTTGTTTAGTTCCACAACTTTTGAGACTGATTACTGCAGACATGTTTATATCTTTTGGGCTATGCGTGTAGTTTTAATAACCACACTTATTGTATCATTGATGATAGAAATTCGTTGACGTATTCGTTTAAATTGGGACAACTCTGGAGGTTTGAACAAAAGCTTAAGCTTGCGTATCAATTTCTAGTGTTGCGCAATCTTTTAAATTTTTTTATCTGCCGTATTCAACAATTCACAGCTGTTCAGTTGCACTTATTTCTTATATATTATACATTGCGTCTGCATAGGTTGGTAGCAATTGTAGATGTTTTGGAAAATCCCCATTCAGTGTTCTATATTTCAGACACCACAAGAGTCGCTGCAACGACAACAGAACCACAGAAATAGAGGTACTAGGGTCATATCCATTAATGTAACTATTTTTGAAAATCTTTTCCACTAGTTCATTCTAAACATACACGTTGCCATCATGTAGAGTTGTATAATAAACGTAAAATATTTTGAGCAATCTTCAACATAGGCTTCATGAACAGGCTAAATAAAACTAAGCATGCAATATTTTCATGTTTGTCGTGTTCGGTGTCTTTCAAAGTTCCCTTTCATCTATTAGAAAATTTCACTAATAATGCATTTTCATGGTGTTAAAACATTTGTTGACATAATATTAGTAATATTAGAGAGAAAGAACTTGTTATCCTAAATTAAATTCAATGTAAGTTTTTGGTGTTGTAACGTTATTGTTGTTGCTGCTGCTACTGCTGTTGTTGTTTTAATGAAATATCTTTAAATTGCTAGACCTATTATTTATTTGCAGATGTGTACAGGGACAAGGAGAGGACAGCTTCCGTTTATCAAAAATTATACTGTACGAGAAAGAGAAGCAATAAATTTATACTTGGCTTCATTTTTCTCTTTAAAAAATAAGATCAGTGGGGTGTTTTAGTTCTTCCAGATTTACCCTGGTCAAGGTCCTATTCCGTTTAGTTAATTCTATCCGTTTCTTGTTAATGGCGAACCCATACTGTTGTTCATGGTAAAGTTTAATTACTATCAACTTCGCAACATCGTCTGAAATGGATATTTTTACGCCTTCTTTGTTCATATTGGGTCACCATGGACCCTGAATTTCTGTCCAACTGCATAATTATGTTCACGATCCAGATCATCTCGATTTATTTTAAAGGACACCTGTTGATCTGTCTGCAAAAGAATAAAACAATGATAGCTTTTTAAAAAGCTAGTAGTCGGCTCATATAGCAATTGAATTAAAGTTGATGACACTATATGTTAACGCATTTAAATTTTGCATGTTGCCAAATACTTTATTGTACTGAACACAAGCGAACGACAGATCAGGCGAAAAGTTAAACTAAAATCGAATGTTTTACAATAAAATCCAATGTGATATGTCTTGGGAAAGACAGAGAATGTGTGACATTCAGCGGAATAATGTCAATGGTCGAAACATTTTGAAATAAACAGTGTTTCGATAAACCTGTTTACACGGATACGAAAATGTAAAATCTACCAGTTTTTTCTGTACTTTTACATTTTTAACCTGTAAACTGAAGAAAACACAAATACACATCCAGTTTGAAAGTAAAAATAATAATAAAAATAACAGAAAAGTTAAATCTCGTAAACTATTGCGGTTCCTTCTAGATTTATTATGGGACAAGGCACATCACGAGACTCGGCATCACTTTCCCACATTAGAGTAGAAATTCTCCGTTTATACAATGTAGTTCCATTAGGACAATATCGATTGATAATAATCACATCCCACACAATGTTTTCGGACTGAAGTTGTTAAACTGTGGCATACAACTTGAGACCCACATATGATGTCTTCATTTACACCCATAGACCTTTGACAGTGTTTACTTTCATTAACATACCGAAAAAACCCTTACAGCAATGCAAAAATACAACGAAAAATTACAGAAATAATAGATGTTTTAAACTTAGATCCATTTTATTATTTAAGACCACATGATATATTTTACTTAAAATTTTATTTTCTTAAATCTTTTTGACGGCACATTTTAAATTCGTTTAATACTGTGCGGACAACCGTGCGTGTCTAAAACTAGGGTCGAAACATTCAAGAGACGAATATCAAAGGAAACGTTTGACTTAGACTCTTTTTTCCGTCGTTATCAGAAAATAAACGACTGTTGCAAACCACAAGTTTTAGCTTTCCAAAAAGCTAGTCGGTCATTAGCACAACCTTTTAACAAGACGGCAGAAAAGTTTGAATTTTAAGGCACTTTTATTGGATGCCATACAAAAATGTAAGTTTACTTATAGGTATTTCCTCTTTCGAATAAGATGTATTTAATCTGGTGATAAATCTAACCATGTTTGCGAACAAGTTAATGATTTACTTGGAAGTAAACCAAAATGGAAAAGTTTGTCAAACAATATTTTTGTGTCAGAAAGTGTTAGAAAGCAACGATTATCAAGCTGTAAATATATATCAAAAGCTACAGAATATGTTAAAAACCAAAGTTTTTTCACAGTCATAGGGTGGGAGAGAAAAACGTGAACAGTCTGTCAGGGACTAACAGGTATGATAAAATTGTTCTTTCTGATCTAGAACAATATCGTTAGAATGTTGGTTCAATTCAATTCAATTCAATTATTTATTAGAGTCTTATTCACATTACATATACACAACACAGTTTATACAATGAATTTATATAAATGTAGTAGTACATGCATGTGACCAATCCATATTGATTTATAAGAGACAATTTGATACTAAAAGATACAGTATCTCTACACGTTAAACACTGAAAACATTCTATGATAAAACTAAGTAATGGACCTTTATTAAGACATAGACATATATGGATCTTAGAACAATAGTGTACTCATAGTACGGCATATATCAGTTCTATTGGCAAAATTGTAAAACACTAAAAAATTGTTGAATTATTAAATTATTCTTATATACAGCTCTACATATTTACAGTTGTTATTAAACATTGTCATTTGTATAAGTGGTTTCTCCATTCTTGGAGAATATTATAGCAGGTTTTGGCTGACAAATACATCAAATTCTCTTTGGTGAAAAATGTAAATAAATTTCTCTAAATCTGACATGTTTTACATTCATAATTTGTAGATAGAGTATCCAGTTATTTACATCTAATATTGACATAGATTGGACAATGTAGAATTCACTTAGTATGTCTCATGACTTCGAATAACAACCTAACGCATTGAATTCAAATCAAATTCACAAAAAGTATGCACTACAGCGCCGTCTTTTTTTTGTTAAAAGCTTATGCCAATGACCGACTAGCTTTTTGGAAAGCAAAATTTTGTATTGTCTATTATTGACAGTTTCACGACCCGATTTGATACTTCTGCAAAGTATGTGTGTTCGCATGTTCCAAAGATTATTTTGTTGATTCAAAACCAAATTACAACTAAGTTAAGCTTAAACTTGTAGTGTCTATTATTTTAAGTTTCATTACCCGATTTAAGATTTCTGCAAAGCTGTGTGTTCTGGTGTTTCAACGAAAATTTTTACATTCAAAACCTTATAAAACTTTAGCAACCAGTTGATTAGTGGCAAAATTCAAGATAACAGTTAAGCAAAAGTATCAAGAAAGTAACGACTGATGTATCCATATCGAACTAGCTAAACCATGTAAAACATTCCTGGGATACCTCTGATCCCCGAGTTTCACAAAATGCTTAAGTTCGTAGATTTGTGGTCAGCAAAATAAGTAGCTAATCTCTTTTCATTGTTCTCTACACATTTTATTTGCTTTGGTTTAATAAATTTATAAGCTCTACATCTTTTGTTTATCATACACAGTGTACATTTACTAGTCAAAATCCATGTACATGAATATGTTTATTGTTCGTTGTCGGAAATATCTTTATGAGTAATAAGCCTAGCTGATAAGAAGCTGGAGAGGGGATTTAAGAATAGGTACAGACTCCAAATGTGACGTCCTTCAACAGCTAATACGAGGCCTCTATGTTTTTTATAGATAACGACTGAGTAAGAGTCTATCCATAAATAACGACTGAGTAAGAGTCTATTTATCTAAATTATCCGTTCCGTCTGGAACGTGATCTTTGCTTTATATCACTGTTAACCGGTGTTCAGGTAGAAAGCTCAAGTTTGGTCCATTTATAGGTTGAACAAGTTTTAGCTTTCCAAAAAGCTAGTCGGTCATTAGCAGATAAACTAATGGAATATGTATGTATTCGTGCTTGCATTTACTTTTGGACCACCGGAAGTCAAGGATTTGTCCAGTTTTCTGTCGATCAATGTCACGTAGATTGTTTATTTCCAATTACATTTCTCTGTATTTACAATACATAAACAAAAGAACATATATACATTACAAATGCTGTTACTTTAAAACATGCAAACAAAGTTGAACGGCTGATGTTTGATTTATTTTGACGTGTATCGGACGTGTATTAAGACATTAACTTAAATAATCATGTTTTTGGTAGACGCAACTCATTATTAGGGACGTGTAGAAATAATGACGTTGTTTAAGCACCATCGAATTGGATGAATATGTTACATTAACACGAATGCTCACAGAGGTACCATAGAACTTTCCACAGTCGATGCTTATTTGTACAGTGAGCAGAAAAGCGATGCCTATAATATTCAGTATTCATTACCAACATAAAGTGTAGTTTAAGTTAAGTCAGCAGATCTGGTCAAACTTGAAGCTGACGAGCGTTAGAAGACAGTAAACAATAAATTAGGATGCAGATGCATTTATTATTTTGACTTACGCTTTATGTTGCTCATATCTTTTGTTTTAGTTAGAACGATTTTCTCTGAACTATTACAGAAACTCGAGAAGCAATATTTGTATTTAACTTAATGTATGATCAGAGAAATTGTCGTTATGCCACTGTTCTGAAAATTCTTCACAACTATTTTTTTACTTTAAAGGCTGGTTTTGTATTGCTTGCAGTATATTCTAGTAGAACCCCCTCACATAGAAATGATAGTGCTTGTGTTGTCTACCTTACTGTACTTTTCAAAATAATGTTATTGTTTAGTATCAACCCAAAACCGAATCCAGATCCGTTATATTGCATGTGTATGGGGAAGCAGACATTGGGGTCAGGGAAATCCCCGGAAATCTTTTACAAGTTAAACTCAATTTGGATTGCATCTGCGACGAGTCCAACCGTTCACAATAGATCCCAAGAAGAGAACGCATGGATAGATGCGGTTTTGAGATGAAATCGGCGAATCAAAATTAATCACTTCGTATTTCTTTGAAAATGCATATATTCAAGGGCAAAGGCATGTTTTGAATATTGGGGCGGTGGGGTTTTTGTAACTTACATTCATTATCACTTGAATGAAATAAACATACTTTAGGTAAGGTCATGTGAACACCAAAACCTAAAAACAAAAAAGGTAATTTTAACTTTTTATATAAATTTGATAAACAAAGGTTTTTAGTGATTCGGATTGCCTACACAAACTGAACTTTTCAACTTTCCATGACAATGTTTTAATATTCTATGATTTACCACTATAAAATCCGAATATTCCATGAATTTTGCAGACAATACTCGTTTTGACTTTTAAAGATGTGCAAACCTTGCAATCAGCAATCCCAAGCGAGCTCTCCACAAGTTAAAATAAACATTCCATGAATTTTCCAGGCAATACTCGTTTTCCATGTCTTTTCTAGATGTGTGCAAACCCTGCCATCAGCAATCCCAAACGAACTCTCTACACGTTCTTACTATACGCCAAGTTTCATGTCAATACGATGAACCGAACTCAAGTTAATCGCCGGAAACCACATTTCTATTTTTGGTAACGGTGACCTATTCCTTTGACGGACCGACCCCAAAAGCAATCCTAAGCAAGCCATCCACTTGTTCTTACTATACACCAAGTTTCATGTTAATACCATGAACCGAACTCAAGTTAATCGTCGGAAACCAACCAGTTTGACGCCCGCCCGCCAAACGACGAACACTTTTCTAATATAAACCTGTTGTTGTTTTTTCAAAAACCTGGTTGAAAACAAGAATATATGCGAGAACAGCAATATATTACATGTTGAAGTTCTTAAGTTCTAGCAAAACCAGCATTCTAACGAAATTGTTGAAGATCAGAATAGCAAATATAATATTTTTGAGTCCCTGTCAGGCTGCCCATCTCCCCCCCCCCCTAACAAATACAATTACAGCTTGATTTTCGTTGTTTCTCTACACTTTCTGACAAAAAAAGTGTTAGACGAAGAAATAGTGTTTAACAAACCTAACAAGTTTTGTACTTTCAAGTCAATTGTTAATAATGTTTGCAAAATGGTAAGATTTATCACCAGCTTAAATGCATTCCTTTAAAAAAGGAAATATATATAAGTAAACTATTTTTGTATGACATCCACTAGAAATAAAGCGCTTCTATTTCAAATTGGCGTAAAGTTTTAACTTTTGTTCCATTTATTTTTTTTGGTTATAAGGTTATGCTAATGACCGACTAGCTTTTTGTAAACTTTTGTTTACAGACAGCCTTTCCCGCCAAAGTCGGATATTTGTTAGTCTCTAAGAAATCCTTAAACGGTGTCTTGCTTTTGACGAACAAAAAATCAAGATAACGAAACGAATCTATTTATATATGGCATCATTCTGAACAGTTCTTTGATTCAAATAAAGTATCAGCTCAACTAATATTTTGCTATAAAGGTTTGCATCACGTGACTTTCTAAAAAAAAAGACGCATAACATTATTTCTATACCATGTAGAAAATACAACACACGTATGTTTACATAATTTAACATGTCGTTATAGATGAGCTCAATTTCTGATTTGCCGTAAATACAATGTCCGAACATTGTTTCATCAACATTTGGAAGACTATTCGTGCAAATAGGGGGAACGGAATAGCATGCTCAAGCTTTTGTCTAAAGTGACCACGTCCGGTGCCGCTGTTAACCGATGTTACTCTTCAAAGTTCAAGTTTGGTCCATTATAATATGTCGGTCATCAGGATCACCGACAATTAATGTCTTTTCTGGTAAACGTCTTCTCTATATGTCAAGCAATCAAACATCAGCCTATACTCTATCCTTTTGCATGCGTCGTAGAAACAGGTGACATAGTCTAAATTATCCGTTCCGTCTGGAATGTGAGTCACTGTTAACCGGTGTTCAGGCTAAAGATCTCAAGTTTGGTCGATTATAATATGTCGGTCATCAGGATGACCGACAATTACACCAAATCACGTTGTATCCCTCCGTGGTCCATTCGAATGAAGTCCGTTTTAATAATATGCTATTTTTTCTCATCATGTGGGGGCCTCTTAACTGTTAGAAATCGGCCTTTTCGTGGCTTGTTTGCAGAAATAACATATCAGGAAAACAAATGAAAGCAATTTCATGCCTATATCTCGTTTGTAAGAGGCGAACTAGTTCCGGATCAGCGGATGTATATTTTTGGCACCGTATTTGCGATACCGCGTTTAAAATAGGGTCTGTCCGGTTAGAGATCAGTAATTTTCTTACAAGTAAGTTAACCCCCTATTTCCTGTGTGTTTTTGAATAGATGAAATGTAGATCTTCACGGCAATATATGGTTGTCTAGAAATTAAGATGACAGAAATCATGTTAAATGTACATTGAATATTGAGAATTTAACATTGAGGTCTATGGGAATTGGATTTACTTTGGTTCAACCTATAATATGTCGGTCATCAGGATGACCGACAAAAAACTAGAGGCCTCTGATTGGCTGCTGGATGATGTCACACTTTCTTTCTGTATCTATTTTAAAATTTTCTCCCCAGCTTCTTATCAACTAGGCCTATTGCTCATCACAATAATTCATGATAAAACTTGACATGGATAAAGAGTAAATATATGCACCATTTGTGATAAAAAAAGAAAAGAAGAGGTACAGCTAATACTTTATTAAACCAGCAACTAGAAGGTGTTTACAACAGCGCACTGAACGACATAATATGACATACATTGTGCAGCATTTGTGCAACTCGAAGGTTTAAGATATCTTAGTATAGTAAACATTCCAAAAATATGTATGGCAATAAATTAGTGGCCGACAATGAAGTGGCATCAAATTGCTATCAGCATCCCTAAACTTTAAGTGCAAGACAATATTTTGCCCTGTATATTTCATGAAAATAATATAAACTAAATAAGCAGCAGAGTGTTAAATATGTTGTTTTTAGTAACGGTATGTAGTGCTATTGTACAAAGTGAATTTTCTTATCATGTCATGCCGTGTTTCGTTAAAGAGCCATCATATCATCGCGCTTACTCGAGAAATCAACCTGCAAAGAATGGTGGAGTGCTTAATGGTAATTACAAAGGCGACGGTAAAGGCGCGAAAATGTATTACCACTAACACGACGTAGGAGTAATAATACGTGTCTCTGTGAGATAATATCGCCTCCATCATACTCCCTCCGCTATATTGTATTCATGTCGTCTACTGATGGCACGATGATGCTCACAGATGACTGTATCCTTGGTATGCAAGTATAAGTTAACTTGAAAACAACACTTATTTATTCCAGCGGTAAAACGGAACCTAATTTCTACAACAAGTCAGCATGTATGGCATTCAACCATGTGCTGCTATAAGGAAGTGTGGGTTTATATACAAGGTCACTGGCCATGAGATAAGGTAGCCTCAAATTAAGACAAGGGCAAACACGTACCTTTATCTTCAAAGAGATTCAATACATTTTAGCACTTTCCAACTGGCATCATGGTGGTTCTTTACGGGATATTTCTTTTGGGCTTGGCGTGGGGATCCTTTGGACAGACCACAGGTAAATATTTGCGTCAAATTAATAAAATGTCTTTTCGCGTTCATTTGCTTTGAAGCAAATAGTTTGATTTAATTTATCTGAGATTTAATGACACGAGAAAACAAAACAGACAACGTACACGAAAATGGTGCCATTTTTAAATTAGGTATGTGCATGAAAATTGAAATATGCTCCTTTTAACATCCTCGCAAGCATGCTAGCCGTATACGTTTCAACTTCTCAAAAGAATTGAGGTATTAATATCGCGAGGACTATTTTCGTACTTTAACTCAATATTGCGGGTTTCATCCGGCTAAAAATGGTGAAATTACACCACCAAAAGGGGAATTCTACTAAATTTTACCATTGGGCGTAAAGAGCGGTTCCACTAAATGAGGCCCAGAAATTCGTTTGGTAATGATCAATTTCATGTTATGTCATTGCTTTTTGCCGGGCTCAGAATCTTTAAAAATTTAACATTATTTCAGATTCTATGTTGAATGTAAATGTGATCTATGTTGACTGTAAATGTGAACTGGTTTGAGTTAATTTTGTTAAGGTTCATTAAAATCTACCTTTTTTCTTGTAGTTTCGACTGGAAACGGGACAGATGGTAAGTATATTAATAGTTTCTTATTTAATAGATAGTTCTGTCCGACATATACAGGTAATGGACGATTACTTATGAATGTCTTCTTATCACAAAAGTTACCGACTTAGATGCACGCATGGTCTGCGTGGGAAATTTCTCTCTTATGGCAGTGTACCGACGATAAAACCTTACAACCTAGAGATGTATCAACTCGATTGACAATGGCTTACTCCATAAACACCTCTCTGTTCTAATAAACATTACACTTTTTAACTAGTTTCGTGGAATCGGACCTACAAATTATCCAATTAATCCGGTAGTATTTCTTATGGTTATTGGGATTTTAGTAAAACAAAGAAAAAGTAGATAACTAGTCATCTGTGGATTTACTTTTTTTCTTATAAATTCGGGAATAAAATTTCTGTTTATATTACGCAGACGAATAAAATTATCGTCGATCTTTACGCCGTACCTTATTTTTGTGACAATTTTTAATCAATATTTTTTTTCATCATTGAAATATCCGAACAGATATAAACATTAAAGACAGATGTTTTTACTCTTTTAATATCTGACGTTTCGGCCCTACGGCCTTTATCAAATCTCAAAAATCGCATACGCTTCTACATTTTGATAATATACATGTAAGCCAGCCATTACCGGAAATCAAGATTTGTGAGATTTGATAAAAGACGTAGGGCCGAAACGTCAGATATTAAAAGAGTGAAATCAGCCGTGTTTAAATTATTTTTGCAGAACTGCTACCTCGATCTTGACTTAACACGTCCTGAGCTTGGCTTCCCATTTAGATGGGCATTTTTGTCAAATTATTGTTTGTCTTTTAAGTCAGTTGGCAATATTAGATAAGAAAATAACAAAAAAAAATTGATGTAACGATATATATCAATGTCGTGTGATGTGATGTGATTATTGAACTTTGGCATGTTTAAAGATCGAGCGTGGAACATCCATATGTAAACTTATTCTTTTACTTTTTCCACCAGGTTGTCTACACGACAAGGCAGACATTGTGTTTCTGCTTGACTCTTCATCCAGCGAAGGGTCTGCAAACTTTAAGAAACAACTAGAATTCGTTAAAAATTTTACAGACGGCTATGACATAGGTATTATTTTATATCGAAGATAAAATAGCATAAAAATTATTCTTAACGTGAATATTTACTTGTGTTTATCCATTGAAAAATACTCATCGAGTGAACATCAATCGTGTTAAACATTTACTATTTACAATTATTTGAAAAAAACTTGTCTGTCACATGACAATCTACTAGTAGTTAATGTACTATACAATAACCTAAATGCCGATAAAAATAAATTGCGTCATAATAATATGTTTAAACACTGGCAATACCATTTCTGCAATGAGATTAGCATGTAGTTGAGCCAGAGCTTTCAGTGTCTTGAATTCTCAGAGGTTTTGTATTGATCTATGAAAACTTTCAAATTGTCGTTTTTGAAATTTAAGCTAGTTTTCGCCGTTTGCAATGTTAGTGACCCCTCAAGGTGCCATAGCAGTCGTCATTGCACTGTCATTGGTTAAAAAGAAAATTACCATAATCTCTCTTACGGAAAATGCAGATCTAACTATAATTCTTTATTATAACTTGTTAACGTTATGTAAAATAAGATACACTTAAATGATTTGTGCATAGTTTTATTGAACAGCATTTTACCGTTTTAGAGATTTTGGTTATTCGTTTTAACGATGAAACTGCAATGACGGTTGTCACAGCACCTTCACAATGTGATACTATCAAACAAAAAGCACGTAAAAAATTACCGATTATTTGTGCTAAAAGTTTTCTAAAATTCACGACAAGATCATAATATATATCTTTTGTCTAGATTTTACGATCCGAGTGGAAAACCGATTAGAGGGATATTGAAAATATTGACACTGTCTTTCAAATAACAAATAACCCAAAACTTACCATTTTATTTATTTTGATGATTTTATTTTCTTTAATAACTTTTACGTTTTGTTTTGTCTGCAGGTCCAGACAAAGTTCAAATTGGCGTTGTTACGTTTGCTTCCACACCGCACAATGAATTCTATTTGAACACGTATAAAGACAAGACCTCATTGCAAAATGCCATAACGCACATCCGCTACTTATCAGGTTAGTTGAACAAGAAATTTTATAATCTCGTGTTACCGAATACTTGTTTAACGATATAGTAATGAACTCGCGATTATTCAAAACAGTTTCCTGAATTTATTGTAGTTATTCATTTGCACATACATCTTTATCATTTGAGGTGAACAAAACTTCTATTACCTCGTTACGCAGAGAAACCCCTTAGATCACCATCATAGCTTACCATTGTAATGTTTGTTTGAAATTTGTTGGCTTTGTGGGAAGTAAGAATGACACTTACGAAGACAATTTGTATACAATATTTTTAAGAAAGCAAGGAAAGTGTGAGGTTCATGTACATTACTAAAGTCTTGGATACTATGAGCTGTGATTACTCTCTCTCTCTCTCTCTCTCTCTCTCTCTCTCTCTCTCTCTCTCTCTCTCTCTCTCTCTCTCTCTCTCAAGCAAGCAAGCAAGCATTCACGCACACTTTCTTTCTCTCTTGCAATTACATCTTTCACTTTTGTTTTACATCTTTAGGCGGGACATCCACAGATACTGCATTGAAGTTCGTAAGAGAGAACAGTTTTCTTCCAACTCACGGCGCACGCTATGGTGTTCCTAAAATTCTAGTTGTGCTGACAGATGGGCAATCTGCTAGCCCAACCGCTACAGCCACGCAAGCCAAAGTTTTACACTTTTCCGGAATCAGGGTATTTAGAAGAAAATTTTCCCGTCATTTATTATATACAAACATAAAGTTTATCGGTTGGAGGAAGAGAATAATTAACTTATCAAATTCATTTTATTCCATGTTTAGTTAAGTACACGTATTTAATCGATGATATTATTTATACCTAAATCAACACCACTTTTTGCTCGGACATTTCGAGTATTTATTCCTGCTTCAGTTGAAATGACAGTTTCTTTCTTGCATCAGTTGAAGAGGCAGTTACTCAAATTATTTATGTTTTATCAGATGGCATATACTCATTAAATTTAGTTTTATTTGAAAGGTGATCGCCATTGGTATAGGAAGCGGTGTCGTCAAGACGGAGTTGAACGCAATAGCAACTGACAGTCAGCATGCGTTTACTGTAGCCAATTTCGACTCATTGAACAGTATCGAAACAGAAATTCAAACAGCTGCATGTAGTGCAGAAAAAATAGGTCAGGGAGAGTTTGCAAGTTTTATAACCATTTTCATTTCAATTGCGATAATATTATAATGATCGTGAAACATATTTGGTTAAATTCGATCCCAACAAAATTCGCTTTCGTACATAGATTCTATTGGTACGAAAATAAAAGCGCTAGAATTAGGGACTCCCAAAGCCATTTCTAAAAATAGTTTTCATGGTAAGAAACTAAAAACAACAAATTTACAACCAATAAATTATATCTTGCAAAACACAAACTTTTTTGGTTCATTGTTTCGGTTCTTTGGAAAGCAACATCTTAAGTGTTATTATTTTTTTATATTTCTGTGACTCACATCAATAAAAATCCTAAAAGATAAATTTTTAATCGTCCTCAGAGGCAATGCTTTTTCTCTCTAGATATCATAACCTGTGAGAATAAGAAAGCTGATATTGTGTTTGTGTTGGACGCCTCTGGTAGCGAGGGGATTGCCAACTTCAACAAACAACTAGAGTTTGTCAGCAACGTCACAAATACGTGAGTTATGTCAGAACACATCTATTAAGTCATTACATTAAAACAAAGTTTGCAGATCATAAGAAAAAATGTCTTAAACATTTATAGAAGTATAATAAATTAGTGTTCTCTCTTAGCTGCTGTAGTTCTGAAGTAGTGTCTTTTAAAACTGAACAAGTGTCAAAACGATATCTCGTTTTGGTTTTACCCACTTTAATCAAAGGTTATGATAATTATCATGATATACTGATATTTTGGCAATGTCACAGACAATTTTGTGGACTTTATCGTAAAATGGTTAGGTTTCATGTTGTCATTGCTTAAAAATGCATATTACTGCCCACATGACCTAGCCTCGAGTTGAGCGCAACTCAATATTTACACGGGTTAACAGTATCGATTCTGAACCATCAAAAACGATGGTGTGCATATGACGCCGAACATAGAACCTTGAATGTGGTATTTTCAAATAAATACGATTCAATGAATGAAGTTTTACTCATTGCAAAGTGTTTTATTCGGAAATATTTCCAGATTTGTCTCGTTACTGTCAAAAGTTACATTATCCCCAACATGAAGATCATTTGATGGCATCAATACTACCAGGTATATAGATTATTTTCTTGTGAATAGGATAACAACATATCTATTTTAGATTTGACATCGGACCTAACAATATCCAAGTGAGTGTCGTCACGTTTGGCACGCATTCGTACAACGAGTTCTTCCTAAATACCTACAGCAACAAAACCGACTTGTTGAATGGTATCTCTCGAGTCAATTATACTGGTGGTACGACCAACACCGCAGAAGCCCTGAAATTTGTTCGAGAAAACAGGTTTACAACAATCTTTTTTTTTCAACATTACCAAAAACTACAATAATTATCCCAAATGAAATTTCTGGGAAAAAAACACATTTCACTTTGCAAATTTCTTGTTGGATTGAAAGTTCTCTGACTACAGAAGCCAATATGACATGCGAAATGGCAATATGTGAACTTAGTTTCTTCTTGCAATTTCAGTTTTAAAGCAGAAAATGGAGGTCGAGGTGCTTCCGTTACACAAATGGTGGTTGTTCTTACCGATGGAAATTCAAACCAAGCATATTCAACAAAGGCGGAGGCTGCGAATCTACATCATACTGGTATTAAGGTAATCTGCATCACATTAGTGTAAATATAATCTACATCACACTTTTGTTAAGACACGTCCTCATATCACTGAACATAAAGGTTTGAAAAACATATACATTAACTTGTTATTTGATATCTATCTATACACCGTCCTTAAATTGTTTTAAAAGTGTTTCTCCTTACTTAGACTTTGCTTTAATTTCTTTGACAAAACCTTTTTCAACGTCTTCGAAATGTCGAGCATGCTGTCGTTTCCGATGGGAATAATTAAGGGATATTATACTGTCATCATATACCAACACTGGAGGACTTTGAGAACGAGACATATGTTTGTGTAATATTGAGTGGCGCTCAGCTTAAGGCTGGACGGCATTGACAGTTGTATGTCCATGGCCCGGGCAGGCTCAATCAAACCGAACCTGCAGTATTTGAAAATTTGTCCTGTTCGGTGGCTTTCAAAGTGCTATTTCAAGCTATTGTGATCATGTGTCTGCAAGAAGTCCGATCATTAAGTGCAATTTCTTCTCCTTACGTTTAGCGTGGCGCCTGAAGCATTCTTAGGAATAAGTGAATATTCAATGCAAGATGACCACTTACCGTTCCAAGGCGGCAACCCGTCAGGATTTCATTTTCGTTAATCGTTTGTGTTGTCTTTTTTTTTAAATATATCATAATATGTATCTATTTTTCGTTTTCTCAACTGTGGCTATGCATGGCTGCAATGTAATTTGAATGCAGCTATTCAGGAAATGCATATTTCACTCTCTTTACATTTTCCACATACCGGATATATATCGTATGTGTTTGCGGACATGCTGTCAGGGTTACCGATGACACTTGTCTGCTTTATTCTTATGCCCCCGAAGGGAGGCATATTGTAATCGCACTGTCTGTCCGTCCGTCCGAAATGTCAGTCCGGTAAAATCTTGTCCTCGCTTCTTCTCCAAAACCGCTTGTGGGATTTCATTGAAAATTCACAGAAGTTTTTGTCATCAAGCCTAGTTTTGCATGTCGTCTGGAGTTTCTGATCAGATTAATTTTGGCCGAGTTATGGACCCTTAGTCATTCTTTTGCTATATACGTTTATAAAAAACAACAAACGGCATCTTTATTAACTATAACTTCTATATAAACGATATAAAAATCTTGTCAACGCTTCATCTCCAAAACCGCTAGGGGGATTTCATTAAAACTTAACAGGAGTGTTTGTCGCCAAGCTTTGTTGTGCACTTGGTCAGGAGTTTCCACTCAGATTATTTTCGCCGAGTTATAAGCACATAGTTTTTACTATATAACTTCTATTTAAAAATCTTGTAAATGCTTCATCTCCGAAACCGCTTGGGGATTTAATTGAAATTTCACAGGAATGTTTGTCACCAAGCCTTGTCGTGCATATCGTCGGAAGTTTCCGCTCGTATTATTTTTGCCAGCGTTATGGGCCCTTAGTCATTTTTACTATAACTTTCTATATAGAAATCTTGTCCACACTTCATCTCCGAAACCTCTTGTCGGATTTCATTGAAATTTCAGAGGAACGGTTGTCACCAAGCCTAGCTGTGCATAACATTAGGAGTTTTCGCTTGGATTATACTTGGCCGAGTTATGGGCCCTTAGTCATGTTTACTATAACTTCTATATAATAGCAATATCCACACTCAATCGCTAAAACCTTTTGAAGGATTTCATTGAAATTTCAAATGCTTGAATGTTTGTCACCTAGTTTAGTTGTGCACATTTTCAGGATTTTTCACATGGATTACTTTTAGCAGAGTCATTGGGCCCTTACTCATTTCTTTTGCTTAACTTCTATATTTAGTGAGGGAGTTACTTCAAACTTAAAATATGTGTTCCTTATTATCACTCACATTATTCCTTATCATCACCCACATCATATATGATGGTAAGGTCCATAACTGGAATAATCATATTTCCAGGATAATCTCCGTTTAATATTCGAATTTTCCTAAAAAGTTGTAATATTTTATTATTACTTGTTTATTAGTCGAGATATTTACTAAATAGTTTAAATTAATGATCCTTTTTCATTTTTCACATTATATGCATTATGCTTCTTCACATCCATATGCATATTTTATTACACATGTGTACCAATGGATTTCAAAGCTACATTGTCAATTTTCAGTGACAGCTCTTGTTTTCCTCTTCAGGTGGTATCAGTTGGTATCGGGAGTGCAGTGTCACAGACAGAGCTCACGAATATTGCTTCAGACGCCAGACACGTTTTCTCTGTAGCAGACTTCAACTCTCTGACTAACATCCAGCGGGAACTGGAAACAGCTGCATGTATGATATGCAAAGAGATTCCATTAAGTCTTAAAACAAAACTCTTTGTTGAAACATGAGAGACTGGTTTAAAACTTATACTAGTATTTAACTTCGAACGAAATATTATGCTTATCTTGCTGTTCTCCTGTTATGCTACCGGTATAAAACTGCTCCAAACGTTTGCATAACATACTTAAATTTAACTCCGAACGTATTATTATGCTAATGTTGATGTTCGTCTGCAAGGCTACTGATATAAAACTACTACACATTTTTGCATAACCTACACCAGGTGCTTAAATATAGAAGTGTTTCATCGGCAATGTCCGAAATCAGATGTTCATAGTACAATTGTAAAACTAATACAAAAGTATTAACAAGTTGTATATATAGATTACTAATATTTAAGGCACCACTCCATCCAAATGTGGAGACAAGCCAACCGATATTGTATTTGTCCTGGATGCCTCTTCAAGTGAAGGTGCAGCCAACTTCCACAAGCAGCTGGACTTCATGACTGACTTTGTGAAACAGTACGATATAGGACCCAGTGATGTGCAAGTCTCCCTGATTACATTCAGTTCTACCGCTCACAGTGAATTCTATCTCAATACGTAAGTCATGCAACATTTTATCGGTCTTCACTCACACTCAGAAATAAGAACAGAGACCAATAACTAATTTTGTTATGTAGTTATGTAACAACAATAGCGTCAACATATCAGTATATGTCTACACAAGACTCCATAACAAATAATTTGCTGTTATATGTTAACATATCCACTGTAATTGCATTTTTACCTTGTTGATGTTTATTTTATTTTAACTATAACTCGTGCTCATTTATCATGAATTTCAATATAAACTGCGACAATTCCAGAAACACGGACAAAGCAAGCTTGATTGCGGCAATTCAATCCACCACATATCGTGGAGGAAATACCGCCACGTACGATGGGTTGCGCTACGCAAGGTATTACCACTTTACATCTAGTCACGGCGCGAGGGCTAACGCAACAAAACTGGTGATTGTACTGACTGATGGGCGTTCTTCTGACGTTAGCAAGACCATCACCGAGGCACACGCCTTGCATGTAAGGGATTAAATACAACTTGAATATTTTTATGAAGAAGAACATTTAAATTTTAACAGTTAACATACATGGGTTCATGTCATTTGTAGTTTATATTCTGTAGATCATACTGATAATGCGAAAGAGCATATACGCATGATTGTATTTCTCATATTCTAATCTGCCTCATATTCGATCAGTGCCAGAAAATCTGAATAGATCTTACACGATCTACACATGTCGCTTGCTACGGGACTTTTTGTTTTTAATTTTTGATTTTTTTTTGGAAAATAAACATTGCAACTCAAATCTACACACAAAACCTTTCGTCATAATCCGTGTATAATAAAAGCATCTCTTGTGATCGTTTATGCAAAACGTGTATTATTCAGACTATGGGTGCGAAGGTGATAGCGATTGGGATTGGTGACAGCGTAAATGCATATGAGATAAACAACATTGCCAGCGACCGCAACCATGCATTTACCGTTGGCAGTTTTGACATCCTCCACACCATCCAAGAAGAGCTCAAAGATGAGTCATGCGGAGGTATTAGTCAAACGAATCTAACTCGGCTTTATTCGAGTCCGGTTATTAATATTTCACAAAGTGTAATTTGAGTTTCACGTATTACGAGTACAACCTAAACTTTCAGAAAGATATTTAATCACTTTGGGATTATGTTTTGTTTAATGCTGTGAAATTGCACAAACAAACCATTTAAAATGACCACCAGTAAACGAATATCAATAATATTTTAACTTGTATTCAATGAAAAAAAAACAGAACTGTTGGCACAATTTTCGATGGTCAGTTTAATACATACATATAAACAATTTTCAAAGAACAGAAAGCCACAAAAAGAAGTATAGACCAGAAGGACAGCAATGAAAATAATAATTATAATAACGTTTAAAACCAAAAAACCTGAACACTTTGTAAATAGGTGTAAAAATACACAAAACATAAATTAAAATAGCATATGTTACCGCAAGTGAATGGTAGATTAATTTAATAGATAGTTAATTTGAAAGTATTTCTGTATAACTTGCAGTTTTCATGATTTTGAAACTTAAAAATATCATATATCATACACTGTTGTTTTTTTCACCGTTTTCTGATGTCGTTATCTTGAACCCTAGAGTCAAATATATACTTAAACGCAAAAGAAACTGTGCAATTTTCATTTTTAGATTTTCTCAGAATTTACGGATGGAATGTTGTCATGTTTGGTATAATCATTTAAATTATTCATTTGTCTTTTTAATAAATGTAATTTTGTAGTCGTACTTTAGTGTACGACGCGTAGGCGTACAGCAAGTGTCAAAACCAAAATTACACAAATAACCGAGTAAAGATTTTATTGTGTTGATTTACTGAATTTCGATCAAAATTGATGCAAAATTCATTAATATCGCGTGTGTCCGCCATTGCAGTGGCGGTTTGGTACCGACGTCGCATGTGCGTCAACTCAATGTGAAGGTCCAATCTGACGCCCGTCACACGTGGTCTACCGGGTCGAGGTCGGTCGGCAATAGTCCCCGTTTGCGCAAATCTGTCTCTCAACAACATTATAGTGTTTCTATGGCAATTAAATGCCCTTGAAACTGCTACAACAGAGTCACCTCTGCCCAGCATCATCAAAGCGTCAATTCGCTGACGTTACGAAAGTCGTGGCATATTAGCTGCTTGAAAATGTTTAATTCTCAAGTGATATTGGCACCATACATGTGCAAATGAATGTAAAGACAGCAAATTTTACCACCTGTGCCAAAATATACATGATGCACGTAATCAGGCTAATCTACCCATTATTCTTGGTGTGAGCATACACCGTGACGTCCGATAGTGTTATGTTCTAAATTTTGCAACTGTACAACAACTTGTAGAATCAAAGTTATCCAAAAATGAAAAGTGCACAGTTTCTTTTGCGTTTAAGTATAAATTTGAAGTAATTCTATCCTCACTGTTTTCTTTTTACAGCGGGAAGAATTAAACCTACCCCTTATCCGGGTGAGTAAATATCAGCCGTGTGTTAAATAAGACATAAATCGACATTGTTTAGAGCTTAGAGACGGTCTTACATGATCGCGGACGTTGCCCTCGAAGATTGGCACATCTATAAGCAGTTCTTTATAGATTCTGTTGCAGTTATATTATTTCCAGACTGACATTCAAATCGATACAACTTCGTTCATAAAAAGGTGACCCTTAAATTCTCATAGTCATTTCGAAATCAAATCTTACCTGGATGGTTGCGGTTTACAATAAACGCCTAAGTAGTTCGACTTACTAAAATACCACTGGTGTTGCATAGGACCGATCTATCTTTCCGAAGATATTGAATTAATAATTAAATTGATAAATGTTCTTTGTCACATTCAGAATGTGGAAGACAACCAGCAGACATAGTATTTGTCCTGGATTCCTCGTCCAGTGAGGGTAGCTCTAACTTTCAGAAGCAAGTCGACTTTGTTAGAGACTTTGCCTACCAGTTTACCATTGGGCCACAGGATGTACAAGTAAATGAATGCTTAACTCTTGTTACTTGATCATGGTCGTTTCAGATAATGTTTCTTCTAAATAAATCGCCATGGTGACGTATTTAAACTAAAAAGTTGATATTCTTGTTTAATTAGCTACAGTTAAAGGACAGGAAATTCTCGGTTCCATAAATACTCTTCGTTGTTATAATTTGACTAGTTTTGTTCAAGTGAAACCAATTTGTCTCTGGATTATAGGTGATTTGTATTTGTATTTATGTTATAACATATCTCACACGAATAACAAAGTAAGTTTTCTACTAACAGGTGAGTGTTGTTGTGTTCAGCAGCGGAGCACATGAACAATTCCCACTAAACAGATACCATGACCAGGCGTCCCTACTCGCAGCTATAGCAAGGATCACTTACAACAGCGGAGCCACTTATACAGACAAAGCACTAGCCCTTGTCAGAAATAACAGCTTCACTGCAGCTAAAGGCAACTATCGCATTATTTGATCCGAGACCTATCGTTTCATTTCTGTTTGAAGAAAGTTGACGCCATACTCAAAGTGTTAAACGCATTTCAGGCTTAAACTAACAAATGCATTCAAGATTGAAATACTGGTGGATGATCCAACACTAATGAATCTTAGAAGCGCTCTAACAATCATTACAAAGCATTGGCATGTAAACGAAAATTCCATATTCACATGTTTGTTTACAAAAATACCATCGACTGGGTGCCATTTTTGTACAGAACCGTAGTATGTTAAAACAGTTCAAATTGTACAGACAGGGAGGCTAAATCCATCTGCTTTTCCACTGAGATATAGTAGCTGACAAAGACAATAAAAATGTTCCTATTTCTGGCATTCTACATTTATTAGAATGTTTTACACATGTAGTAATTTGTCCTTGTATATTTGCCCGCAGGTGCGCGTGACAATGCCACTCATATAGTGGTTGTCATCACTGATGGACAGTCGACCAAACCAATCGAGACTGCTAGAGAAGCTGCCTTGCTGAAAAATCAAACCAATATGAAAGTCATTGCTATTGGTAATCTATTTGAAACAGCACTAGTTATTCGGCGTTAGCTGTCTAAGCTCACTTTTGACCTAGTTTTTTGACCAATGAAATGTTGTAAATAATACTCGTATTCTCTTATTATGCAGAGGGAAAATGAAATAAACTATTTCGATTGGTAGCTATTTACACCAGGGAGGCATCTAGCAGGGTGGAGAGGTATCTAGTGGGATTTTTATTATTATGCAGCGGAAAAATCAAATAGATTAATTCGATTGGTTGTTAGTGGGTGTTGTATTGGAGGAAAAACATATTTACGATTTAAGTAACCAGTTAAGTCAATATTGATGGCTTAAATACAATATTATATGGAATATTCTTGGGTGTCAGGTAAACACTTGCATACAATACACAGTGTAAAACGAAAGAGAAGTGTAGATATTCCTAGTTCTTACTGGTTCCTTTCTAGTTCCTTTGATACGGATTGTTAATTTCAAGTACGAAATACAAGTTATTGTAGTGTAGTGGCTAACACTCTCGCCTCTCTAGCGGAGGCCCCGGGTTCAATACTCAGGACGGAAACTTTTTTTAAAGTTAATATACGTAAAAGTTGGTAGAGTTCGCTCTTGTAACAGGCTGTTATTATTTATATTTATTAAATTTCAAGGACATTTATTCATCTTGAATTCTCACTCTACACGAGGTATTTTATTGAAACTGAATATTTTGCTTCAGTATCTTTAATCGACTTGTTATCACTGTATGAAATTGTTGCAACAAGACACTTTCAATAAATTTATGAGTTGTCATGATTCGGTCGCTTAATCTCTAAGTCATACTAAGAAGGCAGGGAGGGTTCGTCGACAGCTATAACAAATAAAATAAAATAACTAAACTGTGTCTGCTTTGCCTCTCTGTATTTCTTTCTTTCTTATATACATGTATATATAAATCTTTTCCATCAACGCCGTTTATCTTTTTTAAAGATATTTCTTGTTTTTATTCACTGCGGCTTTGGTAGGTTTTAAAAATATAGCAAAATATATTTATCTCGTACTTGTAAGAATAATCATTAACAAACGAATAACACTTAAAAGCTCTGATGAGATCGGTGGGATGTGGGCACGTGCATTTTCTACCGAATTTTCTATTTTCTAGTCTAAGATTCTTTTTACTTCGCAAGTTTTATTCAAAGTTACTTTTGAAAAATATAATTGAGCGTGATTTATTTCCTCTAAGTTTGAAAACAATAATCTTACTGCAGAATTATTTAAAATGTCTAAAGGAAGTCTCTTTGTTTTGTGAGTGTGGCGATTCTTGATATGCTTTTATCACTTTTTTTTGTGAAATGTCCTTGTGCTGATCACTTTTTTCAAACTAAACAGAAGATGGGTAGATTTAGAACTTTGACATGATTTCACTTGAATCAAAATAGAACCCGTGCATTTTTTTTATTAGCGTGGATTAAGCGTGATCACAAACGCAAGTTTTGACACTGTTTTCGGAGTTTACGAAGATTTCTGTGGAGAGTGAGTTATCTTGACACAAAAGTCAGGAGCTTGACCGGCTTCATCTATTCCTATCACTGTTGTCTTACTGGTTTAACCTTTAGTCACGTACTGTAATGTAATCAAATGAAAAATCAATGCTAATAATGCCATTTCAACTAAAAAATACTTAAATGATTTTGACATATGCTGCATGAAGGTATTGGATCTGGTGTGGACCACACGGAGCTGGAGACAATCGCCTCTGACCACGCTCACGCCATCGCTATAGCCAACTTTGATGCACTGCAGACCATCGGTCAAGAACTGACCTTCGTTGCCTGTCAAAGTAAGTTGATAAATATTAAAACGGTATTCAGGGTATCCAAACGTAACAAACAAATCGTATAAGTATCGACTCCTTTTAAAAAACACTTCGTTCTCATTTAACCGCTGCACTTTGTTTCTCACCACTGAAATAATTCCTTGCCAAGTGTTTAATCTTCTGCGTTTTTTTCTTCAGAATCTCAATAACTAATTGTGCCAGTGATATAACTTGGTTTAAGGGGAAAAAAGTTGTATACCAATATAGAAAGTAGTTACAACTGTTTTTTTTTAATTCCAAGCTGAATGGACAAGTTTAGAGTAAGTTCAGTGCTTGTACTACTCAACATAAGGCAAGTGTCTTAGTAGACGTGAAAGGGTGTTGGATTAACACGTGTTTATAACTGAGCTGCTTTCTAAATATATTAACAAATACAGCTAAATGTCCCAAAAAGCAGCAATGACAATTTCCCGTACTTATCAATGTGTGTAGTATTTCATTGTAGCATGTAGCTTCGTATCCAAGGCAGACATTGTGTTTGTTCTGGACGCATCTTCCAGCGAAGGAAGTGCCAACTTCCAAAAGCAGCTAGACTTTGTCTCCAGGATAGCCAATGAATTCCAAATCGGCGTAGGCAACGTCCAGATCGGTCTGCTTACCTTTTCGGATTACCCGAATTTAGAGTTCTACCTGAATCAGTACACTACAAAGTCCACACTTCTTAGTGCCATCCAGAAAGTTGGATATCTGCAAGGCGTAACGAAAACTTACGATGCTTTGCAATACGCACGGGACAATATGTTTTCACCAAAACACGGCGCCAGGGATGATGCTAAGAATTACATCATTATCCTAACTGATGGGGCTTCCTCTGATACCAACAGAACAATCGAACAAGCTAATTTGCTGAAGCAACAGAATATTGAAATCATGGCTGTCGGAATTGGGTCGAGTATTAACAAGGACGAACTGAATGGCATTGGCTCTGACGCAAATCACGTGTTTACAGTAGACTCGTTTGATGCACTTAAAACAGTTCGTGCCGAACTGCAAAGAGCGGCTTGTGAAGGTAAATGTTTTAATCCATATTTACGCTTCATTTTGTTTTTGAACTATAACACATATCTCTGCAATTTCCTTTTTTAAACTTTTACAAATATCGTACTTAAGCAGAACCTAACTAATATAGATGGAAAAAAATAAAATGATTCTGCGATGAAAAAAAAACACAACAATGCAACACCGGATTTAAGATAGTTTCTGCAGGCCTGGTGATTAACCCATCTACAGTTGATCATTATGCTTACCTCTTTGGTTGCACGACGGTGGCAGGGGTGTAAGAGTTTATGAAAGTTTATGGGGAAATCTTTTCTTAAAAGAACCTAAAAGCTCGATTTGTTTCTTTTATCCCTGTCATCGTGTTCTTGCTGATTTTACTCCAGGTGCTCTGGTCTCGGAAAGATCATTGAGTACCCGCCCTTTGGCTTTGCAATGCTATTAAATTCTTATGTTTATATGTTTGTATGCTTTTGCATGCAACATTGTTGAGCTGATGGGTGGGTTGGAGTTATTTCACCAAGACAATTTGTACTTGTTTTGTGATACGAGAACCTGTTGGGGCAAGTGTGAGGTTGGTGCACCCTAGAACCTGGTTTAAACCCCCAGTGGCAATTTGTTTTGCCACTGACCGTTCCAATGCGGTATCCCCAAAGGTTCTCTTGTTTATTAATTGTTTGTGGCGTCCTATTTGAATTGACATACATATATAAAACATGAGCTCTCTCTCTCTCTCTCTCTCTCTCTCTCTCTCTCTTCCTCTCTTCTTTTTCGCTGCGTGGGGAGGCTGTGTTTTTTGAGTGTGGCGATTCCTGATATGCATATGTTGTTTTGTTTTTTTTCTATTAATCACTTCTCTGAAAAGGTACTGAGATAAAAACCTTTAGATTTTTTGTACTCGTATAAAATTCAATTTTTTTGTTACTTTACAGAGGTAACAACAACTACCACCACACCAATGCCTACAACACAGACAACGACGATAGGTAAACACTTATTCAATCTATCTATTCCCAATTTATTATATACCCATGAATGATTTTAGCATAGTGCATCGTTAATCCGTAAAATTGATACAAGTCGTCAGGTTAGAAATGCCGTATTTAACAATGTGTGTTCTGTGTGACGTCATATACTACGTCACACTAGGTTGTCGTACTTTTCCGGCACATACCGAACTCCAAAATAGGAAATTTCCGTCGCAGTTTTACAAACGTTAAGGTATTTTTACGCCATTCATAAATTTTATACGCCATTCATAAATTTACTATCGCGTTACTATTTTAATTTATGTTATTATGTAAACTACTTTGTTGACTAAAATTTTGTTGTTAATTTAAATCTGTTTTAGGCGAGAAGGGAATATAATTAAAGGAACATTATGACAGTATGGATTCTGTAGGTTCGTATTATTTCTCGTTGCGTATATAGCCACATCACGCTCGACCTTCGGTCTCGCGCGATATTGTTTACATACCAGTCTCGAAATCATTGCATAATACGAACCTACAGAATGCATACTGCTATAATATTCCATATTTATTTCATACCGCTTATTGATATCAACCTCGTTTGAATGTTAAAATATTGGTCTTAATAGTGGGGTTATATGAAAATTCACGCTGCATATTCTCCCGCGAAATAAATATCACCAAATCTAAGGATCATTTACCCAGACCCAATAATCATATTCATAGAGCGATTTCACTGTGACCAATATACATAATTTTATTACTGTAAATCAGCATTCACAATTTTGAGTTTATCATCCAATGTATTTCATAGAATTTGAGCCGGTTACAAGAATAAATGATAAGACTGTTTCAACATTGTAACAATTTTAGTGTCATTACTAAACTCTATTTCCCCTTTTTCCCTTTATCACTGCTGGATTTCGGGGACATCCCGTGTAGAACAACTGTAAATAATTGTTTTGTGAATGATAACTTCAAGAAGTATTCATATATCAGATTTTAAAATATAATAGTTACTTACACTAGCTTGTGACTTTCATTTTATGGGATGAACTACAGTCAGGTGTTCCTAGTTTCATATACTGTCACAATTGTAGTTGCCTTTATTGTTGGTTACAGACTTCAATTTCTTACTTCTGTATTTGTGTAAGAGTTCGGGACTTAAGAAATCATCCGCAATAAGTCTGACATTTATTTATTTAATGTTCATTTTCAGCGACAACGACAGAAGAAGTATTCATTCCAGGTTAGTGAATTTGACTGCCAAATAAGTTCCATCACCTACCTCTAGTTTACCATAAACCCACCTTCCATTAATGTAATTGTTACCTGATTTATTTATCCAGAGAAGAATACCGGCAATGCTGGTTTGTGTTGGTGTTCTTTTACTACTGACATTTCTGAGTTATTTTAGTTATTTTAGGCACATGCTTCATATCTTTGAGCTTAATCGGTTCAAACATAAATGTTCCGATTATCACATTATTTCCTGATATTCATTAAATCAATAGCGCACTGAACATCTATAAATATTTAGTATACGTATACATCATAGTTGTGCGTTTCTGAAAGTATATCATCGAATAGGCCTGAAGGAAGAAAAATAGCTTCGGTAAGATGGACCCCTCCGGGTTGGAAACCCCTATTATAAGAAAACACTTATTCCACTGAATATATGCGTTGGAATGGTAGTTACTTAAAAAGAAGTCCCCTTTTCGTTGTTATCTTAGATATGTTTCCTTATCAATTAACATAATATTCATTTCTTTATATTTACAGACACCACAACACCGACAACGACAATAGGTGAATAATTTCTGTCAAATCTGATGCCACATCAAAAATATTAACCTTACATATCCAGTTCATGATTGCCTATTGTCGTGCGAACTTAACCATCTTATCTGATTGTTTTCGGTGAATAATATTTAAGGAGTGCTGAGGAGAGATAAATATTCAGTTATTCAACATACTAGTTATTTATACTTGCTTGTTACCTTAATTTTATGTGAATAAACTACCATAAGATGCCCATAGTTTCACAATTTTAGTTAACTTAACATTTTGGCTACAGCTTTGAATCGCGTACACCTGTATTTTTGTTGGAGTTCTGCACATAAGAAACTGTCCATCCTTATTAAGTGCATTATACAAGTCTAATATTTATTTTATTTAGTTTATTTATTTATTAATTAATTAATTAATTAATTAATTTATTGTGCAATTAATGTTACTATATGACATATACTGTTTATATACAATAAATGTTTTGACTTGGTATTGGTTACAGCTTTGAATCGCTTATTCCTTTATTTTTGTTGAAGTTCGGAACAGAAGAAAATCTCCTCATACGGTGTATTATTTATTTATTTACAGCGACTACGACAGAAGAAGTATTCATCCCAGGTAAGTGAACAAGATTCGTTCCTATTTTCCTGGCATTGCAAAGAACAATAGACTGGCATACTTTACACATGAATCGTCATGGCATTTTAATGACCAATAGACTGGCATAGTTTACACATAAATCATGGCATTTTAATGACCAATAGACTGGCATAGTTTACACATAAATCATCATGACATTGTAAGGAACAATAGACTGGCATAGTTTACATATGAATCATCATGGCATTTTAATGACCAATAGACTGGCATAATTTACACATAAATCATCATGGCATTGTAAGGAACAATAGACTGGCATAATTTACACATAAATCATCATGGCACTGTAATGACCAAGAGACTGGCATAGTATAAACACGAATCAACATGGCATTGTAAGGAACAACAAAGTGGCATTTAATAAACATATAACAATATTTAACAATTCAAAATTCCTGCTCTGTTGATCTAATTTCTTAACTATCTTGCACTTCTTGTGCTTATAATGGTAGGGCTGACATGTATTTTAGAAGAGACCCAAACAATGCTTCATATTTCAGACACTACAACAATCGCAGGAACGACAACAGAACCACAGAAATAGAGGTACTAGGATCATGGCCCAAGATTATAACACTAAAATTGGAGACCAGTCACGATTTCTGCTAATCAGATGCTGGAGATTTAAGACTGGTCTCCAGATTTTGTTTAATGATCTTGTGCCCATGTTTTCTTTGAACCGCCTAAAAACATTGTGCTGTCAACATGCTAAACTTTGAACGTTGAGAAACGATCGTTAACAGTGGCCGATAAAAATTCCAATCCCAAAATATTATCAAAATGACTGATAATGTATTTATCAAAATTTAATATATAATTTGTTTTCTTTATTAATTAGAATGTTCTTAATAACTTGACGTCTAATTTATTTGTATTTAAGGAACGATCGTCATCAAATTAATATCGAAATTACTGAGAAACAGTTTATCCAAATTTGATGTGTGACTTGTTATCGTTATTAATTAAAATGTTCTTAATAAATTGATCTGTTGTATATTTGCAGTTATATACAGGCGCATCGAGGTAGCAGTTTCCCATCATCAGACACCTTACTGTACAACAAAAAAAAAGAATACAATAAACTGGTTAATAAGCTTTTTTTTATTTATTTCAAAAACGAGAACTGTCGAAATTATATACCACTAACATTACATATTAAGTTTTTTCATGTACACATACATGAATACGGCTGTTATACAAGCAAATTCAAGCAAACTTTAGATATTTAGGAATATATGTTAATAAATAAGTGATTTGATATTGGCCCTGTTATTTGTCCGAGGGCAGTCGTATTGGCCCGAGGGCTAATACGGCTGACTCGAGGACAAATAACAGCGTCAATATCGAATCACTTATTTATTGACAATTTTATTAAAAAACCTCAAGTATTTGAGTCAGAAAATGATTGTGTTTTTGTGAAATCTTCACGTTGTAAATTTATAACACGTTCGGTTTTAGACTCTTACTCGTTATCAGTAAATAAACGTCAACCAATTCCTGTTTGAAAACTAAGTATATTATATTACGCAAAATCTCTGCGTCGACAAATAGACCGAGTTAAAACAAAGTGGCTGCCATTTCCTAGAGTTCCTTGATTAGATTTCCTAGATTAGCCAATCAAATTGCCTCAAATGCGAGCTTTATATCTATATCACTTTTCGGCCCGGGGCCGACAAAGTGTTAATGATAATGGCCCCGTTATAAAGCAGGCCGTCGTGTTATTGAACGTGGCAGGTGCTTTTATAGGGCTAATAACGTATAGTTATTTAATAAGGTTTGCTTTTTATATGCGCATTCGTTATTTTTTGATGCGAAGAAAGTATTTATCATTAGTAACCCGGGCAAATTTGCTTATTTTGGAAGCATTCTAATATCTTAATATGATAACAAGTATACAGTAACAGTGTAAACAAATATGATTATCGTGTTCAAAGTATCATAAGACTACAGCAAACTTTGAAAACAATCAAGTCCGAAAACTAACAGCCGAAAACAATCACGTCAGAAAACTAATAGTCGGAAACAATCGCGTCCGAAAACTAAACAATTTCACTAGAAATTTTACAGCCAAAATATTCTGCTTCCTTTTATAAACAATTCTAACAAAATCACGATTCCATTCACGATGCTATCAGTTGTCTCAAAAAGATAAAGAGAAATAACAGGTGATCGAAAGCTTGTAAAATATTAAAAATATCCGTGAAAACTTACTGATAAATGTGTTATTTGAACTTACATTATACATTCTCTACCATTAAACTTTACTACATGAAAACATTTATGTATCAAATAAAGTTTAGAACCTAAACTCAAACAAGTAAACAATTCCATTGTAAACCTAGACACTTAAAACTGCGTGTAACATACAAAACAAGTATGTGGTCTATGTAATCAATGTCCGTTTGCATTTTACTCAATGCACTGTAAGAAATCCAACTGCAAGCACATTTAAGTAGCTTATGAATTTTAATCAATCCTTATTTCTTGTGCTACCAACTGCTTGTCATGAACTGGTGATATTAAACTTGCCAAAACTCGGCTGGCTGTTTTTCTTTCACTCGACAGGCATATAGTTTGAGGCACCATCAGAGTGTTGTAATAAAATTTAAATATTTGCTTTAAAATATATCCTTTCCCACTTTTATGTCATTTTATACCACTTGTATATCAGAATTTCCACACTGGATTCCACAACAAGCTTTAAAAAACAATTATGCATTGATACTTGTAGCTTCAGCAGTTTTCTTTACATAGATGTCTTTAGAGGTTTCTTTTCACTGTCAAAATTTCCTCATTAGGTGTTGCTCCTGAAAAAATAACAAATTACCAATATTATAAAATGCATAACGATTATAAATTTGCTTCATTGGAGTAATTTGAAATCTCAGAATGTGATGACTGTTAACATAAAAGAAAAAAGTGCAACCCCGGATTTTTTTGGAATTTTTTGGTATTGGGGAACAGGGTCTATAAAATTAGTATTACGCTATACATTCATAACCCATTGATTAAATAGACCCTGTGGGGAAGTATAAGAGTTCATTTAACAAACCTGAAGACACCGAACTGAAACCAGGTTTTCTTCTTAAATTTTAGGTGAAGGGGCATG
Organism: Corbicula japonica; assembly: GCA_038501625.1. NCBI lineage: Eukaryota > Metazoa > Mollusca > Bivalvia > Venerida > Cyrenidae > Corbicula > Corbicula japonica. The sequence continues at coordinate 10,510,927 of JAZAYU010000014.1, forward strand.
ATAAAATACAGTCATAGTTATTAAAATTGTCAGGCAACTATGTTTCAAAGCTCTACCTTGAATGGTTAGTGACAAAAATGAACTTGAACAAATCAAACTAAATGAAATTACAAACTTAATGAAAAATTCATGCCAGACCGCCCAGTGACATACCGATATCGAAAAACCTTTAAAGATGTTTACTTGCTTGTTTCCCAACACAGATGTTAAGCATCCAGTATTACTTTTTGGCTGAAGCCATCAGCTGTAACAACGCCAGGATCCGGGCTTGACTTGTTTCAGCAATGTGCCCGTTTTTAATCATCTCATCCAATACCATGTGAACTTTATCCAGATTGTACACAAACTTGTTATCGTTAAGGAACGTGTTTGTAAATGCAATAAAATTCATTAGATATATTTAATATTTATATTATGCTCACATTTTTAAAACATGTGTAACCACAAGAACTTTTATCACACATGAGAGCATAATGATAAATCCAAATTCTTATTGTGCTCATGGTACTTAAAAACGCATGATGCATATCAAAGCTGTTATTTAGAAAATAAAAATAACAATAAACTTTTAATTCGTGAACAGAGAATTACTTCCTAAAGGTTGCAGTACCGCCTACCGTCACCTACCAGTTGGCGGTTGCAGTCGGTGTTAGTAAATGTAATTAAAATCTGCGCATTTCCATTTTTTCGTATCACCCATTAAAGCATCTAACTACAAGATCGAGATCTTCTGTTTTCTTTAAAGGATACATGTTGCTCTGTCTGCAAAAAAACATCAGACATTTTAATGCTTCATTTACATGAAGATATATTTCTTCATTAAGTTTAATGTAAAATAAGAGATGGAAGATGCGTATAAATGAAACATACACAGCGAGTAAGATAATAACTGTATGTGAGGTGTGGACTGAAAAAGTGCAATACAAATATCAGGAATAATTACTTGCAGAAATCAATGCCTCTACGTGAGTGACCTCGTTTTTTTTAAACTTGTTTAAGCTTTTTAAAGTCATGAAGTTCATAAATGGCAGTCACCTGCAAGAATTCAAGGTCAGTGCTGAAGGTTATAAAACTGAGATTGGAAACAAGTCTCAAATCTCAAGCATCTAATTGGCTAAAATGGCGACCAATCAGATGCTCCAGATTTGAGACTGGTTTCCATGCTCAGTTTTTTTTAACCTTGAGTACAGAGCTATCAAATTTCAAACTCCATTGGCAGGTGCATAGCTCCACGTCAACGTCAGTTTTGTAAATCAACTAATGTCAGTCTCGAGTCAATAACCTTTGCCTGATCATAAACTATAAAAACTGAAGACAATTTGGCTTCACCCACTTTAAACAACTTATCTGTTTTCCTCACCCAAATGAAACCCATCAAATATCGATTCAATCCTTAAGTGAAATCCTAAGAAATCGCAATAAATCCAGTATCGGGCACTGGCTTAAAGGAACTAATTTTGCTTACCAATCTACCTAGGTATTTCTCTAAAGTCTCACAGATATGTCTAAACACTTCAATGACTGCTAACTCATTCTGAAACAAAAATCTCTTATATTATAGATGTTAAACAGACTTCGCATTATACAAGAGTCTTTATACAGAAAAGACAGCAAGCTCGACTATTCGATTCATTTTAAATAAAAGCGTTTTAAATATTAAAAGAGCAATAACTATGGCCAAACATTCATGTGCAAACAGGAATAATATTAACAAGTTTTTGTTAAGGGAGAAAACTGATTTCAAGTAACAGAAATGAAATCCTTAATGTACCATAAATATTTGACTGAAAAGGGGAATAACTATATAACTATAAAATATTTTAGAAGAGTTTGAAAACTTATGATGTTGGAAATGTATTTCAAGTTTGAAATTGATATCTGTATTTCATTTAGTTCAATAGTTATTGCCTGAGTGAATAAAAACTCTAACACAAAATCTATGTGAATAGGGGGCATATCTTTAAAATAATTGTAGCAGAGTTATGGATCTTGGTGGATATGATAAAGATTATGATAGAGACTATATATTGAAATGAATATCTCTTGTGTAGTTTTAAAGTTATGGACCCGGTGCAAATTTCGGTTGATGCAAAATCTAGGTGCAAAAGGGCCATCACTTACAAAAATTGTTCTGGTAGAGTTATAGGTCTTGTTTATAATGGTGTAGATACTGACAGTGAATGTACATTCCAAGTTCAAAGTATTATCTCAAGTAGTTTCAAAGTTATGGGACACTGCATATTTTAATGAACACAAAATCAAAGTGAAAAGTGGCATTACTTGAAAAATATTGGTAGCAGAGATATGGGCTTTGAAGGTAATGATGTAGATTTGATAGTGAATAAATATTCCAAGTTTCAAGGTGATATCTCAAATAGTTTCAACGTTATGGACCAAGTACATATTTTGGTTAATACAAAATTTATGTGAAAAGAGGACATAATTTGAAAAATATTGATAGCAGAGTTATGGGTCTTGTTGTTAATGATGTAGATTTTGATGGTGTAGATTGTAGAAGTAGGGTTGCAGGGTGCTGGCTGGTCAATATTGAAAAATAATTAAATGGAAAATCTTGAACTAGTTACCTCCTCTGGTGTGATTCCAGCTATAAACATTATATTGCTGAACTTCTGGAAAACAATCGTGTAGTCTTCATAATCTATAATGCTGCTCTGAAAACATTAACTGTGTTGTTAGTTTCAAGAGAGAGATCTGGTCCCAAGGTTATAAAAATGAGATTGGAAACCAGTCTTAAATCTCAAACTTCTGATTGGCTGAAATGGTGACTGGTTATGGGGCCTGGAATATAAGTTACATTTATTGGTTTGTTACTGTACTGGAAAAATCTTTACTCTTAACTACATGGGATCTTTACTATTAACTACATGGGATATGGATGTTATCCCATGGGCAAACAGTGTAGATCCAGATCAGCCAGCACATCATGCCAGACCTGCCAACTTTTTCAAATCCCAATGAGGGAGATTTTTTCGCGACTTGCGTTTAGCGACATAAAACCAACAACTAATTGCAACTATTGTATGAAGTTTAGTTGTGTAGTTTTGGAACTATTTAGAATGAGAAATTAATGTTCATATATATATGCAATAAAAACAACTGATATTTATTTGTATTAAGATATATATGCATCTTTTATATACTAATTTATTTTTTTTAGATATATCTGCTTCTAATTTTTGATGTAGAAGTTATAAAATGTTTTTGTAAAGCAAGGGGTCTGGGGATCCTGATTATGCTGTTACAGTATCATTAGTTTGGAGACTTGAACTAAATATTTAATGAAATAAATCTATCCCACAAACTGAGTGACCAGTGTAGCTCTAGATCAGATGGCACAGATGTGCAAGCTGATCTGGATCTACATTGGTTACATACATGATAAAACCAGTACATATTGAGTAAAGGGTTAAGCTAAAAAGATACTCACTATGATACTTGGTAGCTACATGTAAAATGCCAGAATGTTTCAACTTAAGTAGAATGCTGCATCATGATGCAAGCAAATTTTACATTTTACAATAATTTTTACAGGGCTGGACAAATTTATTATTTGGTAACTAGTCCAGGACTAGGTGGGTCACAATTTCAGCTAGTCCCACTTTTCGCGTAAATGTAAAACCAATACTTCAATAATTTCATCATTTATTAGCAGCTGTTTCTCAATAAATTTACATATATGTACATATAACAAACACATTCATTTATAGATGTGTTATTTCAAGATCACTGTCACTTGTCTCCTTGTGACCCCTGAAATGTTTCCATCCAGCACCAGACATCCAAATTTCAATGGATGGTTCAGGATTAAAATAAGCCACTGATGGACAATGTATACTGATCAGCTGCATCAATGACTGCAGAATCTCCTGATTCATCCCATTTCTCAGTTCTGTTTTGATTGAGTCATGGAACTGAATCCTCTTACATTCTGCAGTTGAGGGACTCATTACAAGCATTAGCTCAACAAAATCTGCCAAATATTTCATATTTCTTGTTTTTATTTACTTTATCCTCCTCCTCTCGTTTTACTTTATCATCATCCTCCTCACGTTTTCGTTTCGTCCCTTTATAACCAACAAGATAATTCACGATACTCATGCTTAAACACAACTCTAGCCGACTACGATAAACAGAAAAACCTAGCAAGTCCAATGTAACTCGTTAATTGAAGATTTTACATATATTATTGACAGATTTTAAATGCAATTTATATAATTAATCTCACCTTGGATGTGTATTGTCAAACTTCGATTTTGACAAGATTATCTCACTTAATTACGCTAATTAACTGCATAATCAAAAGCACCGATGACAGTTGACATGTACACATTGTAAGTACGCAGCAAATTGGTCGGATAATTTTGATTGGGTAATTTAACAGATAGGCGCGTTCTGATTGGTCTGTAATTACTGTAAGGAAATCCCAGCAGAAGCGTCACGGGGGAGCTTGATCTTATCAAAACAGATGTCAAAACTGTGTTATTTTGTGATTTACTAGTCACTGTCATCGTAATTTGATACGCGCATGCTGCTAATAAAGAATGATTCTGATTATTCCTACGAAATTCAACTTGTCCGCATTGGAAAATCAAGCTAGCCCACGGACAAGCGACCGGTAAATTTGAGATTGTCCGATTCGATTTTCGGCTTGTCCCGGTCGTCGGGCTAGTGGGTTTGTCCAGCCCTGAATAAAGTTACCCTAAACACAAAATGATGAAATAGACAAAATTAAAAAAGAAACACTTAACATAACCCTTCACACTTGTCTCCAATGATAGTGCTTATATATGCCACCAGTGTACTTCCAGATCAGCCTGCATATCCGGAATGTCTGATCAACACCTAAACTGTCCACTTCTTGGTCAGAATATCCTAATAAATCTAAAAGCTAGCAATATTGATCGTAATCAGACTGCACTGCTGATTTGGATCTGCACTGGTGGCATGGGATACAAGCTGTATCTATGGAGTTAAAGGTTTTTAAAACTATTTAAAATTATGGTAACAAACCTGATCTTTACTAACTGCAAGACATGTTTTGATTATTTCCCTCTGAAGACTTTGTCTTTCTTCCAACCCATAGTGGGTGTAAAATCTGCAAATCCTTATCTGACCTCTTGTATTTACCACCAGTAAATATTTTATCATCACTTCTACTCAATCTGAAATCATTTAATTGTTTTAAAACGTAAAAAATATGAAAATACATATCATACTCTGAGAACACAAACAATAAACTTGATCCTGTTTTGTCCGGAAGCTTTAATCAGTTACCCTTTGGATAAAACTGTATCCCATCTCAGTCCATTTTAGATCCAAAAATCAGACTTTAATAGATAGAAAGAATTTCATATTTAGGACATTCGGAATAACTTTCAGACTATAATGATTGTACAGTACTTGAGGGTATGATGCCAAAGTCCATGCCACTTATTGTTTATTTTAATGCGGACGGTATTATAAGAGAAAGGAATGGAAATATTATTTAAAATCGGAAATATTCCATGAAACAGCGTCTCTTTTAAAGATACAACTTACAAGTAACAGAAACTGAAGTGATCTGACGAACAAAACTCAAAACCGTACCTTTATGTTAATGAGTTATTATCGAATATAAGTGAATAAGTTAATAATTGTTGAAAGTGGTAAGATATTATAAACTTAATGGTAGTAACCCTATCTATGTTTTCTAGGGTGTTTTTTTTTTGTAAAGAAATGTTACTTTCGGTTAGCAGCATTAGCTTGATTTATAGACTAGTCACATTTCAGTTTCTTAATCGAGTTCTATTAAGTTGTTAGTAAAACCCTGACCAGACCTAGATAAGGACCAGGGAAACAGGGAAACTAACGATTAAGTACGGAAATCTTCGCTCGACTCGTTTCCGACAAAAGGCTAAAATAGCAACGGTGACTTTTCTCTATTACTGCCACGACTATTTTCTGTTATCAGTAACATAGTGGTTAAGTTATATGTGCTCCTGGTATGGGCCGAAGTGTCTTCAAATAGGGGCCGAAATGACTGGTCGCAATTTCGGCCAATTAGATGCTCGAGGTTTGGGACCGGTTTCTAATCTCAGTTTTATAACTTTAAGCACTGAAATGTAAGGTACATTCATTTGTTTGTTACTGTACTGGAAAAATCTTGACCATGAACTCTACGAGATATGGATGTTTACTCAATATGATGGGTATCAGGCCATCTCGACCCTTATTTATTTCCTGAGACATCTCGGCCCCTTGTCATTTCTGCCCCCTATTTGATGACAATTCGACCCTTACCTGCAGTTGGTTGGACACTTCGACCACTACTTTTATAATCAGTATAATATCATTTTCAAATTCAGTTGAACTTGTAAATGAAGATTTGTAGACAGGGAATTGTGAGATTTCTTTGAATATTTTCCTATATTTCCAACATCTTCTGTATATTTCCCGCCCTTTTGAAAAACATTATAACACTCTATAAACAGTGAAATTAAATATACACGGAATGTGTGAAAATTAACCTCTGAATCAAAACCGGATATTTGTCTTCACTAAGCTCACCTGAAAATAATGTGTCAGGCTGGTAGCTTATCGTCTCATTGCCCAATACTCCTTTTTAAAGACTTTTATAACATCAAAGTCAAAACCAATATATATAAATTACAAAGCAAAATCATTCTTTTAGTGCTTATCAATATTGAGAGTCTAGAGGTCCATGGAAAAAATTGGCCGAGAAGACCGAGGGAACGATATGTCTTACTGGCCTAAAAGTTAAGGGGTCGGACAGTTAGAGGTAGAACTATCCGACATTTAAATGAAATTTCAAATGATTGGGTAAGATTATGAATGTATATATTTTCTGGTTCTAAATCTCGAACATGTTCTGTATTATCTGCTTTATAATCAAGAGTGAAACAATTTCTGACGTCAATTTCTGGCACAGCGCCCTCTTCAATAATCAGATCCTAATGGCGGCTGTGGTGCTGAAAAAATGATTGACGAAGGTCCAGGATCGCTTTCCGGGGGTCAGGGTAACCCGATGATGTCTGGAGGACCGGGCATGACATCTAGACAGCAACAAGATGAACCGAACCAAAGAACACAATATTCTATGCCCGGAATTTTGCACTTCCTGCAAACAGAGTGGGCACGGTTTGAGATGGAACGGAGCCAGTGGGAAGTGGAAAGAGCCGAGTTGCAGGTCGAATATCTCGTTGATATCAATGTTTATATTGACTTTGCTTGTGAGAAGACCGTATGATTATTGCCACAGGATGTAAACATAAATAAGTCGTTGACACAAATGGGGAGATAAGCAAAGCAAAGTCTGCAGTATATTTGACCTACATTTTAGGAGACAAAAACAAACGGTCCTTTTCTTTGTTTTTGAGGATTCTACGATTTTTTAGTCACTACATAATTGACCATCACAGCCTGATGTGTAACAATATTTTTTCTTAAAACTAAATGTATGGATCGATGGTACTTTACCATATGCAGCTGCAAGGTATTTTGATGGTAGGGGCCTAACATTCTGGTCAATTTGGAAATCACATTTCAAGTTCCATTGACACCATTCTCACATTGACAATTGCAAGTTATCAGCAACAGACAAAAAAAGCAGTCATTATATAAACCTCTGTCTAGTTTTCTGGGTAAACAGCCAGTTAAAAAATATTTTGAATGTTCATTACTGGTACAAATTTAGTTCCTCCAAATTACATTTGTTGAACATTGTTCGAAATGAATTTGATAAAAATATTATTTAATTTTTCAGATATTTATGATGTTGAGATATGTTCAGATATGAATGTCTTGCATGTTTTCCCAAGAAAACAGTTTTAAGTGCAACAGAAATGGAAATATTTTACTATGTTAAATGTGTAATATAAGTGATTAAGTTCTCCTAATTTTGTCTGCTCTTTGACCAACTGGATTGATTAAAACTTAGAACACATTACATGGTAATGTGAAGTTGTGCACTGCAAGAATTATTAGTCTGGACTACTTTATTGCACAGTTATCTCCCCTTGTTTATATGTTGCTGTTGATGGGAGACATTTGTTTTCAATGCCATGCTCAAAAACATTTCTAGATTTAAGTAACCTCATCACTTGTATAAATTCTCAAATCATAAAATTTGCCTGTTACTATACCGATACAGCTTATAACTGGTGTGCCACCTGTGTAGATCCACATAAGCCTTCATATCAGTGCAGTCTGATCTGGACCTACAGTGTTTGCTTCATGGTCAGAAATTATCTGATTCTGATGAATCTAAATTGATGATGTACATGTAGAACCTGATCAGACAGCATTAATTGCACATGGGATGTAAGACATATACATCAGGGACCGACAAATTCCTAAATTTTCTTGTTGCCCACTGGGCAAGTAGAATTTTTATCTGGTTGCCCGGAAAATCGCGCGAAATTGTCAATCGTAAAAAAACAGTTTGTTAAGCAATATATAACACATTATAAATTAATGCAAATTTATTCTGATTATAAACACTGGTAACTCCAAGCTCACACTATTTTCAAGACACAGATCAAAAGAGTATGTATTTACTGTAGCATTTCATTGAATTTGAGAGTTCTTAATACAGTAACATAAAAATAACATGGATTGTCATCTTAATCTTCAACTCTGAAGTCTTCATCATCTTGGTCTTCATCAGCCTCAGAAGCCGCTGGTGCTGGACTTGGTACCTCATTAAAACAGTCCTCTGAAAATAACATTATAAACTCTAAGAGAGGAAAAGAATTTTGAGTTTGTGTTTTCAAATTTTACAAAATTTAAGATAGGAAAATTAATAATTTTTTTTACTTTTGTTGTGTACATAAATGGCAATATCCGTCTGAAATGCAAATAATTTGAAAAAATAAGTGGGTTTTTGTTACAAGAACCATATGCCAAGAACATGCAACTATCATGTTTCAGTTCTTGTGATTTTCATTGACATGATATAATGATTAGTATATATATGATTTTTTATTTTGCAATAGTGGGCTACAAATCTGTAAAAATGTTTTCTGTTTTTCATCTCTTTTGTTCATATCATATTTATTTAGTATTGTGCAACAATATTGACCTGACACTTGCATTTGACCCCATATTCGTTAAATTTCGTATATGTTACGATCGGTAGTCCGGCATCTATTCCAATACACCACACTTCACTGACTTGTAAATTGAATAAATATATCGGTGTTTTCGCTGATACCCGTGTTTATTCAATGACCTTTACGAAAATTAATGAAGTGCCAGGTCAATATTGTTGGACAATAACATTTTAGCTCGTACGAATTAATTTTCGGATATTTTGTATTTTAATCAATTTAATAATCAAACTTATTATCTCCCTTTTTACTTTAGACAACATGTATCGCAAAACTAATACCTTCGTATCACAAAACGATCCATTCTAAAATCTAATCTTAATTAATTGCTGAACATTGTAAAGCATATACATCAATAAATTAAAGCATTATTTTAAAATTCAACTGAGAAATTTTCCGTAGAATGAACGGATTAGTCAGTACTGTAGGATATATAGTTTGGAATCACTCGATTTAAGTAACACTGTGAACTACTTGATTCAATCATTTGCAACCAACTTACCTAATCACTTCTCGTCAAAAATTAATTAAGCGCCGACAAACGACTAAATATACACCTTTTTAATTGTCACAATTTTGACAGTTTTGACAGATTGTGTAATCACGCTGCCGCATAATCTCGCAAGAATCAAAATATCTCGCGATAAAGATGGTACCGATTGTTGTGAAATATAGGCAGGTAGTGCAAATTAATCAAAGATTAACGTTGATTGGACGATTTTTATACAGGTAGGCGGTGCTGAATAATACGGTTCGTCGATAATCTGATGATTAGCGAAAGTCGTATATTGCTGTGAGACTTTTGTTTATTAGACAACTTGATTTAATTACCACCAAGGGCAACCAATTATGGATTTTTATGGTTGCCCGGCGGACAAGCTTGTTAAAATTTTACTGGCCCGGCAGATCAAAGCTGGTTGCCCGCGGGCAGCGGGCAAGGATTTGTCGGTCCCTGATACATGCAGTCAAGTTTCTCATTACATTGTTCGGAGCTCAACTATCATCCTTGGCTTACGTTCATATGTAATGTTCCAAGTTTATATCTTGTATCTTTTTTCATTTTCAGGCTAGAATAGCATTTTTACAAGGAGAAAGGAAAGGCCAGGAAAATCTGAAGCAAGATTTGGTGAGAAGAATCAAAATGTTGGAATTTGCCTTGAAACAAGAAAGGTTAGAAACAGTAATTATATGATTGTTGTAGAAGGACATCTGAATAGGGTTGATTGTTGTGGAAATGTAAGTTTTCATTCTGTGCTTAGATAAGCCAAACCTTTAGTGTGTATTTTACCTACAGCCTTTTGTTTTATATTTCAGTCATTGGTTGGGCAGAAAATTACTGAAAAATTGTTAGTGTGTAAGTTCTAACTCTTCCCTCTGAGACTTGGTTAAAAAATAGCTTTTTGTTACTACTATGACTGTCAGTAAAATCGACTTTGGCATGGTTTTATGGGATTCACTTCTCTAGCAGCCCAAAATTTGAGGATTCATATTCATGGTCAAAATATGCCCAGTGATAATGAAAAAATGTTGAACAGCTGTCTTTATCTCAATTTAGATCTACTACTTTTTATGTTCTTGCATTTTGCTCTGTCTTACTCTTAAGTGGTCATCACTGGTGTAGAGGTCTCTATGATCTTTTACCCATAAAATGGAATGAATCCTTATCTTTGACAACATTTACAGATTAATGGAAATAGCCTGAATTGGGGGGCAGGAGTCATATGGAATGACCAAAAGTGGGATCATTGAATAAATTTTAAAATGGTTCAACATCGGTTGTTTAAAACAATTTGGTATGACTTTTAAATAATGTGTTATAATGTTGCTATTTCAGAGCCAAATATCACAAGTTGAAGTATGGATCAGAGATGAATCAAGAAGATTTGAAACCACCAACATTTGAGAAAGAAACTAATGGTAAACTGTTTTATATACACATATTTATGCTTCTCTCTGACTTTGCTCTGATGACAGCATTATTTAGAACTTTTTATTTAAAAAAAAAAAGATAGAAGTGTTTGCTGCAGGGCATAGCCTTAATTAAATGTTAATAGCCACTACAGGGCTTTTCATCCTTATTTAACAGAGGCCTTATACAGGCCTCTTCCCAATCCAAAATACAGTATTTTTTTCCTAACTGTGGCAGAGTCTCTTCCCAAAATGCTTGGTAAGATGTTGAAAAATAGATCAAAATCCTTTGAGGGGAGTTTACAAATTGAAGTCTGAAAAATAAAGTGCTTTAAAACATTAAATTTAAGTTGAACATTCTTATGACTATTCATATTTATAAACTAGTACCCATATTTCAAATAATTTTGTAATCCCAAAATAAACAATTATCATGCACAAATTCCCAATTTGAAAGGCCAGGGCCTCTTCCCAATTTTCTGATGAAAAGCCCTGCACTAGCAACATTAATGACTGTGCACATTGTTTTAACAACCATGTTATAACTGTTAAACAAACACTTGAGCACGCTAATGGTAATATTTACCATTATTTTGTTAGAATCGAGAATATGTAAGAAGTTAATTAAATAATCTGTTCCATTCAGAGATATTAAAAACATTTGGATTGTTTAAAATAAGAGTAAAATCCCAATTCTTGATGAAAAGGTGATCAGGCTTTACTCTTTTCCCAACCCAAATGTTTTTATAAGCTTGTGAACATATCAAAATATTAATCAAATTCTTACATAAATATTGACTTATTGCATTCAGCAGACTAGAATGTAATTCAAGAAATTGCTGAATAGAAATATAAGGATTTAAGCATAACAGGCAATTTTGTCTAAATGTATAGTTTTCATAGCCAATCGGATCAGTTTGTCTTCCTAAAATGTATCTCAAAAGTAAAAATAACATTTTCTATCGTACAGAATTTTAAGAATGTTATAATGTGTGAAACCACCTGAAGAAGAAAGATTGGCCAAGCGTTATGACATAATAATTATTATTATGTAATTTAGCAAATGATTTATGTCTGAGTAGAATTTTCATTTCATTGTGTACTGTACATGAATAGTTATCAGTCAGTTGGAATATTACTAGATCCAAAGTATTAAACAAAAATGGCCCTATGAAATGTCATTTGTGACCTTTCTGCAAATTTTAGTCACTTTCATTGTAATTGTGGGTTATGTTTGGGTCATGGGAGAGCTTATGATTGGAGTAACTATGATGCAACCAATTAATGAAATGTCACAAATAACATAACAGAAAAACATTTCTCAGTGGTATCATTATTTTTTCAAAGTAGAATGGGGGACTCTGGGCTCAAAACAAACAAAAAAGCAATTGTTTAACTAAAATAACCCATACCTTTGGTCAATATCGTGGAATGCCACCCTTCCCCTCGCCACCTTTTATTGAGACTACAGATTTATAGTTAATACTTCCATCACTCAGTATTTAGTTACAGACTTTTAAAATATTTCTTCTTAATTGAGCTTGATATATATACCGGTAATTATTCAAATCCTATTTCAGATGAAATCATAGAAACAAATCCAGTATCTGCACCTGCCAGTAATGCCACATGGAGGCAGGGGAGACAACTCCTAAGACAGTAAGTGCTGACCAGTTTTTGTATCCCAGATCCTAGGTAATTGGGTACATAGTGATTGCCTTGTTGATGAGTCACAAAAAATAGTTTTTGGAGCATAATTTAGTAACGCCTCAAGGGATTTCAACCAAATTTCACACCTGCCTTAATCAAATCTAATAACCATGGCCCTGTCTCAACAGTCAATGGGGCAGTTAGTGTTAATAGATCACACTTTATGCCAAAAATTAAGGTTCAGCAGCATGACTTAGCCACTAATGATGGTACATGAGCCAAACTGCACAAAAACTTTTTTAAAAAGAGAGGACTCAACTTCAAAGTCTGTCACACTAAGCATTCTAAGGTAAAATTTTTCAAATTTCTAGTTTCTCGAGCATAACTTTACGACTAATTGTAAGTGTTAAATGTAACTGACTTTTGGGTGTCAAAACCAGTCTTGGACAAATAATTGAGGACTTAAATCACTCGAAGTTGACATGCTTCTTGTTTTATGAGGTTCTGGTCTGATGAAATTAATTGTTTTGGCACCTCTTTTATTTTTAGCTCACCTGAGCACGAAGTGCTCATGGTGAGCTTTTGTGATCGCCTGATGTCCGTCATCCGTGCGTGCGTCCGTGCGTCGTCAACTTTTTCTTCAAACGACTTCTTCTCCTGAACTCCTTTGCTGAAACTTGGCAGGAATGTTACTTGCATGAAACTTTACCAAAATTGTTCAAATGGTTCCAGTCCATTGCCTATCTAGGTCACAGAGGATAAAAATAGATTTTGAACATGAAATTGTTAAAAATCTTCTCTGAAACCGTAAGGCCTAGAACTTTGATATTTGCTGTGTAGCATCACCTAGTGGTCCTCTACCAAGATTGTTCAAATTATAGCCCTGGGGTCAAAATTGGCCCCGCCCCATGGGTCACTTCATTTTACATAGACTTATATAGGAAAAACTTTAAAAATCTTCTTGTCTGAAACCACAAGGCCTAGAGCTTAGATATATGGCATTTAGCATCCTCTAGTGGAACTCTACAAAGTTTGTTCAAATTATTTCCCTGGGATCAAAATTGGCCCCGCCCCAGGGGTCACTTCATTTAGCATAGACTTATATAGGAAAAACTTTAAAAATCTTCTTGTCTGAAACCACAAGGCCTAGAGCTTAGATATTTGGCATTTAGCACCCTCTAGTGGAACTCTACAAAGATTGTTCAAATTATTTCCCTGGGGTCAAAATTGGCCCCGCCCCATGGGTCACTTCATTTTACATAGACTTATATAGGAAAAACTTTAAAAATCTTCTTGTCTGAAACCACAAGGCCTAGAGCTTTGATATTTGGCATTTAGCATCCTCTAGTGGAACTCTACAAAGTTTGTTCAAATTTTTTCCCTGGGGTCAAAATTGGCCCTGCCCCAGGGGTTACTTCATTTTGCATAGACTTATATAGGAAAAACTTTAAAAATCTTCTTGTCTGAAACCACAAGGCCTAGAGCTTAGATATTTGGCATTTAGCACCCTCTAGTGGAACTCTACAAAGATTGTTCAAATTATTTCCCTGTGGTCAAAATTGGCCCCGCCCCAGGGGTCACTTCATTTTACATAGACTTATATAGGAAAAACTTTAAAAATCTTCTTGTCTGAAACCACAAGGCCTAGAGCTTAGATATTTGGCATTTAGCACCCTCTAGTAGAACTCTACAAAGATTGTTCAAATTATTTCCCAGGGGTCAAAATTGGCCCCGCCCCAGGGGTTACTTCATTTTATATAGACTTGTATAGGAAAAACATTAAAAATCTTCTTGTCTGAAACCACAAGCTGAGAGTACTTTTGTACTCAGGTGAGCGATATAGGGCAATGATGGCCCTCTTGTTACCATTTGCCGAAATAAAAAAAAATGGAAGATGTTTACCACTTCAACTCCTTACTGACAGCTGGCTTATTGAATATATTAAATTGACTGAACAAGAGGTTCTGATTTCGTAATTTAATAGTTTTGGCACCTCTTAATTAAAAAAAAAAGAAACTTGAACACCTTACTGATAACTGGTTTATTGAATATATTAACTATATCAAACACTTATAATAATAATTACTAGAGTTATTCTAATGTAGCATACAGGTTACATTATTTAATACAATAATGTTGGATTTTGAACATTAATATCTGTTTTTGGTGGTGGATGATACTCAAAAAGAATTCGTTCATAAATTTTTGATTTATAGAACATTAAATTTATATTCTTCAGTATATTAATGATGTTTACTTTCTGCTTCCAGATATTTACAGGAAATAGGCTATACTGATACAATAATTGATGTGCGCTCAGCCAGAGTGAGGTCGCTGCTGGGACTTCAGCCCCAGACTGACACAGGGGAGGGGGCGCAGCCAGCTCTAGTCAACGGGGAAAGTACAAACAACAGGAGAGCCATAGATCAAGGCAAAGCTAGGTATGCATCTTGGCAGTTTTTGTAGATTAAGAAACTTTGGTAGTAAGGTGGTATGGAATTGAATGTATAATTCCAAACAATCCTACTTGGACCATTTTAGTCAATGTAGGTCCCATTACCATTAATAAAAAAATCTGTTTTCCTTAGTCAGAAACTGAAAATTTCCAATTCTGTGCCAGTTCATTAGTAGAAAAAAATGATTTTGATGAGGTTGTGTTCACAGACAAGTATCTTATATAAGTATTTATGGCAGTACTAGATAGGTAAAAGATTCTAGGAAACAATTTAAAGTTTTCAATTTCTGTATGCCAGAAATAATGTTCACTTTGTGTTTAATGCAGTTTGACATAATTTTTAACCTATTGCTCTTTAAGGACAGCAAAGTGGACTGCCTGGAGAATTATGTGTCCATGGGAAACTTTGCATTTATTATTGGAGCTTCTTCCACATTGTAATTTTGTATGCTGAACTAAATGTTATGCAAGGTGGTTTTAAGCCTGTTAAAATACTGTTTTGCATAACTAAAGCCTGGAATTTACGACAGTTTAATAATCAACATCCTTCAACCTTTTCCTGCATGAATATTAAAAGTGTACTCCATATATCTTTTCATTCAGGAATCCCTTTATTACCATATATACCGTTCTTATATTACATTCTGCTAATCGTGAATTCTGAAATAACTAGAAAAATTGGATAGCATGTCCAGTCAAAATATATTATGCTTGACTTCAATGTGTAAACATATTTCACAACTTATTTTGAGCTGAAAAAAGTAAAGCTTTATACTGCTATCATTTATGATGTCATTGGGATGGATTTTGTTTTGTAGGTCAAACTTAAGAGTTTTGATACTCTGGTGTTAAGTGGAGCTCTAACTGTTACTACAAATTTCAATTAGATTTCGACCCAGAAAGCAACCTCTGTAAACACCTGTTGCACTTCAGCACTTCAACAGATGCTGACATGGTTTTTTGTCATGCGACGACTGTTGGAATCGCAGCTCCAATCAAAAGACATTGTATTTTACTTCCAAATAAGTTTTCTGGTCAATGAATTTTTTGTCACTGGGTTCATTCTTCTTGCGGATGTTGAAACAATAACAACAGGTGTGGCTTAAAAGTAAAGCAACCTGAAGGATTGATAAACAATGAACAATGTTCTGTCAGTTATACTTTCCCGCGCTACTTCTCAACGAAAATATCAGTCGCTGCGCATCATGTTTGATGTCTTGGTTGCAACCCAAAATCTAGCTGAAATTGAAATTTGTAGTAACAAGTGAATGATTTTATGCTATAAACTAAGCCATTATGCAGAGCGTGGAAATTTCTACTCAGAAATGAAACTCGATAATATTTTAGGTGGGCTCAATTTGGTAGCTGGAATTCTTTGAAAATGATCATTTGTCTTGAATCATTACTGGTGGTACAAGATGTAAGGGCCTGAGCCTCAAGTTGTTGGGAAAAAAGTTCACAAAAGCATTATAAAGGACAGCCCTGTCGGGGTTTGAATCAATCCTAGCATTCTTTGAGTGAAGAAATAAGTTCGTGCAAACAATAGATATTATATTCTATAATATCTAGAATTTGTATGTATGTGCTGTGTAAGTAATTGAAATTGAAAAATTAAAGTACCCACATAAATAGAAAACATGAAATTTCATGCCCTCATTAATTTCTGGTATTGAATAGGCAGTAAATGAAAGCGACTGTAACTGTTAAATCCTTTAGTCCATGAGATACAAGTGATATTCTATGGGCAGACATTGTAGAGCTAGACCTGCCTGCACATCTGCACAATCTGATCAGAATCTACACTTTAACTTCTTGCTATGAAAAGACCTAATGAATCGAAAACCACCAGTGCAGGGCTTTTCATGCTTATATAACAGAGGCCTATAAAAGGCCTCTTCCCAATCCAAAAATAAAGTATTTTTTCCCAATTGTGGCAAAAACTCTTCCCAAAATGCTAAGAAAGATGTCCAAAAATGGTTAAAACTCCTCTGAGGGGTGTTTGAAAATTGAAGTCTGAAAAATAAAAAGCTTAAAAAATTAGTTTTTAGTTAAAATACCTATTACTTATCAATGTTATAAACTAGAACCCATCTTTCAATTAACTTTGTTTTCCCAAAATAAACAATTATTGCGTATAAATTTCCCAATTGGAAAGGCCAGGGCCTCTTCCCAATTTTCTGATGAAAAGCCTTGCAGTGTAGATTCAGATTAAAATGCATGGATGTGCTGGCTGATTTGGATCTACACTGGTTGCAGATGTGATAAAAAGATGTATCCATGGAGTGTAGGGATATTTGCATGGTTCTCTGTGTGCATGTAGCTTTCTTTAATTTCTTGACAGAGGTTCAGGAAAGATGCCATCAATGCTTGTTGAAGGGGCTCTTAATGATACGGAAGCATCCGTTCTTGCTACTTTTGATTTCCTGGCCAATGAAAATGTTGTCGATGATGACGAAGAAAATTTAAGGTACGAATTTTGTTACATTGCATCATCGTCATTCATCAGACTCGTCCTTTGAGAATATGTTTGGTCATTTCATTTAAATATTTGGATCGCTCATCTTTTAAGATTCAGTTATGTTTTATTTGGCATACTTTCTGATGCTGTTTCAACATGTTGAATGTTTTCTTTGCCTCTGTGAGATTTTCTAAATCTGAAGCATATTTTCATAAATATGTAACGTTGCATGCAAATAGTGTATCATTTATTTTGCTCTTGCATTTGAAATTTAAGGGCATCTCTGTGAGCTTTTTAATTGATATTCTTTTATCAATCATTGTTTTCACCATCACCATAATACATGTAGATGTTGTGTAAAGAATTTGGCTGTTAATTTTGGCTTGCATTCCAGTGGCAGGCAAGCCCGAGGACTTAAAAGTATTTAACCGTTTACTTTGAGGATAACAGCTTGTATCCGATGTGCCACCAGTATTTTGCCATATGAGCCTGCACATCCTTGCAACCTGATCTGTAATTACACCGTTTGCATTTTGGTCAGAAATATTCTATGAGCGGACATGGTGTATCATGATTAGACTGTAGGGATTTGCAGGGCTGTTGACACATGGAATAGAATAGTTATGGAGTAGAGGGTTTATCACACTGATTCACTGTATGGTCTGGGTAATAATGGCCAGTTATGTTGGATTTATAAATCATTATACAACAAGTGTTGAACTGTATGCTTGCTTATCAGTGCATTAGGAGTGTAGTCTTCTCTGTTGCAGTTCAGTCAGTAAATTTCAGTTCATTCATTGAAAATTCATTGTTTCAATTCCTAAAAATTGGTATGTTAAATGGCCAAGGGTTAATAGTGTTTATCATTTTCAGTGATGAAAATGAGGAAGGTATCTCGGCAGATGATGAGGCTGATGAAAGAATAGAAAAAAGTCGAGGAAAGATCAAGGTAGGCGTGAGAAATTAAAAAAAAAATGAAATAATAATTATACTAAGAGCAAAAAGTACATCTTTTAAACCCCTTGTTAATTGAAATAAGTTGGATGCATATGTAAAAAAGACATTATACCAATTTGTGGTGCAAGGAGATTGTTAATTTCAAAAATAATTAATTCTTATGAATATTAAGGTTTTTTTTATGTTTCCGGTAGTTTAACAAAACACAAATATCTTGAAATGCTTGCTTGATATTCTTTATATGCTTTAATTTCCTAAACCAATCTTGTAAAGTTATTGTACACTAAAATGAATGTTAATTTACAAGCTAAAAAGCTGACTGAGAAGCAAAAAGTGACCAGACTTCTCCTTTCTTTGAGTTATGAGAGAAGTCATTTTGTATAGAATATATAGGGAAAGAATGCTGTCGACTGCAAACTTCTCCATGATTCAGTAAAATTATGACAAAACTTCTCCCTGATTTGCAAGTCTAGCGAGAGCCCTGAACATGCGATAAAACTTGTAATATGAAGTAAAAGGTTTAAAACCCTTATATATGGAGTAAAGGGCTATTATTGTATATTTACAGACTGCAGGAATAGAAAGCATGGCAGGAGTAGATGATGATGAAGCAGAAGAAGTGCTGGCAGAGTTTGACTTCTTGGTGTCCGAAACTGGTGAGGGGGCAGGCGAGGCACAGAGCCATGGGGACAGCCCTGACTGGGGTAAGTCACACATGTGTCTGGCTGACCTGCACACAAGGATATGTTCATGATGGATTCACACAGATTGAGTTGTAAACATAATTTTTTTTTTAAACTATTTTTGTAAGACAATTTTAATATTCAGTTCTTAAAACACCACTAAACTTTGAATAAATCTATGTTGCCTGGTGATTATTGTATACAGGTTAGAATAACTTCTGTGGACAAGATTTGAGTGATATTTATGTGTGAGCTAAAGTGCTGTTTTTATCTTGTTAGGTATGATCAAAATCAAAATACAAACACAATCCATATTTAAAATTTATCAGAAGTGATGCAGTTTTCCAAAATTTTACATCAGTTTTTTGTTAAAATATCAAACAGTTATTTATTAAATAAAAGATATATCTGTGAAAAACAGCTTTTTGCTTAAAGATAATTATGCTATTATAACAAATATGCATTCAAGATAACTCACTGTTTGATTTTGCTTATGGTTATTAACATTTTACCATTCATCAGATGAGATAAATAAAATCATAATGCTGTAGGCAAGCTATTAATTATTTCAAAACAGTACATTACAGTCTATTCAGCATGAAACATTTTTACACTTCTTATAGCCTTACACAATAAATATAAGTTTAAGGTGAAACAAATATTTTCAAAACAAGGAAAGCAGAAAACTTTGTCCACCAGTTAAGAATCTGTGGAGCCCAACATGAAGCAAACACCTTAGAAAAATGATTTTGTTTTAGCGAAACTAGTGTTGTAGTTAGTGGTGGTCTTTTCATTGTCATCTGAGAGAATTATAGGTGTTTGACAAAGAGTAAAAGGCCAGAGATGTTAAAACTGAGATAGAAGACAAGTCTCAAATCAAGCATCTGTGCCCAAGGTTATAAAACTGAGCATGGAAACCAGTCTCAAATCTCAAGCATCTGATTGGCTGAAATGGCAACTAGTTGCCATTTCAGCCAATCAGATGCTTGAGATTTGAGACTGGTTTCCTTGCTCAGTTTTATAACCTTGGGCAAAGATTGGTAAAATGGAGATGCTTGAGATTTGGACTGATCTAAATTCTCAACTTGATAATCTTGGGACCAGCTTTCAGCCACTTAATCCTTCATGGCTAAGCACACTTATATCACATTTAAGGCACAATGAGTTTCTACTATGCTCTGTTGAAACTTGATTAATACAGTGTTCAAAGTACCCTGCTTTAGAGCAAGGGAATTGAAAGTTCATTGTGGCATTTTGAAAAGTTAATTGTTCACGTTAAAAACAAATGTGTTCCCTCATAAAATTTTGTGATTGTTTAAATTTATCAGCCATACCTGATGCAATTTTGATATATTAATAAATATTACTGGTATAATGAAATTTTGTAAGTTAAATGTTAGTTAGATATATCACTTAATTTTGTTTAGTTCAGGGAACAGTTTAATGTAATTGGGTGTGGGAAGTTGTAGCAAGAGACTAGAATTTTGGGAGGCTCATAGGTGGAGTCTAAAAAAATTCTAAGGCCTTAAAATTAAGATTAGCTTTTTATGTGTTTTTCAAGATTAATTAAAAAGGTACTAAAAGCTATACAGAAAATCTAAGGAAAGATAAATCCAGCAGTAAAACATTTTGCGGTAGAATTTCAAGGAGTCAAAGTATGAGGTTTGGTTTCAGAAGGCGACGATGATGATGAGCATTTTAATGACAATGATGACGAAGAAGGTATTATGGTGTTTCCGACTTTATTAATATTCACCCGTTCACAGTTTTCTCTTTTCTTGTGCTGTTTAACCATGGGACTTTGTTCTCAGATTCACCAAAAACATAGACAACTTGGGGTAGGATTGTTTGTTACAAATATTTTTATTTATGTTCACAAAAAAATCAGTCTTAACCCTTTCCTCCATAGACACACCTTTATTGCATGGGCCAACAGTGTAGATCCAGATCAGCCGGCACATCTGTGCCGTCTGATCAGGATCTGCACTGTTCTCTTTTTGATTCGTTAGGTTATTTCTGACCAAAATGCTACCAGTGCCCAAGGTTATAAAACTGAGCATGGAAACCAGTCTCAAATCTCAAGCATCTGATTGGCTGAAATGGCGACCAGTCGCCATTTCAGCCAATCAGATGCTTGAGATTTGAGACTTGTTTCCAATCTCAGCTTTATAACCTTCAACCCTATTCTTCATCTGGATCTACACTGGTTGCACATGCATAAAAATGCATATTAATGGAGGAAAGGTTATATATAATTATTATCAGCAAACTTTACATACCTAACATTGAGGTAGCTGCTTGTCATTGTAAGTTTACATCAAAGTCTATTGATTTCTGTTTTACCAAAGAAATCTGCCTCAAAGTTTTTAACATTCACTAAATCAGCTTTATTACTTATGCATTGAATATGATATATGAAAATTATGAATATGGCTTTTTGCAGTTTGATTTGTACAACATTTCTGACAGGCTCTCTTATCATAATAGAACCATTATTTAGTAATGGGAAATAAGTAATAAACAATACCTCCTTTTTTTGCTGTATGCGTGCCAAATAGAGCATCAATTTAAAACATTTTTTAAACATTTAAACAGATTACGGGATTATTTTATCATTGGGATAAGAATCCTACCCCATGCAGTGAGTAGAGTATTTGTGTGTGCGTTATAATCAACAGATATTTCTCTAATATTTCAATCTGGTTATGTTATTATATTATTGCATTTACACTTGGAAAGCTGAAATAACTCATCACAAATCCCTGTTAACACATAAATAGTGAATTTTATTTAAGTTTAGAAAGCATAATAGGGGTTTCTGTAAATAGTTGGTAAATCTTACTGTATTACTAGAGCTAAGCAAACCTTATCTCACATTTGCAGCTTATGTAGACCCAGGCTCAGCCTGCAAGTCTGTGCAGTCTGATAAGGGTCTACACTGGTTGAAATTCTGTTAATATATTTCTGAAAAAATACCACTATGAACAATGGATGGGCTTACGCAGATTGAAAGAAAGGCGAATAAACAGAAATGTGAAATAACCAGCACTTAACCCTTTCCTCCATATATATGCGTTTATGGCATGGGTGAACAGTATAGATCCATTTGATCAGGATCTACACTGTTCGGTTTTAGATTCATTAGGTTATTTTTGACCAAGATGCAACCAGTGCAGAACCAGATTAGATTGATCGGATGTGCTAGCTGATCTGAATCTACACTGTTGGCAAATGTGTTAAAACACATGTATATGGAGTTAAAGGTTAATTATGTCCACTGTGATGTCTTCGTGATATAACCATAACAAGCACACTGCTAATTATTTTAAGGGTTGAATGAGGTACAATTACACAAAATATTAACAAAGATGACGGTCACTTATATAAAAGAGATAATGGTATATTGCATTCTGCTTTAAAGAATTAATGCATATGGACAAAACTTCCAAAAGTTTTAGTAAGGATAATTCTCTCAGATAACTATAAACACAGCCTCTTATTGTTCTGTAGTTTTGTTGTTTCCTTGTGACCTCTGAAAGAACTAGATTCTTGTTTAACCCTTTCCTCCATAACTATGCCATTATGGCGTGGGCAAGCAGTATAGATCCAGATCTGCTGGCATGTCTTTGCTGTCTGATCAGGATCTGCACTGTTTGCTTTTTGCTTAATTAGGTTAATTCTTACCAAAAAAAACAAACAGTGATCAACACTGGTCGCACATGCATAAAGGGCATATATTTGGAGTAAAGGGTCAACAGTTCATACATAACTCAGGATTGACTGAAGTTTGATAAAGTTTGATGTTTTTGTTGTAGGCTTTGTTCCAAACACTCTTTTTAGGTTCATTATGATTTGGGGACAAAGCTGAATTAGTTTGTTTTTCATCATTTGGCAAAGATTCATGAGAAATTATTACAAAAAATCTTAATATCCAAAATAGATTCAGTATTTGCTTTCATTGAATACTAAAGAAATTCAAATGATGTTGGATTTAAGTTATTTTAAGGTAGCCAGTGAAAAGTTACATGAAATTTAATTAAATTGGGATGCAAGACATGTAAACTATCCAATGCTGTGTGTCTCCTCTTTGGCTAGTCAAACTTGACAGGACCTTTTTGACATAGTTACATTTCATAGAATTGGGTATTAGATTATTTAGAAAAGTAGCATTTTCGGATTGACTATCAGATAATTTATTTTTTGTAATACTGTCCCAAGATTATAAAACTGAGAATGGAAACCAGTCTCAAATCTCAAGGATCTGATTGGCTGAAATGGTGACCTGTTGCCATTTTAGCCAATTAGATGCTTGAGATTTGTGACTGGTTTTTAAGCTCAGCTTAATAACCTTGGAGCACTGTCTTAGCTTTATCTTATCATTCTTTGGAGAAAGGGATTAGAACTGTAAGTTTTGAGGGAGTTTGTCCTTCTTTCACTCACAGTTAAGAAAGATCTGGGGTCACCAAACGAAGAGTGGGGCGTCGACCAGCAACTCATTTCAAAACTTAAAGAAGAATACAAAAAAGAAAGGAAAGGCAAAAAAGCAAGTAAGTCACTTGTTTAAATGGATCATGCATAAACCTATTGGGGAATTTCAGATGATCTTTTGTTTTTCATTTTCTAAGTTGACCCTCTTGAAATTGAAACTCGCTTTGAAAATTTCTACACTATACAAGGAAAACTTTCGAAAACATTTTTATACGCCCGTTTGAAAAACGGGATGTATTATGGGAACACCTGCGGCGGGCAGGCAGGTTGGCGGGCAGGCGGCGTCCACAGGGTTTCCGTTCTCTAAGTCAAAGAGTTTTCATCAGGTCTTTATCAAACTTGGTGAATATGTTGGTGTGCATAATGTCTCGACCAAGTTCTATAACCAGCCAAATCCCCCCAGGCACTCCTGAATTATGGCCCTTTAATTGTCCAAACTTTGGGTTTCCGCTCTCTAAGTCTAAGAGTTTTTGTCCTGTCTTTATCAAACTTGGTGAATATGTTGGTGGGCATAATATCTGGACCAAGTTCTTTAACCAGCCGAATCCCCCCATGAACTCCTGAATTATGGCCCTTGAATTGTCCAAAATTACTGTTTCCGCTCTCTAAGTCAAAGAGTTTTCATCCGGTCTTTATCAAACTTGGTGAATATGTCGGTGGGCATAATATCTTGACCAAGTTCTACAACCTGCCAAATCCCCCCAGGCACTCCTGAATTATGGCCCTTGAATTGTCCAAAAACTGAATTAGCGGTATCTGCTCTCCAAGTCGAATAATTTTCATCGATCGTTGCGCAACTTTGATGATCAGCATTTTGACGGGCGTATTTTGTGTCAGTTTGGCACTCTTGTTCAAATCTGCTGCACTAATTTCAAAAGTACTTTATTGGAATGTTGTTAGCATAACCCTCTACTGAATTTGTGCAAGTTGTGTCATTTATAAAAAAAAATATTGACTGTTGGTGGGTTGGACTTTTTGGCTATATGAGTTTAATGGTGCCATTATAATGTTCATTGTTCACATTATCTTTCAAAGTAGAAAGGGATTACATGAAATTAGAAGAGGTATTCTTGGCTCAAATCAAACAAATGAAGCAAGTTTGCCGGCTTAAATATTCTGCGGGGATTAATGTATTCAGGTGAGCTCTTTAGGGCCATCATGTACCTCTTGTTTATCCAGATGATCACTGATACTTTTGAAAACATCCCAGTTTTTATGCCCCCATGAAGTGGGAGACATATAGAGTTGTAAGTAGGTCCCCCAAATCTTGTGGCATCAACTCCTCATTAACTAATGGGTGGATTTCTTTCAAACTTGCACATGTGATTAAGCCGGATGTGTAGATGATTGTAAAGAAATGTTCTTTTTCCTGGGACCATTTTACCAGAGTTATGGCACTTTGTTGTAGCAGTGGGGGCATCAGTGTCCGAGAACACATTCTAGTGTGTTTTTTTTTCAATTTTGAGCACTTGTGAACAAATAATGGCCTAAATTGAATAAATTGTGGGTTTAAATGGCGAAGAAGTTACAGAGTGAGATTTGATTTAGAGAGGTTGACTTAGAAAGTTAAAAACTAATGGCCCCATGTAGATAAAATTTTATACAATGTATATTCAGTCTCATTTTGCTTGCATTAATTACTCTTACTATAGGTGAAATGCATATTGAATGTTTGTTCAGGGGAATATGAAAGTGTACTTTTTTGCAAGTTTTGAGGAAATATGTCATAAAGTACATGTAGTTCTTGTTATGTTTTGTTATGTTTGGAATTGTAGTTTCTTGAATAATTAGTTTGATTTTTACAAATGAATGCAGTAGAAAACCATACAGATGCTTCAAAAGGTGTATGTCAGAATTGGCTAACTTATGAGTATATCAAATTTATGGTAAATAAACAGGCACTGGCCTGATGACCTTCAAGGAAACCTTTTTAACATGAGCTTGTAGCTTATCTGTAGCACGATTTAAACCAGGTTTTTTATCTGGTGTGCAGCTTGTGTATATGAAGTTCAGCCTCCACATCTGTGCCATCAAATCAGGATTTACACTGTTCGCAACTTGGTCAGAAATAACCCAATTAATCAAAAGTGAACAGTGCAGATCCTGGTCAGCCAGATGATCAGATCTACATTGTTTGCCCATTAGATAACATCCATATCACATGGGGTAAAAGGTTATGTCTTTCACAAATTCCTGCACAACAAATAGTTATACAAAATTGACATACATATTAAGCTAATTCTGAGCCTTGTGAAGCTTTGTAATGGCCTGTGAACTGCCTATTCAGCTTTTGATATTGTAACAACAACAACACGTTTGTTGCATGAAACTAGACACAATAGTGTGGCTTTTTGTTAGTATACCTTAGAATTATAGGTGTTGTGCTAGTGCTAGTTTAGTGATGAAGAAACCAGGGCCCAAGATCATAAAACTAAGATTGGAGACCAGTCTCAAATCTCAAGGATCTGATTGGCTAAAATGGCGACTGGTCGCCATTTCAGCCAATCAGATGCTTGAGATTTGAGACTAATCTCCAGATGTAGTTTTATGATCTTTGGCACAGGACCCAAGATCATGAAACTGAGATTGGAGACCAGTCTCAAATCTCAAGCATCTGATTGGCTGAAATGGCGACTTGATGCAATCAGATGCTTTAGATTTGAGACTGGTCTTCAGTTTTAGTTAGTGATGTAGAGGTCAGTTTCAGTGACAAATCCAGTGGATTTGTTGTTGAATTTATTAGAAACATCCTTGAAATTTCTATTTTCATTATAGTTACTATTGATTTGTAAATACGATACTTTGTTCAGATTGTTTATAAAAAAATAGGTGTTTTGATTACTAATGATGTAATACATGGCTCATCTTTTCCATATTTTAATTAATGAGATGACATAATTACTATCAGATTCACTGTCATTGCTAACAGGGATGTGATAATCATCACCACCACCACCCTCCCATTCCCGACAATTGTGTTTTTTCAAGCACTGTCACATATTTAAACATATCAAACTAAATCATGTAACTTTAGATTTCTTGGCTTCTATAAAAACAATTTTGGGAGTATAAAACACAATTACAAACAAACTTAAGAGTAAAATGAATATACTGTAAAAATACTTGCGCTGCTTATCAAACTCGATTGAGATTGGGATTCCTTGTACACTGGATATAAAGTCTTACCATTCTACTAAAGAATTTTATATTCTAATCCAAGAGTCAGTTGTTGATCCTGTGATGAAGATCTGTTCTCATCTATTTCTTAAGCCCAGGAAAACTTAAAAATTAAATACAAGTTTTGAAATTCACTATTTAATGATATTTTCGGACATGGTTAAGGTATATTTAACTGGACTTGTTTTTGGCCTTTGTCACATCCCTGCAATGACGAAACTTTCTCATTTTAGAGATTCAACTTAGAATTCTATTGCACAATAATAATAAATATATGCAAGTAATAGTTGTTGCTTCTTGGCCCTTAAACTGCTGAAGATTTATAAGGTCTACATTTTTTTACTGCTGTTTACATGGCAGCCTTCATAATTGTAGTCCACTTTCTCCCCTTCTTTATTAAAATCTTAAACTTGATAAATACCATAGAAATAAACAACACTCGCTGGTTTGCAGAGTGAACATTGGTCATAAACTTTAAGTAATTAAATTTGTGCATAACAGTGATAACACTATCTCATCACACTTAACTCAGTGGATACAGCTTGTATCCAGAGTGTAATAAAAATAGATCCAGATCAGCCTCTCAGATCTGGTCCTATATTGTTCTCTTTGAGATTGATTAGATAAAGTCTGACCAAGGAGCAAACAATGTAGATTCTATTCAGACAGCACAGATGTGCAGGTTGATCTAGATCTACACTGTGTTCCAATTTTATTAAAGGTATACTAAAATAGATGAAAAGGGA
Source organism: Corbicula japonica (assembly GCA_038501625.1). Taxonomy (NCBI): domain Eukaryota; kingdom Metazoa; phylum Mollusca; class Bivalvia; order Venerida; family Cyrenidae; genus Corbicula; species Corbicula japonica. The sequence continues at coordinate 10,538,577 of JAZAYU010000014.1, forward strand.
ACTTTGAAAGCCGACGAACACGACAAGTATGAAAATATTGCAGGCTCGGTTTGATTGAGCCTCAAAAGAAAGATTATCGGTACAGCAATTCAGCAAGTTAAGGATTATTGTACTATTTTATTTGTGCATGTGTTGTGAGTTGCTTTATTTCAAGGAAGCACCTGCTATTTCCAGGACCTAAACGCTCCACTTTACAAGCAATGTTAGCCAATCTGAGTGACGCTGATGATTTTTCGTCCTCACCAAGTGGCGCTGCAAGCTCCGCTATGAACCAGAATAGCATGTCCGAAGTAGATGATATCGGTATGCATGTAGTTTACATGATTAACCCTTACCATGCTGCCCTTAACCATGTGACCCATGTAGACCCCAAATAGGCCTGTATGCCCATGCATCTGACCAGGGTCTACACTAATCCTTTTCTTATAAATAATCTTTACAAAGTTAATATCATTGTTATTGTGACTGGTGTAGACCCAGGTGAGCCATTGTTCAAGCTGTCTTATCAGGGTCTACACTGATCACTAATTAGTCAAATATTTTCCACAGAACATTCAACTTGACTAAGAATAAAAGAAGATAAATTTCAGTTATTTGCTTTTGTGACCTGTTTAAACCCTGAACACTGCATTCATCTTTGCAGTCAGATCAGGGTCTACACTGTTCACAGATAATTTCCTGCAAAACATGGCTATTAACCCATTCCTCCTTATATACACATTTTTACGCCAAGTGCAACCTTTGTAGATCCAGATCAGCCGGCACATCTGTGCTGTCTGTTCAGCATCTAAACCGTTCGCCTACGTAACCTAATAAATCAAAAGCAAACAGTGCAGATCCTTATCAGACGGCATGGATGTTCCAGCTGATCTGAATCTACACTGTTTACCCATGCCATAAAGGCGTGTATATGGAGGAAAGGGACGATTATGAAAGAAACCAGATAATTTCTAGGAATTCCAAATATGTGTCAGAAATACAGCATGATAAGGGTAAACCGATTAAGTACAATTGACTGCATTTGGAATGAACATGTAATCTACCTAACATTGATTTCAGTGATTACAGTCAGGCATGTGCATTGAGTTGTGTAGCTCTTGGGGGGAATATTTATTCCTTTACTTGTACATATGAACGAATATTATCACATGTGCAAACAGAGTAGATCCAGATCAGCTGGCACATCTGTGCCATCTGATCAAGATCTACATTGTTTACTAAATGGTCAGAAATAACCAGATTAGGAATGGGAACGAGTAGCAAAATCGGTACTCGGGTACTCGTATCTTGTTCCGATCCAGTACTCGGGTACTCGAAACCTTCCTCTAACGTAGGAGGAAATATCAGCCTCTTACGATCGTACCGGGTATGAACATTCCAGACTGCCTGTCATAATCGATTACTCAAGACAATAAACAACACATTAACAGGAAACAATCACACTTTAATGACAATTATTCAATACATTTCGAGCATCAACTGTTTGAAATCATTTAACAATACAATCATAAATAAGCATGTGTCACAAACTAGAACATCACCGTAAAATTTGCACATCATGAAAATAGCATATATTTACTATATTACTTAATATCAACTGACAGCATATTTCTCCAATCAGATTTGATTTCAGTTTTGCAAACTTCCAATCAACAATCGCATTTGAATATAATTACTCAAAAAACAAAATCAAATAAATCGCCGACAAGAGACACGTTGTACTTAAAACATTCAGGCGCTAATTTTCATGATTGCGAATTGTTTGTGTCACTGGTGTATCTACGGCATCACAAAAAGCGTCAATTAGGCGCCAATTATCGGATATTTGTACCCCTAACTGTCATCTTGTTTATTGGATACCAGGTGCCAGGTGTTTACAATCAACTGTCAGTCGGCGATTTTTAAGATTCAATATAGACGACTGTCAGAAAATTTTGTTGATTTTTTATATTTTGTATCGAGTACATGAACAATGCCATCTGAGACAACAAGAATGATAACTCCAGTTTCAATATTTTTTGAGTTATGCCCCTTTCAAATGCAACTTTAATCTGAAACTTAATGTTGCCTATAACTTTAAAAGTACTTGTCCTATTCACTTCATAATTGGAATATATCATCAGCATGAACAATGCCATCTGTGACGACAAGAATAATAACTCCAGTTTCAATATTTTTTGAGTTATGGCCCTTTCAAATGCAACTTTAATCTGAAACTTAATGTTGCCTATAACTTTGAAAGTACTTGTCCAATTCACTTCATACTTAGAATATATCATCAGCATGAACAATGCCATCTGTGACGACAAGAATAATAACTCCAGTTTCAATATTTTTTGAGTTATGGCCCTTTCAAATGCATCTTTAATCTGAAACTTAATGTTGCCTATAACTTTGAAAGTACTTGTCCTATTCACTTCATACTTGGAATATATCATCAGCATGAACAATGTTATCTGTGACAACAAGAATGATAACTCCAGTTTCAATTTTTTTTTTAGTTATGCCCCTTTCAAAAGCAACTTTAATCTGAAACTTAATGTTGCCTATAACTTTGAAAGTACTTGTCCTATTCACTTCATACTTGGAATATATCATCAGCATGAACAATGCCATCTGTGATGACAAGAATGATAACTCTACTTTCAATATTTTGGAGTTATGCCCCTTTCAAATGCAACTTTAACATGAAACTTAATGTTGCCTATAACTTTTAAAGTACTTGTCCTATTCACTTCATACTTGGAATACATTATCAGCATGATCAACAACATTGGTAACAAAAAGAATCATAACTCCTGTTTTATTATATTTTGAGTTATGCCCCTTTCAAATGCAACTTTAACATGAAACTTAATGTTGACTTTAGCTTTGAAAATTCACTTGATTTTCAAAATAAATCATCTTCATGAACAGCGCCATTATGAAGAACAAGAATGATAACTCCTGTTGGACTATTTTATGAGTTGTTTCCCTTATATACAACTTTAACATGAAACTTAATCTTTTCTATAACTTTTAAAGTACTTGTCCTATTCACTCTTCGAATATATCATCTTCATGAACAACAACAACATCGGTTACAACAAGAATCATAAGTCCTGTTTGACTTTTTTTTCAAATGCAAATTTCACATGAAACTTAATGTTGCATATAATTTGAAAGTACTTGCCCTATTCATTGAATACTTGGATTGTATCATGAACATGAAGAGAACCATAGACAACTACAAAAATAATAACTCATGATTGAATATTTTATGAGTTATGTCCCTTTCAAATGCAACTTTAACATGAAACTTAGTGTTGCCTGTAAAATGGAAAGTACTTGTTCAATTCACTTAATACTTTGAAAATTCATCTGCGTGCACAAACCAATTTCTGAAGATGATAACTCGGGTTTCACCATTATTACAGTTATTCTATTTTAAATGTAATTTAGATGACACATGTGTTCTGTTGTGTAGTATTGAAATCAACTTAAATAAAATATTTTTATTATATATGATTAAACATAGGCCCACATTTCAACTTTTTCCATGCAGGCGACACATGTGTTCCGCGGAACACAACATTCTAGTTTATTAGACTGCCAGTATAAGCAGGTGGTATAGAGTAACTATGCTTTAGCTTTAGCTATAAGGATTGTTATGATACTGCAAGACGGATTTAACTCTTAAAACTGCAGACATGGCCTGGGTTACCTTTGGATCCACTTTAGACCTAGAGTGGTCTGATCTGGATCTGCATTTCTTGCTGGTCAGTATGTTGTATGAACATTTAATAGACTGGTTCCTATTTAAAAATAGAAAGGGGAGTCCATTTCACCAAACATTGCAGGTTTAATAACTTAAGCATTTACATGTTTGCTCTGTAATGATTTCTTCTTGAGGGTAGATTACATGTTACATTCATAAGAGAGAATAAGTGATGCAATTCCCTTGTGCAGTCACATTTGCCGTACCAGTTACAAACTGGTACAATAAGAGTAGGTATTCTGAAGTTGTCTCAAAATCTTCACCAGTCCAGATTTCGTTTGTTCGTTTACTAACTTTAGATTTAATAGATTCCCTTAAGGTATGTATGGACAGTGTTGTAAAGCATGACTTGCACAAAGACGGTATGTTTTGGTGCATTCTTTAAAACGGCCTTATCCAAAAAATAGATTTTTTCTGCCAGTGTGTGAATATTATGAATATGACCAGTAAGTATAATATTATTATGCATGATGTGCTACATTGTGTCAGTTTGGCGAGGCTTATTCGACATTTGATTTTTGGTTTAGCGGTTTTCTTGAGCTTATTTCAATGCTTCTATTCTTTACAGTCAGATATTTTGGGGGTCCATCTTTTGATTTCAGAAATCAATCGAAAAATTTTCTAAATGTACATATGCCTGTCAGGTGTAAACCCTTTACTTTGTGGCTAATATCCCGCAACCCAGATAGATCTAGAGTATCCTACACATTTATGCTGTCGTTGGATCTGAACATTTCACCTCTTGGTTAGAAATAACCTAATATATGTAACAGCAACAAGTGTAGATCCTGATAAGTCTACACCGATATGCAGTCTGATCTGGATCTACACTGGACACAAATGGGAGGTAAACTGAATCCATGTTGTTAGATGATAAGTTACGTATATGTTAACCCTTTATGTCATATGTACAGGTTTTATCTTGTGTGTGATCAGTTTAGAATGTAGATCCATTTGTGATGACTGATCAGGATCTACACTGTTCGTTTAAGATTCATACGGTTACTTCTGAACAAGAAGCAAACAGTGTAGATCTTCATCAGACAGCATGGATGTGCTGGCCGATTCTGGATCTACACTGTTCACACTTGTGACAAAGCTATATGTATGGAGTAAAGGATTAACTTAGATTAGTTCTCTGCCTCCTGGCTTGCTTAGAACGGTTCTGGCTTCTGCCTATCCTTGCATTGATGTTATAAAACTAAGATCGGAGATCATTTCTCACAGTTGGAATTGAAAAGTTGAGCACTTGATGAATTGACTAATGGAAAACCTGAATATCCAGTCACAGTTTTATAACATTAGAGCAAGAAGTGGGTTTGATTCTTCATGTGCAACAGGAGCGGTCTGTGATAGATTATGTTGTGATACTCTGTCTATCTACTGTTTTCCTCAAGGTTTTTTCAACAAGTGTGGTTCTAACAAAACTATTTTACTGAAGTGATAAATTGCTGGAAAAATGTTGAAATATGTTCTTGGACAGTATCCAAGATAAAACAAAACTGAGGTTGGAGACCAGATCTAGTTGGTTGAAATGGAGACTAACGGTTCTCAAATCTCAGGAATCTGATTGGTTGAAATGGAGACTTGAGTTTTGAGACTGGTCGTCAGTTTCAGTTTTATGAGCTTTTGTTTAAAAATCAGTTCAGTGTTCTTGACAAAAGTTGATTTGTTGTGTTGATTGTTTATATTTGGAAAATGTTTTTTGTTCATGTTTACAATAGTTTTTGAAATACATGTAATTGTGGGTTGAACTGAAGCTTTTCAGGGTCTGTTTACATGTCTTTTGACACTCCGGCAAGGGGGCTAAGCTAAAAGATACGTTTGCCAACTCTTGGGGACAGATGTGAAATTCTTAAAAATTATTGATGTACATAATGGAAAACCTTACTTAACCATATACTGTAATACACTAGGTGGCGTTCAGAGTGGAGGAAATCTTGCAAGTGGCAACAGAAAGAATGTGATAGGGGTCAATAGCAATGATGAGGACCTGGAAGCAGCAATAGGGGTCGGGCTCGGGGAGCTGGCAGAGATCACTGTCAATAATGATGCTGACCCCAGCAACTATGATGTAAGTTTTGCAGTATTACTATGAACCATAATTGACTCATTATGTTAAGCCCTGCCTACCACACCATCTCTCTCATACCACTCTAAATCCCAAACATTGCAGAAATGGTCTATAAAAATCAGAGTTGAATGTTTTGTCATCTTGGTGCAAGAATTGAGTAACTACTACTTATTTCGTTATTGTACTTGGCATGTTTTTGCACTTAGGTTATGGTATGGTTTTAGAAGAAGTCACTGTGATACTCAGCCATCATGAAGTACATGTAGGTCAAGCTTTCAAAAGGTCTAAATTTGACAGTCTCTAGAACAGAACGTATGTCATCTGTGTGTTATTAAACACCACAATGAGCAGGACAGTTTTTATAGCATTCAGTCAACAATTTTGCTTAATCCTTGAAGCTCATGTCACAGATGTGTCCAAATTATGACTACTGTAGGCCCCAAATAGCCTTCGCATCCATGTTGTCTGCTCAGGTTGTACACAAGTCGCAATGAAATACTGCAAAACATCCTTTACAATACATGGACTGGATCAGATTTATTATTGAAAAATTCAGCGAGTTAGATTTTAAAGAGATATAACAGTGATGAATTAATCTATGTATGAAATTCTTTAACTGTTTCCTCCATAGACACACCTTTATTGAGAGGGCGAACAGTGTAGATCCAGATCAGCTGGCACATCTGTGCCGTCTGATCAGGATCTGCACTGTTTGCTTTTTATCCCCCGCCGATGAAATCGGGAGGGGGATATTGTTTTGGCGTTGTCCGTCCGTCACGGTGTCCGTCCGAATTTCGTTTCCGGGCTATTTCTCTGCAACCACTGGATGGATTTCAACAAAACTCTGTGGGAAGTATCAGTACCAAGAGGAGATGCGCATATCGTCGTCTTGTTCCGGTCAGACGATTTAACACAGAGTTATGGCCCTTTGATAACTTATGCATTATGTAAATAGGGCAGTATTCGTTTCCGGGCTATTTCTCTGCAACCACTGGATGGATTTCAACGAAACTCTGTGGGAAGTATCAGTACTGAGAGGAGATGCGCATATCATCGTCTTGTTCTGGTCAGACCATTTAACACAGAGTTATGGCCCTTTGATAACTTATGCATTATGTATATAGGGCAGTATTCGTTTCTGCGCTATTTCTCTGCAACTACTGAATGGATTTCAACGAAACTCTGTAGGAAGTATCAGTACCAAGAGGAGATGCGCATATCGTTGTCTTGTTTCGGTCAGACCATTTAACACAGAGTTATGGCCCTTTGATAACTTATGCATTATGTATATAGGGCAGTATTCGTTTCCGAGCTATTTCTCTGCAACCACTGGATGGATTTCAACGAATCTTTCTGAGAACCATCAATACCAAGAGGAGATGCGCATATCGTTGTCTTGTTCCAGTCAGACCATTTAACACAGAGTTATTGCCGTTTGATAACTTATGCATTATGCATATAGAGCAGTGTTCGTTTCCGCGCTATTTCTCTGCAACTACTGAATGGATTTCAATGAAACTTGCTGAAAACCATCTATACAAAGAGGAGTTGCGCATATCTTTGTCTTGTTTCGGTCAGACCATTTAACACAGAGTTATTGCCCTTCATTAACTTATGCATTATGCATATAGAGCAGTATTTGTTCCGCGCTATTTCTCTGTAACTAGCGGATGGGTTTCAATGAAACTTGCTGAAAACCATCTATACCAAGAGGAGATGCGCATATCGTTGTCTTGTTTCGGTCAGATCATTTAACACAGAGTTATTGCCCTTTGATTACTTATGCATTATGCATATAGAGCAGTATTCGTTTCCGCGCTATTTCTCTGTAACTAGCGGATGGGTTTCAATGAATCTTTCTGAGAACCATTAATACCAAGAGGAGATGCGCATATTGTCGTTTTGTTCCAGTCAGACTGTTGAACACAGAGTTATGGCCCTTTGATAACTTATGCATTATGCATATAAAGCAGTATTCATTTCCATGCTATTGCTCTGCAACTACTGAATGGATTTCAATGAAACTTTCTGGAAAACATCAATACCAAGAAGAGATGCGCATGTCATGGTCTTGTTCCAGTCAGACTGTTTAACACAGAGTTATTGCCCTTTGATAACTTATGCATTATGCATATATAGCAGTATTTATTTCCGCGCTATTTCTCTGCAACTTTTGGATGGATTTCAATGAAACTTTCTTGAAACCATCTATACCAAGAGGAAATGTGCATATCATCCTGTTGTTCCTGTCAGACTATTTAACACAGTTATGGCCCTTTGATAACTTATGCATTATGCATATTATAGAACAGTATTCTTTTCCTCTATTTCTCTGCAACTACTGGATGGATTTCAATTAATCTTTCTGAGAACCATCAATACCAAGAAGAGATGTGTATATTGTTGTCTTGTTCCAGTCAGACTGTTTAACACAGAGTTATTGCCCTTTGATGACTTATGCATAATAGAGCAGTATTTGTTTCCGCTCTATTTCTTTTCAACTTCTCGATGGATTGAAATGAAACTTTCTGGGAAACATCAATACTGAGACGAGATGCCCATTTTGTCATCTTGTTCCGGTCAGACTGTTTAACACAGAGTTATTGCCCTTTGATAACTTATACCTTATGCAAATAGAGCAGAATTTGTTTCCACGCTATTTCTCTGCAACTACTGGATGGATTTTAATGAAACTTTCTGGGAACCATCAATACCAAGAGGAGACGCACATATTGTCATCTTGATTCAGTCAGATCCTTTAACACAGAGTTATAGCCCTTTGATAAGTTATGCATTTTGCTTGTAGAGCAGTATTTGTTTCCTTGCTATTTCTCAGCAGGAATCTATGGAAACCATCAATACCAAGACAAGATGCCCATATTGTTGTCCTGTTCTGGTCTGACCGTTTAACACAGAGTTATGGCCCTTTGATAAGTTATGCACTATGCATATAGAGTAGTATTCGTTTATATGCTACTTCTATGCAACTTCTGCATAGATTTCTTTTAAATACAGCACTATATTTTTACTACTGCATTCTTCATTTCAACAACTTGAAGACTTTTTGTCTCATTTTTATATTCTGGTGAGCTGCCCAACCCTTTTCACCATCTGAAGTTTTTTTTTCACCTTTTTTGCCATCCATAATAAATATCTAAATAAAGCCCTATGACTTCAGCTGTTGTGTTAGTAATAACCAGTACTCGGCGGGGGATATAAATTCAACGAATTTGCTTGTTGATTCATTAGGTTATTTCTGACCAAAATGCGACCAGTGCAGATCCTGCAGGGATGTGCCGGCTGATCTGGATCTACACTGGTCGCACACACATAAAAATGTGTATATATGGAGGAAAGGGTTAACACAACTGATAACACCATTTCAGATATCAGCACCAACAGAGGTGTTCAGAAAGACATGGAATGCCAAATATACATTACGAAGTCACTTTGATGGAGTGAGAACATTAGCGTTTCACCCCATAGAACCCGTCTTAATAACGGGCTCTGAAGACCATACTCTAAAACTGTGGAATTTACAGAAAACAGTTCCTGCAAAAAAGTATGTAATGAATTTTGTTTCATAGAATTGTTTGTATTTAATTGTTGTATTCCAACTTAATAAGTAGTAATGTTACAAATTTAGGATCTGTTGATGGTATGGCAAAGCAGATTTTAATTCTAGGTAGTAGGAGTTTGACTGCTTGAGAAGTAGATATACATATTCTAGTTAAAGTTTTTCCACTTTCCAGAAAAGAACATAAACAAGGAATTATTATTTTAAATACCTGTTAGAAACATTAATTGAAATGACTGTTGAAAAATTAGAAATGACTGTTTCCATTGCAGATTCATGATTATTTGTTATATTTACCGATTGAATGACTGTTCCTGTGATAATTTAATATATTTACTGATCAAATTTTATTTTCAGGGCAGCATCTTTAGATGTGGAACCTGTGTACACATTTCGAGCACACGTGGGTCCCGTGCTGTGTCTAGCAGTGAGTGCTTCAGGCGAGCAGTGCTATAGTGGGGGTATAGACTCTACAATACGATGCTGGAATATACCTAGTTCAAATATAGACCCTTATGATTCTTTTGGTAAGTTACTGTTGCAGTTATGGTCTTAAACCTTTAAGTGCTAAGCATAGCTGGTTTTGATCAACCTTGGCCTTGTTCATACATGTTCCTCAAAACATTTTATAGTCTCTAAACCAGTCACCTACTGGTACTGGAATTTAACATAATAGTTCATCACATTTAGGTGAAACGTCACAATTAAGATTATTCTGGGACTGTTTATAGTGGGGTGGTCTTAATATTGGCATGAAAAATAGTTCATAACTGTGAATAGGGACTTTGAAACAGTTGTCTTATTATCGAGGTGGTCTTAATTCCTGGGTGGGGTTTACTTATTAGGATGTCCAGCTGCTTTAATGATTTGATATGTGTTGAAATAATAAGCAACAACTGGTTTCCATTGCAGATTCAAATGTTTTACAAGACACAATGGTAGCCCACACAGATTCAGTGTGTGGTCTTTCAATACACAACACAAAGACACAGTTACTGTCCTGTTCAGCGGATGGTACTGTGCGACTCTGGAGCCCTGGAACAACTTCTCCTCTTCTCAACACCTTCACTGTCGACAGTGGTATGTTCACAATGTTTATTTGATAAGGGTTCAAGTGGCTCCTTATGCAGCCTGGCTTCTAAGTTCTATATACTCTCTTCACCTTTCAGATTTAAAGGCATACCATAAAAGGCATAAAAGGACTAATTCAGCGCTTTTTCAAAGAATGTCTATATTAATAAAATGTTAAAACTTTGAAATGACCAACTGTATGCCGGCTTTGGTTTAAAGTGAAGTTTGACCAAAATTAAAATCGAAGATCGTTTACAGATTTTGAATATATTAAATATAATTTTTAATGCACATGCTGTGTTTGGAAAAAGAACCAGACTGTACAAACTAATGACAGAATATTGATCGATTACTAAACTTAGAATTTAAGTGGTTCCTAAACTTATAATATTGAATGATTGCTAAACTTAAAATATTTATTGGTTACTCAATTTAGAATATTGATTGGTTACTAAACTTAGTCAAGAATATGTCAACTCTTAATAATCTGTTTTTTTTGCAGCAAATTCTGGTTTTTTAAACATGATAAATTTAAGAATCCTTGTCTGCAACAATAATAACCGGTTACATGATTGCCAGCTCACATTTTAAGAGTTTATCTGAATCATTTAATTATGGTTGCTTAATATAGTTACTTGTGTTTATTTAAACAGAGACTGGTGTACCAACGTCTGTAGACTTTGTGCGTTGTGATCCTGGCCAGATGGTGGCATCCTATACCTCAGCAAATACGTATCTCTTTGATCTAGAAACTAATCAGCAAGTTCTCCAGCTAGAAACTAAACAAAATAATGGTGAGTTCAAAGTACTTTCATTGTTTCAAGTAAACAACTTGGGCATTAGTCCAAGAAGTTAATACAACAAGTATCTTAAGATACCATCTTCAGAGTGATGAATACCCCCAGTGGAGATGCAAAGGCAAGTCTGAGACCAAATTACCAAAACTCCTAAACAAATTCTAAAGAATGTAAAAAAACACACAAAAATTTTGTTAGAAGTAGTTTATTTTCACATATTCCATCATTACAAAGCTATTCTCAAATAGATCCTGTTTTGTCTGGGTTTTGTGTAAAGGTTGTGGGGATTCATCTGAAAGGAAATGTCATGTACACTAGGATGATGAAATTTGTATTACTACAAATATATAAACAATACGTTTGTGTGTTGAAGGATACATTCTACTCTGTAAAACTAGTGGTACATTAAATAATTTCCCGAATGTTTACTTGGGCTCAAGATCATAAATCGGAGATTGGAGACCAATCTCAAATCACAAACATCTTACAAGTCTCCATTTCATCCAATCAGATGCTTTAGATTTGAGACTAGTCTCCAGTTTTATTTTTATGAACTTGGACCCTTGTGTGAATAAAAATGTCACATATATTTTCAGATTCTGGAGTTAACAATCAAATAAATTGTGTGGTGAGCCACCCAACTCTCCCTATGGCAATCACTGCACATGAAGATAGGCATATAAGATTCTTTGATATAAACACAGGTTAGTCACTTTTGTTTATTTATGTTTACTAATGAACACACATAGTTTGTATATGTTTACTTGTAGGCACAAATAAAAGTGTGTTGCCACAAGTCGTGTGACTTGAAATCATATGTGTGTATCATAGCTTATAATCCTTAACTCTATGGAATCTGTGAATCTTCCATGCCGACTGATCATTGAATCTGGATCTACACTGGTCACTTGTTGATTTCCTAGGTGATTTCTGAGTAAGGAGCAAACAGTGTAGATCATATCAGACAGGTGGATATGCTGGCTGATCATGATCTACACTGGTTGCGCATCCGTTAAAACCTGTGTACATTGTATCTGTTTTAAAGGGTTAAGTGATAATTGTTTCGGGAAAATTTAAGAACAAAACTAACAAATTCAGTTTACCTATGACCTTACAGTTAAATATGGAGCATACATGTGTGCCAGGCTTATACTTATGCACACTACCTTAAGTTTCGCCAGAAACTGTAAACATAATTTTTGTTTATTTCAGGCAAAATGATTCATTCAATGGTAGCTCATTTAGATGCAGTAACTTGTCTAGCTGTTGATCCAAATGGACTATATTTGTTATCAGGGAGTAAGTTCTATCTATTATTGTTAGTAGCTGTTGAATGTGCCATGCTGATGTTATAACAGTCAAGGGTTACTTTTTGCTTTAATAGAAGTTGTGCTAATGTTGGAATCTTCGATATTTGGAAGCTTAGGGCATCTGGAGGTAGTTCTGTGGGGTTGCTCAAAGCCTCGTTTTGGGAAACAATATTGATTTTTATTGGGATTTAGCCAGAAAGTTGAGAAATTGTCATGGAACTACCATAAGTATGCTCCAAACAAGACACTTTTCTGGAAAACTTGAATCCAATCATGAAGCTAACCAGCTAGCTCATAGAAAGTTTAAAGTTTAACCTTGGTGTCATGGGGGATGGGTGGTTCTTGACCTCTTAAAGTTATTCATTTAAAATATTTGCTAGTCTAATACACCAAGTGTTCTTGGTTTTGTTTTGGGATCCCATTGTTCTGCAGGCAACTTGTAGGGTGGAGGAGGTGGATCAAATGGCATAAATGGTGTAGGTGAGGAGAATGATACTGATGTGTTTTATTAGCTGGACTATTCGAAGAATAAAAAATGCACTTTGGTCCATTACTTGAAAACTACTTATGATATCAACTCCAAACTTGGAATATATATTCACCATCAAATTCTACATCATTACCAACAAGACCCATAACTCTGCTTCCAATATTTTTCAAGTTATGCCCCTTTTTCACTTAAATTTTGCGTTAAGGAAAATATGCACTTTGGTCCATAACTTATAAACTACTTGAGATATCAACTTGAAACTTGGAATATATATTCACCATCAAATTCTACATCATTACCAACAAGACCCATAACTCTGCTGTCAATATATTTCAAGTTATGCCCCTTTTTTCTTATATTTTGTGTCAAGCAAAATATGCATTTTGCCTCTAACTTTAAAACTAATTGAGATATTGCCTTGAAACTTGAAATATATTTTCACCATCAAAATCTACATCATAACCAACAAGACCCATAACCCTTCTTCCAATATTTTTCAAATTATGCCCCTTTTTCGCTTACATTTTGTGTTAAGCAAAATATACAGTCGGCCCTTAACTTCGTTATGAATGGAGGGATTTCAAAATAACTTGGCACAAATGTTCACCATGACAAGGCGGTGTGTCGTGTACAATACCCATGCCTGTAGGTCCAAAGTCAAGGTCAGTGTTACTAAAAATAGAATTTTCTTGCAAAATCGTGTCCGCTCTGTAACTTTGTTATTTCTTATTGGGTTTTTAAATAACTTGGTATAATTGTTCACCATATCAAGACGGTGTGTCACGTACATGCCCAAGCCTGTATGTCAATGGTCAAGGTCACTGTTGCTAAAAATAGAATTTTCTTGTCTAGGCTGTAACTTTGTTATGAATGGAAGGATTTCAAAATAATTTGACACAAATGTTCACCATGACAGGGCGGTGTGTCACGTACCATGCCCATGCCTGTAGGTCAAAGGTCAAGGTCACTGTTACTAAAAATAGAATTATCTTGTCCTGGCTGTTACTTTGTTATAAATGGAGGGATTTTAAAATAACTTTGCACAAATGTTCATGAAAAGGCAGTGTGTCCGCACAATACCCAAGCCTGAAGGTCCAAGGTCAAGGTCACTGTTACCAAAAATAGAATTTTCTTGTCCAGGCTGTAACTTCATTATAAATGGAGGGATTTCAAAAAAACTTGACACAAATGTTCACCATGAAAGGGCAGTGTATCGCGTATTATTCCCATCATTGCACTTGAGTGTCTGAAAATGATGCATAGCGGGGCATCCGTGTCCTATGGACACATTTCTAGTTTCACTTATATTTTCACTTAAGTGCACTTCATCGATAACTTTGCAAATACTTAAGGTATCAACTTCAAACTACCATTATATTTTCATTTCAGTTCTTTTTCTGTAACATTACTGAAGTGATATTTGACTAAAAGTAAATGTCTCTAATAAAAAATTACTAACAAGTTTTCTAACAAATTCAGAAATATTTCATAGTTATTCCCCTATTCAGTTTAATATTTATGGTACATTTAGGAATTATTTCTGTTATTTGAAAAGAATTTCTCCCGTACCATTCACTTGTAAATATTTTTCCTGATTGCACATGAATGTATGGCCATAGTTGTTATTGTTTTAATCTTCAAATTGCATTTGTTTCAAATGATTCGAATAGTCGAGCATGCTGTCTCCTCTGACAGCTCTTGTATAAATTTAGTTATTAATTGTTAAAAACTTTGCAGAGTGTATGGCATGCCAAATTATAGAGAGAATATTGGTTTGTTTAAATGGAATAACACTGGGTTATTGTTCTGCCAGTGAAAATCAAAATTGATACTCTCACAAGTGGCTATGCCTCAAGTGTTGCCAGAAGTAGGAATATATGTTTTCTTACAAGATGAATGCATTCTGCTATTTTACTGACATTTTAACCATTTCTAAGACATTTATGTTAGAATATATAGAATCACAGTCTGTTGCAAACAAGTAGACCCAGCACAAGAATTTAAATGCGTTCGCTACAGTTTTTTTTAATGAGTATTAAACTACTGTACCACCATCTAAATTCAATGTATAAAACACAGTTCACGGTCCAATCTGGGTTTTATACATTGGGCCTAAATGCGTAATTCTCACAACGAAAATCTTTTTTACGCGAGGATAAAGTGAAACATTTGTGTTTTGAAGTAACATTAAACATATTCCAAAAGAAATTCGACAGTTATAACTAATTTTATTTTCTTTATTAACATAATTATTCGATACTTCAAATTGATATCAAATAGCGATACGGGCAACTATATATAAAGTGTAGGTCCATTCGGACATAGCTCGTTTCGGATACGTATGTGGAACTTTTGGTTAAATTTTAGCTTAGGTTTTAAAGTCGCACACTGGCCTGAGCGCGAAATAAGCGAAAAATAAGCCATCGCTAAATAAAATGATACCACAGTTATTATTAATGATGTACACTAAGTCTTTTTGTGTATACAAAATAATTCCCCCCCCCCCTTTAGAAATTGCCATTTCAAACAAATTAACATGGTAACCTAAATTTTTCTTTTTTATTTTATGTTTGTTATACATTGGTGAATATATTGGTAGTATTTTACATTGGTGAAATGTTAGTAAACTTTAAAACATCCCTTAGAATGAAAAGATTTGACGATAAATCCTTTGTCGTAAATTAGTTATTACTTAATTTTTTATATGTGTTTCATTATTTATATTGCAATATTTAGCAATTTATTTGTAATTTAGAATGTCTTTAACTGTAAAATAGAATTATTTATTATATTCTTGTGATACATTCTATTATTTCATGCCGACAAAGAAGTCTATAAAAATCGTTAAAATTGTTCAAACCGGAAATCTTTGGTATCAAATAAAAACAAGTAACCCCGGTAAGGTCCCATTTTTATTTGGTTTTTCATTGCATAACATCATGTTCTTGACATAGACAAAGTTTGAATGAAATCTATTATTGGGAAATTTTTTATGAAACTGTAGCGACTGCCTTTAAAGTAGTTTTGATAAAAACACTGAAGACTAGAAATTCTTGATTTTCACTGAAAAAGCCGAACATATTTTACTTATATTTGTAGGTAGCATTAAATTAATTCTTGTAGTTCTTAATTTGACCTTAATAGCTAAGATGATAAAGAATTAAAATAATTGTGCCAAACTATCACTACATCTGCTGTTCTTTCTTTTTTAGGTCACGATTGTTCAATAAGATTATGGAATCTGGACAGTAAAACTTGTGTACAGGAAATAACTGCACATAGAAAAAAGTTTGACGAATCAATACATGCAGTCACATTTCACCCCTCGAAACCGTACATAGCTAGCGCAGGGGCAGACGCTTTAGCAAAAGTCTTTGTATGATAAGACAGTGTAAATTATCTAGGATCTTCAAATTCTCTACTGTAAATAGTCCAAGTCATTGAGGAAGACTGTGAAACAAAGTTTTGTGTGGTGAATGTGCTAGTTTGTCTGTGTTCTCAATGCAAGCAAGGAACCAAAAATGTCTGTGCTCTTGTAGTAAAGGAACCAGCAATTTCTGGACTCTTGCTGTGAAGGAACCAGCAATGCCTGTGTTATGGCTGTAAATGAACCAGCAATGCCTGTGTTCTTGCTGCATGGAACCAGCAATGACTGTGTTCTTGCTGTAAAGGAACCAGCAATGTCTATGTTCTTGCTGCAAGGAACCAGCAATAGCTGTGCTCTTGCTGTAAAGGAACCAGCATTGTGCATGTTCTTGCTGTAAAGGAAATAGCAATGTCTGTGTTCTTGCTGTTAAGGAACCAGCAATTTCTGGGTTCTGACTGTAAAGGAACCAGCAATGTCTGTGTTCTTGCTGTAAAGGAACCAGCATTGTCTGTGTTCTTGCTGTAAAGGAACCAGCAAACCTTTTATCTGTTGTTCAGCTATAATGGCTCTGCCAGATTTTGATGCAAGCTTTAGTGTGTTAAGAAAAAAGACTGGTGTATAAAGAGTTGACGAAGGGACTGAGTGAATGAAAAGAATGCAGTGATGAAAGAAGACCAATACAAGCTAGAGAAAATGTGGTAGTATACAAGTCATGCTTGTAATGGCAAAGTGTCAGGAAAGTTAGCGAGGAGTTTTTGACTAAATTTGTTTTACCCGAAAAACAGTGTGTTACCATTGTTTATGAAATTAATTTATCCGTAATGAATTAATTACCACATTATGTTCTGTAAGTTGGTTCAAACAAGTTAGCATCAATGCAATGTTATAGCTTCAATGCAATATAACAGTTGAAACTGAAAAGTCTGAAAAATTTCTCAATGTCGACATAACTCAAGATTCAGAATGTATTTATTACAATAGCAATGTGGTTTCTAATTACCTATCACAGTGAAGTACAAGCCCCAAGGTTATAAAACAGAGAATGGAAACCAGTCTCAAATCTCAAGCATATGATTGGCTGAAATGGCAACCATGATTGGCTGAAATGGCAGCTGGGTGCCATTTCAGCCAATCATATGCATGAGATTTGAGACTTGTTTCCAAGCTCAGTTCTATATTTTTGGGACCAGGTGTTCAGAGTGTCTGCGAATGATAGGGCTTTTTCTGTCAAACATACCTGGTACCTGGGGAAGGCACTGGATTACCCACTTTTTGTGGCATTTTGAGTATGTAATAAACACATATAGAATGTGATTGATCAAATACACCCACCTTTATGTTTTCATTTGGAGCTGAGGGACACGGGTCAATCAAGACATGCCATGCTCATAGTGTGTTAATAGCATACCTATAAACATTAAAAAAATTGTGTTAACTGTTTACTTCATTGGTGTGGTTTAGATCCAGATCAGCCAGCACTTATGTGTCATCAGATCAGGATCTAAAGTGTTTGCAGTCAGATTCAGCAGGTTATTTCTGATGAAGTGGACAGTGTAGATCTAGATCATATGGCACATATGTGCTGGCTGATCTGGATCTACACTGGTAGCCCATGAGATTAAAGGCATATAAATAGAGTAAAGGGTAAGATAATCGGTAACTTACGAAAATTAGTCTTTTGTAACAGAGATCGATAGATTGTTTCAAGTGCCTTCCCTTGCTTTATGTAGCTTCTGACATTACAGAACATGTATTAAGTACCAGCAACTGACAAAGCCTTGCTGGTTTAATTTTAACCCTTCCTCCGGATATACACATTTTATTACATGTGCGAACAGCGTAGATCTAGATCAGCCTACTATGCCATCTGATCAGGACTTGCACTGTTTGCTTTCTGGTCAGAAATAATTTAATAATCAAAAAATGAACAGTGCAGATCCTGATCGGACAGCACTGCTGATCTGGATCTACACTGTTCGCCAACGCCATTGAGGCGTATATATGGAGGAAAGGGTTTAGAATCTTGCACAGTATTGACAGATGAAAAAAGTAGAAATACAGCCTTGTTAGTGTGATAATGATGAAAGAGATTATGTTAGATATTTGTAAAAGTGTCATTAAATAAGAACATTAAATGTAGATTTTCATAAAGATGCCACATATTTTAGCATCATCTTCAGTATTTATCCTTTCAAGCTCTAAGCATATAGTTCAGGGCCAAAGATCATAAAACTAAGATTTGAGACTAGTTTTATGATCTTGGGCCCATTATGTCTTTGACTACATAAACACTGAAATACAAGTGTCATACTATATTATCATAGAGATATATATCTGTATCATTACCATTGGTCCAAATAAAGAACATCATTTTTCTGTAACCTTTCATGGAAATACCGTGATTTTGGTTTAAGGGCATTTTGATTTATTTGTTAGATGTCATCTCTAAAAACATCTTGGTTCTTCTTTGTTTTGGTGCTGAATTTCAACTTTGGATTGAAAAGGTGTGTTAAGCAGCAAAAATAGGCTTAACGATTTACTCCATGGAATATGGTTGTTGTCCATGAGCAGTGTAGATCCAGATCAGCCGGAACATCTGTGCCACCTTATTTGGATCTACATTTTGAGTCATTCAGTTATTTCTGACCAAGAAGTGGACAGTTTAGATCCTGATCAAATGGCATGGATGTGCTGACCAGGCTGACCTGATTATACACTGTTTACAGATGCCATAAAACGCTTTAGTGGAGTAAAGGGTTAAGCAGCAAATATAGGCTTAAATTGTGCCAATAGTTTGCTTTGTTGTACTGCAAGCAATCAGATTGTTTTTCTCATTTTAGACAGGAGTGTGATCAGAATCCTCAATTGCCGCTATTTTCAGTTGTTAAATATAGACTTTCTTTGGGAGTAGTGTTACGTATTTCTTGAACATGCATATTTAAATAAATGCAAATGACTCTTACGATGAATTCAATTATTTTCCAAAGTAAATGTTGTTTAACATTTCATATGGAGCCAGTAGAACATTACTATCATGTGATACTTTTATTTAAATATCAATACATTAACTGTGTCTAAACAGAATGTTTAATCACATTCAGGGTCCGAAATCATAAAACTAAGATTGGAGACTGGTCTCAAATCTCAAGCATCTGATCGGCTAAAATGGCAGCCATCTTAAGCATCTTATATGCTGAAAAGGCAACCAGTCATTATTTCAGCCAATCAGATGCTTGAGATTTGAGACTGGTCTTTAGATGTAGTTTTATGATCTTGGGTACAAAATGCATTTGTACACTACTAACAATTCAGCAGTTTATGGGCAGATGCTTTAACTAACTATGTATACATGTATGTCTGGTGTATATGTTATTCTCTGCAAATATTGAAGTAAACAGGTTTAATTTATTTCTCAGTAAATGTGCTAGTTAATACAGGAGGATTTACTATATTTTGTTAAGTGTCTTTAAAAACAGATGTTAACGAAAAATTGCTTTGTAAGCATTTAGTTTTTTTTTAAATTTCAGTTCATTTTTTTGTAGTAAAATTAAATAAAAACTGGATTTACCAAGATGTTATTTTTCAATTGGTGTTTAATCTTTTCCTCCATAGATAAACCTTTATTGCATGGGCAAACAGTCTAGATCCAGATCACTAGATCCGACACATCCGTGCCTTCTGATCAGGATCTGCACTGTTCGCTATATGGTTTGTTATGTTATTTCTGACCAAAATGCGACCAGTGCAGATCCTGATCAGACGGCACAAATGTACACTACAATAAGAACCTGAGAATTTCCAGTTTGTAACAGCCAGTGTTACAGAACTTGTCTTTTCATCACAATGGAGGTGGTTTTATGTTGTGATTTTCATCTGATGCAGATAATGTCTTTGGTGGCGACTTTTCTCATGCTTTTTGACATATTCAACTCCCGATTTGCATTTAACATTTACTCAATGGATAGTGCTTATATTCCCTGTGCAGATCCAGATTACCCGCACAACTCTGCAGTCTGATCAGGAGCTGTACTTTTTACATTTAGATCCATTGGTTATTTTTTACCAAGAAACAGTATATATTCTGAAAATGACCCAGAGATTTGCCGGCTGACCAGGTATGCACAGGTCACCTGTGCAGTATAAGCTTATCTGTCGAGTAAAGCATAAACATGGTTAAGCATCTGTTTTTAAAGTTCCTTAACAAATGGTATTATTTATGTGCTAGGTTATGTAATATTTTTCATTTTATTTTAATCATGTGCTGTTTACCAGAGTGAGGCTTGGTAGTATTCTTCTGATGCAATAAAACAACTTACCAAATAGCAAATATCATGTTTACCCTTTACTCTGTAGATAAGGCTTTATTGCATGGGCGAATAGTTTAGGTCCAGATCAGTTGGCACATCTGTGCTGTCTGATCAATATCTAAACTGTTCACTTTTAGATTCATTAGGTTATTTTTTACAAGGAGACGAATAGATCCTGATCAGATGCCACAGATGTAATTGCTGATCTGGATCTAAACTGGTCACCTATGTGATAAAAGGCATATATATGGAGTAAATGGTTAATTTCTTGTTCAAATGAATTCATGGAACAAGCTTTATGCAGTGATGATTTAACCTTTAACTGGATCTTACTCTTATGTGATAAACTTGCCTTTCTATCAGTTTCAGCCAGTCCAGTTCAGTAACTATTGAAATTTAATTACTGATATTCACACTGTGTTGACCCTGATCAGACTCAAAAGCTGATTTCAATTGGTAAATCTGATACTCCATATTTACAGATTTTATAGCCTGTGCGAATAGTTTTGATCCAGATTATCTGCTGTGTGATCAGAACATACACTGTTTCTTGTTCAGAAATAACCTAATGAATCAAAGTGTGAACAGTGTATATCCTGATAAGATGGCAAGATCATACTGTTCCCCCACGTCTTATAGGCAAATATATGGAGGAAAAGTTTTATAAATTATGTATAAGTTAGTGATAAAATTCACCTGCCAAGGTTCTTTATTTTAATGTCTTTCGCATTATTAGAAGCAATGTATTGTTGGCATTTGACAATTTCTTTACGGATCTCTTGTTTATGTCTGTATGTTTGGCCATAAATACTCTTTTTGTATACAGTTTATAATTGCGTCCCACCATTACCTGTAATATGTTGTGTTCATGATACTTTCTGTGAAATCTCCCTGGCCAAGAACTAATACCTCCTTTTAATTAAAAACACCAGATATGACCCCACCCATAATACTACCCAGGTCATTAGTAAAGAACGGGACATGCATGAAAATTTGTTTAAATTTATAATTTACAAATCTTTTCAGTGAATGAATTTAAGCATTGTTTCAAAAGAATACTTTGACTTTCTGTCTGGGCGAACCTGGCATTGTCAAAGCAATGTAAACCCTGAATAGGTTACAAAAATGTTAAATCTGACCTGGGTCTACAGTGTTTTATTGTTAAGCCAAACACATAATTGTAACAACCATGGGAACAATTACAGAACAGGTAATAACAAATGGCATTGATAGAGGCCAAACATCCACAATGTTTTTTATTGATTTAAATTCTTTATATTACAACAATACTTCAAAAGCAAGCTATTTTTAAAATACTCATTACAGCACAACTGCAATTTTATAGTGTATCTCGAACATATTTTTCATTAAAGATTTATTATACAGTAAAATTTTAATTGTTCATGCAAGTATAAAATAGTATCTTGTGAAGGGCTTGACTTTATGGTTAATTTTACAACTCTCGTGCTTCATTTAATCCAAAAAATTATTTTGAAATTAGTAGTATATCATTAATTATCAGCATACTAAAGCACTTCAGTGTGAAATACATTATCTTTATTTAGGGCTATTGCACACAGTTTATTTGATGCAAGTGTTAAATGATTTGTATTACCAAAATACATGTTACTTATATTGTCTTGCCAAAAACGCCAATGATAGTCTGTCATATACATTTAATGTTAGGTAAATTGTAATGCAAGAATCTAATCATATATGTACATATAATGTACAATGAAAGCGTGAAACAGGAAAAACTAGAGCGTCTTCAACGGTAACGCTGTGTTTCTTTATAGTTCCAGAACTACATGTACATGTATATAAACTCTTGCTGAGTTAACTTTTACTTAGAAAACATTAGAAACAAAACAAAAATGAGATCTAGTCGTTAACTTAACCCTTT
Organism: Corbicula japonica; assembly: GCA_038501625.1. Classification (NCBI taxonomy): domain Eukaryota; kingdom Metazoa; phylum Mollusca; class Bivalvia; order Venerida; family Cyrenidae; genus Corbicula; species Corbicula japonica. The sequence goes on from JAZAYU010000014.1 coordinate 10,561,230, forward strand.
CCTCCATAGACACACCTTAATTGCATGGGCAAACAATTTAGATCCAGATCAGGATCTAAACTGTTCACTTTTTTATTCATTAGGTTATTTCTGACCAAAATGCAACCAGTGCAGATCCTGATCAGCTGGCATTGATGTGCCGGCTGATCTGGATCTACACTGGTCTCACATGTGTAAAAATGCGTATATATGGAGGAAAGGGATCATGCCAGAAATGTAGAGTTCCACTATCAGTATTTAAATGTTGAATGGCTCCCAAGTATCTAACCCATTGAGCAGAATTCATTATAACTTAACCCATTCCTCCATAGATACACCTTAAATGCGTGATTAAACAGTGTAGATCTAGATCAGCTGGCACATCCTTGCCTTTTGATCAGGATCTGCACTGTTAGCTTTTTTATTTGTTATGTTATTTCTGACCAAAATGCGACCAGTGCAGATCCTGATCAGATGGCACGGATGTGCCATCTGATCTGGATCTACAATTGTAGCACATGCGTAAAATTGCTTATATATGGAGGAAAGGGGTAAGTTACATTTGCAACTAGTGTAGATTCAGATCAGACTGCACATCCTACTTGGATTAAGGTCTAAATAACAATGTATTGGGAGACTGTGAAACAGCCTTTAGAACAATGAAAGGACTTTCTCAAAACATTTTATTTCTAACTCATTGCAGTAACTTGATATGTTTAATATGTTTTATCATATGTGCGAACATTGTAGATCTAGATCAGCCAGCATATCCCTGCTGTCTAATTGGGATCTACACTGTTCACTTCTTGGTTAGAAATGACTTAAGAGAACAGTGTAAATCCAGATCAGAAGGCATGGATGTGCATTATATATACACTATTCACAATGTGACAGATGCTGTTCTGAGCTCTTAACGAGTTAAATTCTTTCCTCTTTTGAACAAAATGGTTATTTCTTGAAAAGGCCAAAGAAATTAGCAGTCAGTAAGTGTTGAGAAGTCAGTGACAAAATGAATGAAATGTATTGTAGAAATAGGCTCTTAATGTGTATAGATTTTTGCATGCATCCATTTATTACAATCCAGTAACTTAAGTGCTATAACAATTGTTTTTGTCCAATTCAGTGTTAAGGTGTTAACTATTCTTTGTTACTATCAATCTTTTTAAAAGAAACATAAAAAGCTTTTGATCCTGAATTGATAATTAATCATGTATTTAATTGTAAAAAGTTATACAGATTTTTATTATTATTTAAAAAATAAATGATATAGTTCATCAAGCTTAAGCAGAAATAATAACAGAACTTTGGCTGGAATATTGTCGAGTCATGATATGTTATTAATTACAATACTTATACTAGGCATAATGTTAAATAGCAGAAACAGCAGAAGCAAACCACGTTTTGTGGCTTATTTGCTTTTACACCGAAATGTTTGAATTGGTTTAATCATATTATTGTCTAGTTCGTTCTGCTCTTATATTGAAAGGTCTACAAGGTATATCACAGTCACTGTAAGTTCATTTCCTATGCTATTCTGTAAATTATTCTCTACTAGTTGTTAAGCATGTTTGAATACACTTTTGTAAACAAAGTACATTTTATTAAATGAAAAGAATGTATTGCAGTGTTTTTGTAAGTATATATTGAAGGTGTTGCAGCATTTCCAGATAGGGGGTTTGTTTCGGGCAGTCTTGGGGAAGTTACATGATAATTATTAATAAACAACTTTCAAGCCCAAACCATCTTAAAAATTGAATATAGCTGCCCAAAATGGGAGTTCAAGCAACCCCTCACTGACCCCCTGGATCTGCCCCTGAGCAGGCATTAAGGTGCTATGGCAGTTGTCATTGCACTGTCATAGATAACAAGAAATATCTTTAAAAAAGATAAACGGCGTTGATGGAAAAGATTTATATATACATGTATATAAGAAAGAAAGAAATACAGAGAGGCAAAGCAGACACAGTTTAGTTATTTTATTTTATTTGTTATAGCTGTCGACGAACCCTCCCTGCCTTCTTAGTATGACTTAGAGATTAAGCGACCGAATCATGACAACTCATAAATTAATTGAAAGTGTCTTGTTGCAACAATTTCATACAGTGATAACAAGTCGATTAAAGATACTGAAGCAAAATATTCAGTTTCAATAAAATACCTCGTGTAGAGTGAGAATTCAAGATGAATAAAAGTCCTTGAAATTTAATAAATATAAATAATAACAGCCTGTTACAAGAGCGAAATCTACCAACTTTTACGTATATTAACTTTAAAAAAAAGTGTCCGTCCTGAGTATTGAACCCGGGGCCTCCGCTTGAGAGGCGAGAGTGTTAGCCACTACACTACAATAAACTTGTATTTCGTACTTGAAATTAACAATCAGTATCAAAGGAACTAGAAAGGAACCAGTAAGAACTAGGAATATCTACACTTCTCTTTCGTTTTACACTGTGTATTGTATGCAAGTGTTTACCTGACACCCAAGAATATTCCATATAATATTGTATTTAAGCCATCAATATTGACTTAACTGGTTACTTAAATCGTAAATATGTTTTTCCTCCAATACAACACCCACTAACAACCAATCGAATTAATCTATTTGATTTTTCCGCTGCATAATACCTCTCCACCCTGCTAGATGCCTCTCTGGTGTAAATAGCTACCAATCGAAATAGTTTATTTCATTTTCCCTCTGCATAATAAGAGAATACGAGTATTATTTACAACATTTCATTGGTCGAAAAACTAGGTCAAAAGTGAGCTTAGACAGCTAACGCCGCAAAAAGGAAAATTATTAAAATATAATGGCCAAATACAGTTCAATAAAACTTTGCACAAATCAATGTTGATAAAATATGGGTTTTTACATGCCTTAAGAAAATTTAGAACAGTAAAGAAAACAGACCAAAAAATCCCTAAAATTCTATTTGTAAATAAAAAAAGGGTGGGTGTCTAATGACAACTCAATGCCCAATAGCCAAAAGAATAATCGTGCAATACTGGGTATCTGAACATAAATGTCAACTTGTTGTAAATAATTATCACATTTCAAGGATCCCATTCAAGTTTGTTTTAGGACAGTCACATAAATATAAAAAGAAATGATTTAAATATGATAGTGTAACAAAAAGTTGCGTCCCCTTAATTAGGTTTCGACATTTGTTACCAGACGTCAGCGTTTGTGTAAGTATACCAATCTACTATTTCTTTTGATTTAGTTATGGCAAATGAATGACAAATACTGTTCGTTTACTGTACGTTTAGTGTGGGTATGGCGAAATATACTCTAGGTTAATTTAAATTATGTAGACGGTCGTTTCACGTATATGGTATATATAGCCTTAATTATGCTCATGCAGTTACATAGGCATAGAAGCTCGTTATCATACACAGACACGGTTTGGCGGCCATATTGCCATACTTCTACCTACTGAGTAATCAAAACGTGTGTCACTGATAACAAATTCACAGTGTACACTTCAAAGTCCGACCCTACTTCCGATAGCGCTGGCTATACGATATAGCAATTGTGAAGGAGGTGGTTAAAAAGCGGGTAAGAAATTGAATAAAGAGTAAATATTTAATTCTTTTACTTTAAATACTTAGACTAGCAAGAAATAGAGTGCGTCGAGTTATAAAATGAACTTGATTCATCGTTAACTTCGAAAAAATACGATCGATCACCAAAATTTACAAAAAAAAATGTCAATCGTGTCACTTCAAACGTCCATATCAAAGCTTTATTTACATTGTTTGGCCGAAATTCGTTTTACTATGTGAAGTGTATTCATTACTGTATCACTTCATATAGTTAAATCATGTCCCAACCCGCTAGTTTTCGAAAAACTCGAATTTTCATTGGCACTGATAGTGTGACAAGATGGTACGGCTACTAGCAAAGTCTAAAAAACAAATGGTCCGGCTACTAGCAGTCGTAATGTACGGCTACTAGGGTTGACTAAATAATATTTTTCATCAATTTTGTTGTTGTTCTGACGTCATTATTATAAATCGAAGATCTTTCCATCTTGAATAATTATATTATTATTAAAATATTTAACACGGGTATTTAAATAAGCTCTGTTTACACAAGACTGAATTTGTATTTAGTTTGAAGACAGTCAACCATTTATTGGAGGGTAATGTTCATTTTTCCATGTTCAGTCGAATTTTGTGACAGACGCTTGTTGAGTATGGATTCTGGAGAAATTGACCCTTTTTCTGTGGATTCGGATGACCTTGTATGGATAACTTACATAAAAGGTTACACAGAAGAGCCCCTTGAAGATTGGCTGAAGAAAACAAAACCTTCTTCTGTTTCAAGGTGAGCCTTTGCTAAGATTTTAAATGATATTGTCTTTACTGGGGAGCGAACCCGTACCGTCACGCCGACAGCGCCTAGCCATGCTATTCCGGCAACGCTACTGAGCTAGCCGGGACAATTCCAGAAAAAGGTTGATCGACTAACCCCGACAAATGTTTACATCACTGCGTGACATCGGTAACAGATTATTTTAATGATAACAGCTATAGTACTGGATAAATGTACGGGAAGATTTTTTATGGCCACAACACTGCACAAATAGCGCAACTGTGAATTTCAAATGAGTGTAAGGATATGTTATGTTATTATCCCAAATCATCTTTATCTACGTATCTGAAAAATTATCAAAGGTCTTTCATGGACCGATAAATAACAAAACTTCTTAAACACATCAACTCAATGTACCTTTTCTGCCGTTTTAAACAAATGAAATGAGAAATTTACTATAAATTAAAGATCACAGAATGATGTACATAATTTTGGCTTAACTAGTTATAGCAAAACAAGTCTCTTTGTTATAAAGAGCAAAATATCGTAATATGAAAAAGAAATAGTTGTGTCACAATTTATTTGTTTAATAACTTAAAAAAAAACCACAGCCACCCCTACCCTAACACCCACTGTAATAATATGAGATGAAATGTTCAGACTATATAAACCTCCCCAACATACCCCTATTTTCATCGATTTTTCTTGTATTAATGCCCGCCAACTTCCCTCCATGCTCTACCACACAAAAATTAAACTTACGGTAATACTGCATATTATTGTTCGAATGATCATGGATGTTTTTAGGGGTGCTGGTTATGGATGGGTGAGTGTTCGTCACGATCATCTAAAGGACAGTGGTGATAAGCGTGACAGTGAAGGCCTATATGACTCATTCGAAAAGATGATAGGCTCGGGTAAGGCTGTCGACTTCCAGAACATCAAGGCGCTTGCTCTAAATTATAACGTCACTTCCGGAAAATGGCTGTTCTTCACTGACTCAGGTGGCAAGGCTGATCATCTATGGTACATAGTTGCTACAAACATAGTCAATAAGATGTTGCCATGTTATTCAGCTAAAGTTAGCACCTTTGAGGACGGGAAAAAACATGTTATTTGCATTTACAACAAAAATTTCACTAATCAGGAACAGGTATTCGCGTCTGAGCAGGCCATTAGGCAGATGGGCATCAAGTGTAAGTTGATGTACAAACCAGATGTTTACACATTACTCGGCATCTACCATAATAACCAGTGGGGGATATGCCCAAACATAATGATCAGTAATTATAATGTCATAAAGGGTTCATCAGTCATTCAGTACCTGATATAACTGTGAATGAGGTGACGTATTGTAGACCTGTAAAGATAAACTGTCAAGTCTTAGGTGTGCGAATTTAATGTCTGTAGGAAAATAAAAGACAAATCTGTACATATATGACAGGTCAGGATTACAAAAGAAGTACACGTGAATGTCTGTACAATTCATTATCGGTTGGATACGTAGTAGGCCTTGTCTTTGTGACTTAACACCATCCTGACCTTCACATTGCTCATCAACTCCGTTTTTATTTTCGTTGCCATTGCCGACAACCGTCATGCTGATCACCAAGGAAGCTAAGAGAGATGTCTCGAAAATTCAGAAAAAATAATTATTCCGGAAAAGATTCCATTTTTTTACCATTTTCTCACGGATCTAACAAATTTTAAGTGAAAAACGCCCAAATGCTATCAGTGCAAACACATATTTAATAGACAATTATATAAAAATTCCTAAATGGTCTAATGATAGCTCAATGTCCAATTGGCAAAGGATAATCGTGCATTATCGGGTATCTGAACATTAATGGCAATGCAGGACTGCCAAAACTTCATTAAAATCCGGAGATTTTGTGAGAATATGGATATCATGACAACCACGACAGTGATGATGATGATGATGATGTTGTTGTTTGTTGTTGTTTAATGTCTTGTTGCTGCTGTAAACTATGACTGTGACTAAACAAAAAAGATGATGATAAAGATGTTGTTGTTTTAAGTCTTGTTGCTGCTGTTAACTATGATTGTAACTAAACAAAAATGATGATGATTACAATGATGAATATGGTGATTATGATGAAAATGAAGATGATGAAGAAGAAGAAAAAGAAGAAGAAGATGATGATATTTTCTCATGGTCTTCTTTATATTATATTCTTCAAAGAATTTTATGACTAGGCATATTTTGCCGAATAAAAAATTAGAAATTATTAAAGAACTTACATAAAAATAACTTTTAACTCTTTTTATTACTCTTTTTTAACTTTCTGTTAAACCTGTTAAGTCCTGTTTTTTACAATATTATAATGAACATGCAATGAAAATTGATGAAGGCAGGTGTAACATCGAGGCCCTAAAGTTTAGGTTCATTGCATAGTTTTAAAATATTTAATTAATCTATATTTTTTGCAATTTCATACAAATCCGGAGATTTCGACTGTAAATCCGGAGATTCGGAGAAGTAACTTAAAATCCGGAGATTTTGGATAAAGTCCGGAGATTTGGTAGGCCTGACAATGTACGCCATTGATTATCAAATTTCAAGGATCTAGTGCAAAGTAATTTGAGCTAAATATTAAAAAGATTTTGATTATAATAATAGTGTAACAAAGTTGCGCCCCCTTAATAAGGTTTCGACATTTACTGCATATGTGTAAGTATAAAATTATACTATTAATTTTGATTTACACAACATTGTTTTACACTGTAATTTCAACGTTTCGGCATAAAGCCTTTATCAAGATTGTATTACAGATAATTTCTACATTTTTGTTATTGTTTTAAAACACAGTAATGAAATAATCACTAAATTTTGATTTAGTTATGGCAAATGAATGTCCAATATTGTTCGTTTATAATTACTGTTCGTCTAGTCTCACAGGCGGCAGTATCGGACCCTACACGCCACCCCCCTCAACCCCCCCCCCCCCCCCCCCGAACCCTGTGCTTGAATTTCACTAAATGACCTCTTAAAACAATATAAAGCACCACATTTATACATATAATAAACCAAAAATATGATTTAAATAAAAAATACTGGTCTACCCGTTACTGGTATATTATCATCCATGATAATATACCAGTAACGGGTAGACCCAGAATTTTGTATTTAAATCATATTTTTGGTTTATTATATGTATAAATGTGGTGCTTTATATTGTTTTAAGAGGTCATTTAGTGAAATTCAAGCACAGGGTTCGGGGGGGGGGGGGGTGAGGGGGGTGGCGTGTAGGGTCCGATACTGCCGCCTGTGTATTTACCTAGCTCTACCTTCTGAGTAAACAAAACGTGACTTCACTGATTGCAGTGTATGTAAACGCGTTGAACTGCATGAGTGTATCAGTCTTATGTCATTGTTTTAAACAATCTTCTTCGCAGAGTTGTCGTTCCTTACACTAACTTTACATGTGAATGTAATGAGCTTAACTGATAAGCTGTTAACATATATTAACCGTGCAGTATCTAGGCAATTTAACTAGTTTCTTTTTCATCGGAATTTTCCCTTTTTTGCCTCTAAATCTGGCTTTTTTATTATTATAAATAATAAACTAAACGTATTGGATCAGCCGAGTTAAATTGTCAAAACAATTTTCAACGCTGTCGGAACAGTATTTTTACTTTCCTGGCTGATTTTTTTACTGGTCGCAAGCTGGCCCAAGTATGTTTGTTGACATTGCAGACTATCAAGGGAAGATATAAAAGAATCTTAAGCAGCTGAGTGCATCAAATCATAAACTGCTTTACATACTTATCCATATACAATTACCAAAATAATCGCTACGAAATGTAACTGAACAAGAGATCTATATATACTAAAAGAAATAGAAACGCAATTAACCTGATTAAACACAAAATATATTTCGTGATTAACGAAGTTGCGTTTTTAATCTCTTCTGCTATAATATATCTATATGCATACTTGAAGAAATAAGAAACGCAACTTCTTTAATCACGAAATATATTTTGTGTTTGAAGAAGTTGCGTTTCGTTTCTAATTTCTTTAAGTATATATATTGCTGAAGGATTGTCAGGTTAATAGTCTACATCCTTTTCCCATGTAAAGTAAATTTAATTATTTAAACTTCTGCTTTAAACTATTCATTCTAGAAAAATTTCATGGTTAGGTAAATAAATACCTACTTGGAACGGTCAGTAACAATCAAGTTATATGGTGCTAGAAGTAGACTCTTACAAAAAAATTTAACATAATGATTTTGTATTTTTTTATGAAATATCATTTTTATTTGGATGCCTATTTAGAGCTGCTTGTTCACAGCTCAGAGTGAAATATTTTAATGTTCCAGAAGCGGTTAATATTAGGTCTACTACTATGTGAGGACTATAAACAAACTGAACATGAGCCAATTTCGTCAATATCGATGGAAAATCCATATATTTTATGACTTGGTGTGAGTGAATTTTACTGTGTAATTAATATAGCTATCACAACTTTGACTTTAATTATACTCGCCTGTATGTCGAATGTGTACGGAAATTTCATTATATTTAATTTGTTTACATGTGCTTTGCTGTTAAAGTTAAAAAAGTTCATAGTTGCAAACAATAATATTTTCATTCTGATATGTGACCAGGCACCTTTAATCACAAATCGCAGGATTTCATTGTCTTCTTAGTTATGTTAGTCAGCTGTTGTTTTAACCTGCAAGTCAAGACCTCCAGTGTTGCTTGATTGAAGTAAAGGTTTGTGTGAAATCGGCTTATCTAGCACAGACAAACCAAAAAGGAATTTCCCTAAGGTTGTCTTCTCTTCAGGTCAGACAATACAATGAAATGATATATCCTGATATAGCTGGACTATATTCTCATGTATCCTCTAGTAATGTTAAGAACATATGTATTGATGTGCTGATGTGTTGTGATAAATAACCTTTCTAAAAATAAAAATAATTACAAAAAAAGTTTAGGGTGCACCAACCTCGCACTTTCCCCAACAGGTTCTTATATGAAGAAACATGTAGGCCTTAAAGTTGTCTTGGTGAATTATATAGCTTCAAGTTCCAACCCACCCATCAACTCGACAATGTTGCACACAAACATATAAAACTCCCATGGAGTCAAATCGTGTCAAGAACACGATGATAGAGATAAAAGAAACAGATCGTGCTTCTAGGTTCTTTTTGAAGATTTCCATATAAACCTTTTTAAACTTTAAGACCCCTGCCACCGTCGTGCAAACAAAGAGGTGAGCATAACGATCAACTGTAGATGATTTAATCACCAGTAGATCTACCCGCCCTTTTGGTTTACAATGCTAACGTAGCTTCTTATACTTACATATTCTCTTGTATGCAACATTGTCGAGCTGATGGGTGGACTGGAGTTATTTCACCAAGACAACGTGTACTTGTTGGCTCATTTGAGAACCTGTTAGGACAAGTTTGAGGTTGATGTACTGTAGAACATGGTTTAAATCCCCAGGATAAATTGTGTTGCCTCTGACCGTTGCAAGGCGGTCGGTTACCCTTCGGGTTCTTATTTTATTAACTATATTTGGCGTATAATTTGATATTGATCATAGTATAATCATACTCTCTTCTCCTCTACTTTTTGTCTGTATCAATGTATGTGGAGGCTGTGTCTAATGATTGTGGCCATTCCTGATATGCGTATTTCACTTTTTTTAAATTTAAAACGCTTATTTTAATCAAACTTCATCGGTTGAAAAACTAGGTCAATAACGAACTCTGCTTGTTAACGAGATGAGAGAAAATGCTTTTTGCAGGCTGTCAACCGATTCCTATAATCCTATATTTCTCCTATAATTTGATCAGAATCCTATATTCTGAAAAGCCTCCTTTATTCCTATATTTCTCCTATATTTTTATGTATATTCCTATTTTTTTTAGTATTTGTTTTTGTCGATTAATGAAGAGAGTAAATATTGCTTTGATACTGCTTTTGCTTTCTTCTTTTTTTTCAAGAACAAAACTCAACTTTAGATTGGTGAAAACTTGGCGGGTGGCATTTACTTAAGTTTTAATCTGATTCTTTAACAACTTTGTTAGGTTTCTATGTATTAAGGCTTACCTAACAAAAACAAATTTTCACTTCTATGCAGAGTTCTTGTTGCTATTTTATAGATCATTAAATTTTATTCACCAACTGCAAGGACTAGAGACCTTATATTTGGTATGGGGTATGTGGTTGTCTAAAACGTCAAGATGGACCACTGGGAAAAACATGCTTGACTGTGAACAAGAATTCTTCGTCGGACTTTTGTGGTTAGTTTTCCAGTTTGAAAAGAGTGTTATCAAACTCTGTTGGAAAAGAGTGTATGCAAAAGAATTTGTCATTACAAAAACCATAATTTTCAAAAGGCAAAGTCAAATAAAGGGAGGTAATAAAACAATATTATTTGATAATTTGCAACAATTGTTTGTTAAATAAATTAAGATAACTTTAGATTTTTTTTATTAGGATAATCTGCAAAATATTTGCATAGTTTTCTAAAATTATTGTTTTTTTATGGAACCACTTAATGGATAAAAGTTAGATTACTGTTAAACTTCAATGGACCTGAAAGGTATAATGTCCATCTATTCCCAAGAAGGCTTTGGCTTTTGAAAATTATTGCTTTTGTATAGAAATTTAATGGCAGTTTGAATTAAAGTTCAGTTATGGTTATAACTTGATAAGTTTTTATCATTTCTCTTGAAACTTGTAGCAATATTCTTTGTATTTAGGTTAACTAACTAATTTGACTGCAGTACTGTTCCATGCAGATTAAATAAATAAATGGACTCATATTCCGGAACTTCTAGGGTAGTGAAGGGCATATAATTTTGTATGATGTATTGCCTACAGGTTCTCAATAGAGTTTGACAAAAGTAAGGCCTTGGAGTCACTTTTTGGACATTGTAACCCAGATTTTTACACACAAAGCAATATAACTATGAGTGGATGGGTCGATGCTGTGTACAGTTCTATATATCATAGAAGACAAACTAAAACTGAAAAATCCGGCTTTGTTAATGCATTTTCTGCATTTCCCCCATGTTTGAATGGTCATTCAGATGCTGGTGATGTGCTTGATGGTGCTGATGTTAAAGTTAATGGTTTCCATTATTTTTACAGTGGACATTTTGGACATTGATAATTGTAGAAAATGTAAATGCACATGTGAAAATCATTTGTATAAGTGCAAGTAAAAAAACTTTTATCAGTTCCAAACTCCTATATTTTGCCTCAAAATCATCCAAAAACTCCTATATTTGTTGCAAAAAAATTCTTATATTTTTCCTATATTTTGGAGATGACCTGGTTGACAGCATTTTTTGTTTACCTCTATGTTTGTATCTAAATGATCAAATTTAAACATTTTTGAAGCAAAAAAGTAATAAATTTTAAAATTAATCATTTCGCCCTGCTCATGTTTGTAACAGCTTTTAAAGCCTCTTAGAATAATTAACTCAAGAAAGAGTAAGGACAACAGCAAAGACGGCGGAGGTTATCAACATCGAATATTTCAGTCCATTCTGAATATAATTTTATCACCGGTATTTAAATAATCTCTGCTTAAGTAAGACTGAACTCCAAGTTTTTTTGTTTGTTTTTTTAAGACATTTAACTATTTGTTACAGGTTAATGTTTAACGCGGAAGTCGAATTTTTGTGACAAATGCTTGTTGAGTATGGATTCTGGGGAAATTGACCCTTTTTCTGTGGATTCTGATGACCTCGAGTGGATTACATATACTAAAGGTGACACAGAGGAGCCCCTAGAAGATTGGCTGAGGAAAACAAAACCTTCTTCTGTTACAAGGTAAGCCTGTGCCAGACTATAGAAACTTCCCAAAATACCCCCATTTTCATAGATTTTTCTTTGATTATTGCCCACTAATTTCCATACCCACCCTCCCCCCCCCTACTCTCTCCCACTTAAAAAAGTTAAACTTTTAGTAATACTGAAGAATATAGTTCGAATGATCACGGGTGTTTTGTTTCTCTTTTTAATATTTTTGGGGTGCTGGTTATGGATGGGTAAGTGTTCTTCATGATCATCTAAAAGACAGTGATGATGAGCGTGACCTTGATGGACTCTATGACTCATTCGAAGAGATGATAGACTCTGTCAACTTCCAGAACATCAAGGCGCTTGCTCTAAATCATAACGTCACTTCCGGAAAATGGCTGTTCTTCACTGACTCAGGTGGCAAGGCTGATCATCTAGGGTACATAGTTGCAACAAACATAGTCAATAAAATGTTGCCATGTTTTACAGCTAACGTGAGCACCTATTAGGACAGAAAAAACATGTAATTTGCATTTACAACACAAATTTCACTTATCAGGAACAGGTATTCGCGTCTGAGCAGGCCATGAGGCAGATGGGCATCAAGTGTAAGCTGATGTACAAACCAGATGTTTACACATTACTCGGCATCTACCATAATAACCAGTGGGGGATATGCCCAAACATCATGATCAGTAATTACGATATCCTGAAGGGTTCATCAGTCATTCAGTACCTGATATAACTGAAATAATGTGACATGCTGTATACCTGTAAAGATAAATTGACTAGTCTTAGGTTTGTCTGTAGGAAATCAAAGGACAAAACTTTCTGACAAATATATAACAGAAGGAGTGCATGTGTATATCTGTTCAATCTATTTCTGACAGGACACGTTTTACGTTGTCTTTGTGACTTATACCATACGGAACTTCACTGTGCTCATCAACTTTTATGACCTATTTATCCTGACATGAATGATGTTATCCTGTGTAAGATTTGCATCAAATTCGAGCCTTTTAACTTGGTATTTTAATGCCGGTATAAGAGTTCTGGTCTGCTTGATAACAACGGTATCTGTGAATACTGTTTGTGAAGGCTCGGTGCTCAATTAAATACATTAAATTATTATAAAAATAAAGATTTACAATCCTTTTACAAACATGAGATATACGCTAACTGTATTCTTCAATTTTGCCTGGGCCTTGTCTGTGATTGCCTTTGGCGTTGTCTGTGATATGCAGGATTTATATTCTAAGATCCCTGATCAAAATTCCATTCTGTTTAGTTCCACACATTGTTTTCTCGTTTAGGACAAACCCATTATTTTATCTAGAGACCATCCGCCGCAGAACATGGAATGGTATTAATCTGAAAATACCGCATTGAAGGTTCCATGTTCACCGCCATATGCACACCATTGTTTGGGGGAATCTAAATTGTACTGTTTATTGGTGTAAATATCGAGTTGCGCCAAACCCGGGGCTGGACGGCGTGGGCACTTATATGCATTTCCATTACTGTCCATGAACAGGCTCAACGGAACCGAGCCTGCGATATTTTCAATTATTCTTATTTTTTGCTTTATAAGTTCGCATTTCATCTATTTCAATATTTTGATTCGTTATGGCATAGCTTAATTTATTTCTGGTTTAAAGAGCTAAATGAAATAGGTGCACAGTCATTGTATATCACTTGTAAGCACTAATTTTTTTAGATGCTTACCAAAACGTAAATTGATATTTTGGGTTGCAAGTGTGCCGAGATAAATGATATTCGAATATTTCTCTAGCTTGAACTAGGACCAATATCATAAAACAAAATCTCAAGCATCAGACCTGGAGCCTATGTTTGTCATTTCAAATAGGCAAAGAATTGTCTTGTAAATATAGTACTGGTATTTGCTCTTCCAGATAACAGCATCATACTGTTGTCAATTATGCCCTGGACAGTTTACATTCATTTAAATATTTACATATGAAAGATACAAACAATGTTTTGTGAAAGTTTATTATTTACAAAATTTAAAAAATGAAAATTAAGAAATAGTAAATCTCCTTATTTTTTATCAGACCAACAAACATCCACCTAGCTTAGAACACGATTAAAGTTTCTGAATATGCAACTGCCGAACTGACTTTGAAATTTAGAAAGTGTTTATCATCTTTTTTTCACATACAAATGGGCATTCATACCAACATGGAATGTCATTCCATCTAAATCTGTTGTCATCAGTCTTTGCTCCCAAGCAATCCTCTTCCTCTTTCGCATATTTCGAATTGCCATTAGGTTCGTTTTCTCCCCAGTACCTAAAACCTCTGTTTATTGACAGCCCACTATGATACCACTTCCACTCACCCTCTGTTTCAAGGTCATTTCCACCTGTCCAGAACTCAGGTTTTGTTGACCCAGATTTGTTCTTGTACAGGTTTTGTATGAAAGCTTGTTTTTCACTAGTGGTCAATTCAACAAGGTATAAGAACAACGCTCGTGGCAAAACACTTTGACTTGACTCCATGTTCTTGATGTTCCAACAACAAGAAAACTAGATCCGAACTCCTTGCTTGGTACCCAGTTATCAAACGAGTTTATGCAGTTATCCAGTCCTTTCTGTTTATCAACAAGAAACGACAGGGAATTTATTTTCCATTTTATAATCCAACAAAAGCCAAACCAATGCCATTTTTTTTCATTTGATGAACCATTGTTCCTACTTACACGTATTAATGTTATTATAGATACAATGTAAGTTTTCTGTTTGCAGCTATAATTGCAGAAAATGCTGTGATTAAGTACTTTCTCAGTTGATCACAGATGTAAATTTATACAAATTGATATATTTTACTTTTTATTCATCTTTCTTCCTACTGCAAATTGAGAAATATTATTCAAAGTAGGTTCTTGGAAGCAATTGCTTGTTTGTGGCAGTACTCAAAGAAAAAATGATTTTCGGTTAAACCGGATGTCAGTGTGAACTGCTTATAATAAGCACCCACGTATAAAATATAACGTACAATCTTTAACCACATTTTTTACCTAAAAATAAAAGATAAAAGCCAAATAATACATGTACCTGCACTTTTAAATAAGAAAAAATGTGTATTGAATTTTGAAAGAATTAATAGCGCATCCAATCAATTAAGAAATTGTTGCGTTTTCCTGTCTTGCAAAACAACAACAACAACATTATACTGTTCAAGAGTATTTATGGTATTTGTTGGAGTTCTTGGAAAATCTCTGATGAAACAGGTCAAGCGTTTACCCCATATCTTATTTCCAGGAAATTTCATTAGTTCTTTGAAAATCAGATCTTAGAATTATGGTTAAAAATAGACCACACAACACAAAAAAATTATCACATAGCATAAGAGACCGATCTGGAATCTCAAGCATCTCATTGGCTGAAATGGCGATCAGTCGCCATTTCAGCCAATCAAATGCTTGCGATTTAAAACTGGAATACAGCTTAAGTTTTATGATCTTGTGCCCTGGTCTAAACATTGTGCTTTAAATTGTATCACTCAAGTCGCCATTTCAGGCAATCAGATCCTTGAGATTTGAGAATGGTTTACAATCTCCATTTTATAACCTTTATTCATGAACATTAAGGTGAGCTAACAAGTTTTCTACTTAAAGAAATTGGTTTATGGAACTACAGTGAAACCTGCCTTAGCAGCCACCTGCAAACAACAACCACCTGTCTTATACAGCCAGTTTGAATATGACCTAAACTGATATTTTGTTCTAATTTTTTACTGTCTTTGACAGTCACCTTTTTCCAGCAGCCACTTTTTGTCAATCCCTTGGGTGGCTGCTAAAGACAGGTTTTATTAACCAATTTCTTTAAGTAGAAAACTTAACAAATGAACCAAATCGAATTAAAAATATTGCAGACTCTGAAGCCTGTGACCAAATATATTGGTCTTTGCTCTGACTGAGCTTGTTATGGAAATGCATAGAACTGCCGTCTAACCCCGAATTGAGCGCGACTCGGTATTTACACAAGTAAGCAGTACACATTTTGGGTTTATACACAAATGATGGCGTGCATATGACAGTGAACAAGAATCATTTACCATATTGTTTCTTTTTTTTTGGAATTATACCATTCCTTGTTCCACAGCATATGGTCTACAGATAAAAGAATATGTTTGACCTGAAATTTAATGAACACTTTTTTTCACTTCAACATGAATTTCCTATGAGGCGAGGCAAAACTGCCTTGTTTAAATAAATTACAGTGAAATATAAATAGTGCCTTTATTGCTTTAGTTTAAGATATAGACCATTGAGGATAAACGGTGGTAGACTCGTACGCAGTCGTTATCAGAAAATATACAGTCGCTTGTCTACAGAGGTAGAGGCGTGTACAGTGAAATTGTTAGAAACGGTTGACTGTTTCACTGCGCATGTCTGTACTTCATCATATATTTTTTAATCTTGGTAGACGAACTCTTTCGCGTGACAAGTCGCTCGGGGACCAGTCTAGAGGCAGTGGAGCAATATAGTGTTTTTAAACCCGATAACTGAATAAAAAGTACGTATACACCGAACAAAATTAGCGCGCCAATTTATTTGCGGAAATTGTCAAAACTTCTGCAGCAATTGTAAATATAGAGAAGTAGCTGTTCAAATTTGTTATTACATAAGTTAAACCAGCAGTGTTCATCTCTCTTATTTTTTTAATGATCTTTATACTCATTGCTATCTAGTGTCCCCGGCGATTCTATCGTTGCGCGATTGCAACTCAGCTTGGCAACTGCATATGATCACAGACACTTGTTTAGCGGGTCCTTGCTGGCCCTGTATGCCAGTAGAGCTATAAAATCCTATATATAGGCTTACAGGTATCTAGATCTAAAAGTGGGCAATTCAATGGAAATAAACAGATGATCTAGAGCAAGAGATTCAACTATCCTCCGGTACTCTATTCCGACGCATCACTTTTATGACGCACTTTTTGTTGTGACATCGTTCTCGATACGGAAATACCGTTTGACGTCACATTCGCTGATATTTTTTTCATAAACATCACTGAGGTTTCTTTTGAGCAAACATGTGGAACGTAAGGGATTTTTATGAAATTATTTAATATTTTACATTAAGCTATAAAAATAAAGATTTTTATTAATTCCATTCGCTGTAAATTTTCAAGCATGGTATTTTCAGTGAAATAGAGTCAGGTTACCTATGCTCGGCCAGTTTCATAACTTTTTCTCTACAACTATTTTATTTACCGACCGACCTTAGGCTAAGATGTTCAATGTTGTTATGAAGTCACCATGTATTTACAAAATGACGTCATACATGCAAGCGCCTGGATGACGTCATTTAATGGGTAAAAATCGGTGCATTTTCAACAGGTTCAATACAACTAAATTTCAGTAGATTTGGTCCAATGCTCGGCCAGGGAGTTTACAAGCCAATTAACGGTAAATTTTACAATTTAAGGTTATAAAATATTAGAATAATAATTAAATATCTTAAATAATGGGAGTTATTGAGAACTTACATCCTCTAAGTGTTTATTTTGCTCTATAGATTTATACATACCTTCCTTGATGCTGATGTTTTCTTATTTCAGCACTGCTGAATGAACAATTAAACAGAAATTGCAAACATTCTCTATTACCAATTAAACAAGTGAATTTAAACATAAAAAGATCTTTAATAAATTTTTTAGTCTAACAATTTTATCCTAGTACTCTTGTGGTGCGGTTCTTGTTTTACTCCAGTGTTTATTTGGTGGGTGGGGTGTTGATTTAGATGGCATTTTAAGAAAAACTATGTTATATCATTTCATAATTGTTCAAGTGGATATTAAAGGTAACATTTTCCCACAATGATTTCCACCCGGAGATTCGGAGAAGTAATTTAAAATCCGGAGATTTTGGATTAAGTCCGGAGATTTGGTAGACCTGACAATGTACGCCAATGATTATCAAATTTCAAGGATCCAGTGCAAGTTTATTTGAGTTAAATATTAAAAAGATTTTAAATTTAATTAAAATAAAAGTGGAACGAAGTTGCGTCCCGTTAATTAGGTTTCGACATTTACTGCGTTTGTGTAAGTATACAATTATACTATTAATTTTGATTTAGTTATGGCAAATAATATCGTTCGTTTACTGTTCGTATAGTCTGTGTATGGCTGAATATACTTAAGGTTAATTTAAATTATGTAAAAGGTCGTTACACGTGCAATTAAGGGGCCGCAAACATTGCAAATGGCAAAAACAGGCTAAAATTTCAAAAATGAATTTTGGGGGAAATACTTATTGCCACCTAGATTTTAGTAAAGAAATGTATTTAGCTACGGATGTAGTTAATGTTTGCATGCTCAATTTAGTCTAATTCATGTTCTAATTACCAAGCACATACTAAAACAAAAGAAAAACCATTTGCATGAGAACTCTGAAATTAATGGAAATTATACCAAAGCAACTCATACCTGTAATAAGTATATGCTGGTCTACAATGTTTAGTGCCTATTTGTCAAAATAATGTTAAGGTTTTCAAGAAATTCAAGGTAAACTTACTTCTTGGTTCAAAACGAAAGTAGAAATCAAAGTCCAATAAGTCCCATGTAAAGTAACTTTAATTATTTAGACTTCTGCTTTAAACTATTCATTCTAGCAAAATTTCGTGTTTAGGTAAATAAATACCAACTTGGAACGGTCAGTGACAATCAAGTTTAGGGTGCACCAACCTCGCTCTTTTCCCAACAGGTTCTTATATGAAGAAACATGTAGGCCTTAAAGTTGAATTAGCTCCAAGTTTTAACCCACCCATCAACTCGACAATGTTGCATGCAATGTTGCACACAAACATATAAAACTCCCATGGAGTCTAATCGTGTCAAGAACACGATGATAGAGATAAAAAAAAACAGATGGAACGTCTAGGTTCTTTTTCAAGATTTCCATATAAAACTTTCTAAACTTTTCATCAAGACAACTTGTACTTGTTTGCTCATTTGAGAACCTGTTTGGGCAAGTTTGAGGTTAATGCACTATAGAACCTGGTTTAAACCCCCAGGGGTAATTGTTTTGCCAATGACCGTTGCAAGGCGGTCGGTAACCTTTCGGGTTCTCATTTTCGTTAATTATATTTGGCGTATAATTTGATATTGATCATTGTATAACCATGTTCTCCTCTCTACTTTTTGTCTGTATGTGGAGACTGTGTCTAATGGTTGTGGCCATTCATTATATGCGTATTTACTTTTTTTAAAATTTACAGTGTTTTTTTTTCTCTTTTGGGGGAAGGGGGTTGCAGCCCTTTGGAGGGGGAAAATTGCGACGCGAACAAAGGATAGGGGGAATATTTGGAAGATACTTGCAGCCTGTCAAACACAACATAACAAAGTATTCACTGATCTTTTAATTCAAAGAAAGTCAGTGGTGTAAAGTGAAATGTCTTTTTCTGTCTGCAAATTTATCAGTTATTCTTGTCACTGTATTGTCCATCAGTGGGGTATCCATTAAACATATCCAAAATTCAGATTTATCATCTTCTTTATCGAACGGTACTTAACAGACTCCGGCAAATGGGGGAAGTTTTTATGGATGTGGGGGAAAAATATATACTATTTTGAAGGGGGAATGGGGCCCAATTTCTCCAAATATTTGACATAAAAACACTGATTTAAAACGCTTATTTTAATCAAACTTTATTGGTTGAAAAACTAGGTCAATAACGAACTTTGTTAACGATGAGAGAAAATGCTTTACCTCTATGTTTGTATCTAAATGATTAAATTTAAACATTTTTAAAACAAAAAAAATAATAAATTATACAATTAATTATTTCGCCCTGCTCATGTTTGTAACAGCTTTTTAAGCATCTTAGAATAATTAACTCAAGAAAGAGTACGGACAACAGCAAAGACGGCGAAGGTTATCAACATCGAAGATTTCAGTACATCCTGAATATAATTTTATCTTTAAATAATCTCTGCTTAAGTAAGACTGAACTCCAAGTTTTTTTAAGACATTTAACTATTTAGGTTAATGTTCAACGCGGAAGTCTAGTCGAATTTTTGTGACAAATGCTTGTTGAGTATGGATTCTGGAGAAATCGACCCTTTTTCAGTGGATTCTGATGACCTCGAGTGGATTATTTATACTAAAGGTGACACAGAAGAGCCCCTAGAGGATTGGCTGAAGAAAACAAAGCCTTCTTCTGTTACAAGGTAAGCCTGTGCCCAGAATCTTAAAACTTAACCTGGAGACCAGTCTCAAATCTCTAGCATTTGATTGGCTGAAATGGCGACTATAGAAACCTCCCAAAATACCCCCAATTTCATAGATTTTTCTTTGATTATTGCCCAATAATTCCCCCCAACTCTCTCCCACTTAAAAAATTTAAACTTTTAGTAATACCGAAGATTATAGTTCGAATGATCACGGGTGTTTTGTTGTTTTTTATAAATATTTTAGGGGTGCTGGGTACGGATGGGTGAGTGTTTGCCATGATCATCTAAAAGACAGTGGTGATGATTGTGACCTTGATGGCCTCTATGACTCATTCGAAGAGATGCTAGACTCGGGTAAGCCTGTCAACTTCCAGAACATCAAGGAGCTTGCTCTAAATCATAACGTTACTGTCGGAAAATGGTTGTTTTTCACTGACTCGGGTGGCAAGGCTGATTATCTATGGTACATAGTTGCTACAAACATAGTCAATAAGATGTTGCCATGTTATTCAGCTAAAGTGAGCACATATGAGGACAGAAGAAAACATGTTATTTGCATTTACAACAAAAACTTCACTAATCAGGAACAGGTATTCGCGTCTGAGCAGGCCATCAGGCAGATGGGCATCAAGTGTAAGCTGATGTACAAACCAGATGTTTACTCACATCTCGGCATCTACCATAATAACCAGTGGGGGATATGCCCAAACATAATGATCAGTAATTATGATGTCATTAAGGGTTCATCAGTCATTCAGTACCTGATATAAAGTTCTGTGAATGAGGTGACATGCTGTATACATGTAAAGATAAATTGACTAGTCTTAGGTTTGCAAATTTATTGTCTGTAGGAAATTAAAGGACAAATCTGTAAACATATAACAGACTATGGCTACAAAAGGAGTACATGTGTATATCTGTTCAATCAATTACTGGTAGGACACACGTTACGTTGTTTTTGTGACTTATACCATACGGAACTTCACTGTGCTCATCAACTTTTATGACCTAATTAATATCCTGACATGAATGTTATTATCCTGTGTAAGATTGGCATCGAATTCGAGCCTTTTTATTTGGTATTTTAATGCCAGTATAGGAGTTTTGGTCTGCTTGATAACCACGGTATCTGTGAATACTGTTTGTGAATGCTGGGTGCCCAATAAATTCTATTTAATTATTATGAAAATAAAGAAATTTAAAATCCTGTATTCCCAGATAAGGTCTCGTAGAAATATAACACGGTTTAATTTCTTCAATTTTGCATTGGCGTTGACTGTGATTGCCTAAATTGGCGTTGTCTGTGATATGCAGGATTTATATTCTCAGATCCCTTATCAAAATTCTATTCTGTTTAGTTCCGCCAATTATTGTCTCGTTTTGGGCAAACCCAGTATTTTTATCTGGAGATTATACGCCGCAGAACATGAAAAGGTATTAATCTGAAAATACCGCATTGAAGGTTCCATGTTCGCCGCCATATGCACGCCATCGTTTGGGATTGATCTAAATTGTACTGTTTATTGGTGTAAATATCGGGTTGCGCCCAACTCGGGGCTGGACGGCGTGGGCACTAATATGCATTTCAATTACTGTCCATGAACAGGCTCAACGAAACCGAGCCTGCAATATTTTCAATTATTCATATTTTTTGCTTTCAAAGTTTGCTTTTCACCTATTTCAATATTTTGATTCGTTATGGCATAGCTTAATTTATTTTTGGTTTAAAGAGCTGAATGAAATAGGTGCAAAATCATTGTATATCACTTGTAAGCACTAATTTTAGGCTTTTAATGTAAAATATCATAGATGCCGAGATAAATGATATTCGAATATTTCTCTAGCTTGAACTAGGACCAATATCATAAAAAAAATCTCAAGCATCAGACCTGGAGCCTATGTTTGTCATTTCAATGAAGCAAAGAATTTCTAGAGAAAGACCTTCATGGCATCCAAGTGCAAGGTGATTTTAAATACGGTCTTGTAAATATAGTACTGGTTTTTGCTCTTCCAGATAACAGCATCATATTGACAGTTTACATTCATTTAAATATGACAGATACAAACAATGCTTTGTGAAAGTTTATTATTTACAAAATTATTAATTTAAAAAAATTAAAATGTAGAAATAGTAAAACTCCTTATTTTTTTATCAGACCAACAAACATCCACCTAGCTTAGAACAAGATTAAAGTTTCTGAATATGTAACTGCCGAACTGACTTTGAAATTTAGAAAGTGTTTATCATCTTTTTTTCACATACAAATGGGCATTCATACCAGCATGGAATGTCATTCCATCTAAATCTGTTGTCATCAGTCTTTACTCCCAAGCAATCCTCTTCTTCTTTCGCATATTTCGAATTGCCATTAGGTTCGTTTTCTCCCCAGTACCTAAAACCTCTGTTTATTGACAGCCCACTATGATACCACTTCCACTCACCCTCTGTTTCAAGGTCGTTCCCACCTGTCCAGAACTCTGATATTGTTGACCCAGATTTGTTCTTGTACAGGTTTTGTATGAAAGCTTGTTTTTCACCAGTGGTAAATTCAACAAGGTAAGAACAACGCTCGTGGCAAAACACTTTGGCTTGACTCCATGTTCTTGATGTTCCAACAACAAGAAAACTAGATCCGAACTCCTTGCTTGGTACCCAGTTATCTGACGAGTTTATGCAGTTATCCAGTTCTTTCTGTTTATCAACAAGAAACGACAGGAAATTTATTTTGTCTTCCATTTTCCTGATGTATTCTTTCATAACTGTTATTCATGCTCATTTTTCTTCAGAACTGTGGTAAGCTTATCAGTGTTTTCTCTGTAAGCTCTAAGTTTGTTATCAAACTCCACTTTCATCACAGTTTTTTTCCTGCTTAAGAGTTTCGATTTCTGAATCCATCTGATTCCAGCGTTACCGTCTTGTACCATTTCAGAAATGTTTGACTCCATTTGTATTACTTTCTTGTCATGTTCTTGATATCTTGCCTCAAAACTTGTCTGAAATATTTTTTCTTGATTATATACTTCTTCGATTGTGACCAGCATCTTGTCCAGCTGCTCTCTGGTGTGTTTCTTCTCATCTTTAAAAGCTTTCAATAGTCTTGTTGACAACGTTTTGTCGGAATCACTAAACTTAAATTGACAAAGTCTGCACAATTCCATTGTCGTTGAACTGCCCATTCACGAGCTTAGTGTTGTTTGCCTCCTTGAGAGCATTTTCAAAGGTCCGTTCGTTTTCTTTACAGTGACACGTATTATTAAGGTTTGACACTGTATGTTGTATATTTGAAATGTCGAACTTCAACAGTTCCATATCTGAATGGAAAACATCAAGTTTCTTGTTTCCCTTGATGCTGACACCAGTTGTAATCATTTTAGTATCCAACAAAAGCCAAACCAATGCCATTTTTTCCTTTGATGAACCATTGTTCCTACTTAGTCACACTTATTAATGTTAATATAGATGCAATGTAAGTTTTCTGTTAGCAGCTATAATTGCAGCAAATGTTGTGATTAAGTACTCTCTCAGTTGATCACAGATGTAAATTTATACAAATTGATATATTTTACTTTTTATTCATCTTTCTTCCTACTGCAAATTAAGAAATATCATTTAAAGTAGGTTCTTGGAAGCAATTGCTGGTTTGTACTCTAAGAAAAAAGGATTTTCGGTTAAATCGGATGTCAGTGTGAACTGCTTATAATAAGCGCCCACATATAACATATAACGTACAATGTTTATTTTTTTACTTAAAAAGAAAAGATAAAAGCCAAATATTACATGTACCTGCACTTTTAAATAAGAAAAAATGTGTATTGAATTTTAAAAGAATAAATAGAGCGCATCCAATCAATTAAGAAATTGTTGCGTTTTCCTGACTGTCTAAAACTGTCTTGCAAAAAAAAAACAAAAAAAAACAACAACAACATTATACTGTTCAAGAGTATTTATGGTATTTGTTGGAGTTCTCGGAAAATCTCTGATGAAACAGGTCAAGTGTTTCTGCCATATCTTATTTCCAGGAAATTTCATTAGTTCTTTGAAAATCAGATCTTAGAATTATGGTTTAAATTGGACCACACAACACAAAAAGATTATCACATAGCATAAGAGACCGGTCTCGAATCTCAAGCATCTCATTGGCTGAAATGAATTCAGGTTTCAATTTTCCAGTCTCGAATGGGGGGGGGGGGGCGGGGAATCACACAGATACACACGCACGCACACACACACGCACACACACACACGCACGCACGCACACACATGAGAAACTAGCCTGTCAGTTTTACTAATCTAAATCATTATAAAAGGTTAAATCCATCATTTTTTAATCATCATGATAACTTAATTGAGGCACAATGCTATGCTATATACTCCAAATGTTTAGCCAAGTTGCTATTCTTTTTCCGAGCAAATACTATACATTTGTACTTTGCCAAGTGGCACTTCATATTTACATCAAGTGGCGATTTTGAAAATAAGTATAAGTATTTACCTGATAAACCACACACCTTCACGCCAATATGTACAGCGCCAAGTGGCACACAATTTTAAACCATTTTAGTCTAGTTAAGAATTGTAAAAAAGTGAAATATGCATATCACAATGGCCACATCCAGACGACACCGCCTCCCCACACAGCCAACAAGCAGAGATGAAATAAAGAAATAAAATGATCAGTTTCAAAAAAAGACACCAAAAACAATTAAAGAGAAAGACAATCCAGTTAAATATTTTAATAGGCAGGTAATTCAGTAAATATGATTGTTTGAGTTATGAACCTTATTACATATTATGTGTAAGATCATTTATTTGAAGTATGTAATATATCCCTTAAGATATGCTAAAATATTACCATTTTAAAGAAAATATATTAAGTTTACAGGGAAATTATCCTGGATATATGATTGTTATAGTTACGAACCTTGCCACGGAAAGATGTGGGTGATAATAAGGAACCTATATAGGAAAGTTTAAGTTAATCCTCCAAGAAAAATAGGTTATGGTAAAAAAAGGTTCATCAGAGGCCCATAACTCTGTCAAAAATAGTCCGATCGGAAACTCCTGATGAATTCGAAACGTATGTCTCATGGAGGAACAGAAGAAAGAGATTGAGAAATTGAGGTAGGGAATAAGGAATGAAAAAAAGGATCAGCCAAGCAAAACAAAACACTTCATGCAAATCGCTTGGTTGCCTCTATATGTTTCTTAAATTGAACAAAAATCAAACGAGTTTTGTTCATTTGTCAGATATTATGATATTAAGGGCCTTGTGATAAGTTTTGAAGAAGAGGATGCCATGGTAAATTATCTAGGCAATTCTGTCTGTGGTTCTCGGTGTTAAGATATCGTAGAAGGTTGTGTGATCTGATGGTTCAAGGTCTCCGCGCGAGCGTGCCCAAGGTTATAAAACAGAGCATAGAAACCAGTCTCAAATCTCGAGCATATGATTGGCTGAATTATCGACATTTCAGCCAATCAGATCCTTGAGATTTGAGAATGGTTTAAAATCTCCATTTTATAACCTTTAGTCATAAACAATAGGTGAGTTAACAAGTTTTCTACTTAAAGAAATTGGTTAATGGAACTACAGTGAAACCTGCCTTAAATTAGCAGCCACCTGCAAATAACAACTACCTGTCTAATACAGCCAGTTTGAATATGACCTAAACTGATATTTTGTTATAATTTTTTACTGTCTTTGAAAGTCACCTTTTTCCAATAGCCACTTTTTGTAACTCCCTTGGGCGGCTGCTAAAGACAGGTTTCATTAACCAATTTCTTGAAGTAGAAAACTTAACAAATGAACGAAAATATTAAAATAGAATTCGAACATTGAACGCATTCGAATTAAAAATATTGCAGACTCTGAAGCCTGTGACCAAATATATTGGTCTTTGCTCTGACTGAGCTTGTTATGGAAATGCATAGAACTGCCGTCTAACCCCGAATTGAGCGCGACTCGGTATTTACACAAGTAAGCAGTTCACATTTTGGGTTTATACAAAAATCATGGCGTGCATATGACAGTGAACAAGAATCATTTACCATATTGTTTCTTTTTTTTAGAATTATACCATTCCTTGTTCCGCAGCATATGGTCTACAGATAAAAGAATATGTTTGCCTGAAATTTAATGATGAAACAATTGGCAAAATTGAAATTTAACAGCGGATATGAGAATAAAGGGTGTAAACTTTCTCTGGATCTGCCCCTGATCACATTTATTTATGGTGAGCCCAGTGTGGATTTTTTTATCCATACATGTAAATGAACACTTTTTTCACTTCAACATGAATTTCCTATGTGGCGAGGCAAAACTGCCTTGTTTAAATAAATTTCAGTGAAATATAAATAGTGCCTTTATTGCTTTAGTTTAAGTTACAGACACCATTGAGGACAAACGGTAGTAGACTCTTACGCAGTCGTTATCAGTAAATAAACAGTCGCTTGTCTACAGAAGTAGAAACATGTACAGTGAAATTGTCAGAAACGGTAGGAGGCAGTGAAGACTGGTACCACAATCGTGTATATAAATAAATCTTGGTAGACGAACTCTTTCGCGTGACAAGTCGCTCGGCGACCAGTCTAGAGGCAGTGGAGCAATATAGTGGTCTTAAACCCAATAACTGAATAAAATGTACGTGTACACCGAACAAAATTAGCGCGCTCATATATTTGCGGAAATTGTCAGAACTTCTGCAACAATTCAAGGTTTACATTATATCGCTACAGTACTGCTATAGAGAAGTAGCTGTTCAAATTTGTTATTACATAAGTTAAACCAGCAGGGTTCTTCTTTCTTTTTTTAAAATGATCTTTATACTCGTTGCTATCTATAATCTAGTGTCCCCGGCGATTCTATCGTTGCGCTATTGCAATTCAGCTTGGCAACTGCATATGATCACAGACACTTGTTAGGGGTCCTTTGCTGGCCCTGTATGCCAGTAGAGCTATAAACGCCTATATATAGGCTTACAGGTATCTAGATCCAAAAGTGGGCAAGTCAATGGAAATTAACAGATGATCTACAGCACGAGATACAATCACTTAATAAACAAAATATCCCAGTTTTCAAAAAATACCCGTTCATACATAATATAATTTGGAGAAGATACCAAACTTCACATTTCGCAAAAAAAGGATTTTCACAAGACTACATCAATTTCACAAAGTCGTAACTTACCGAACAAGTATTGATCGCTGTTGATAGATAATCCCTTTATCTTTCTGATGACACCAGTAACTAAACAGAAATCCCCATATTAGCGGAAGGTGTATATATGGAGAAAAGGCTTAAAGTAATTTGTCACACTGCTCATCATCAATAATTGAATTGGTCAATCAAAGAATTGAAGGATGAAGTTGAAGTGTAAATATTGACTACAGAAACACCAGGTCTTGTTCAGGGCTTTTCATCCTTATATAACAGAGGCCTATAAAAGGCCTCTTCCCAATCCAAAAATACAGTATTTTTCCCAACTGTGGCAGAGACTCTTCCCAAAATAATAGGTGAGATGTCCAAAAATGGTTTAAACTCCTTTGAGGGGTGTTTGAAAATTGAAATCTGAAAAATAAATTGCTTAAAGATTAGATTTAAGTTTTAAAATACATATTACTATTCAATTTTATAAACTAGAACCCATTTATCAATTAATTTTGTTTTCCCAAAATAAACAATTATCACACATAAATTTCCCAATTAGAAAGGCCAGGGCCTCTTCCCAATTTTCTGATGAAAAGCCCTGTTGTTACTTTTCAGAAGTAAACTGCAAAAACAGAAATTAACTAAAATATTGGTTGCCCTGTTTTTTTAGCTCACCTGTCACGTAGTGACAAGGTGAGCTTTTGTGAACGAAATTTGTCCTGTGTCCGTCCGTCCGTAAACTTACTTTAAACGACATCTCCTCTTAAACCTCTTCGCCAAAGTTGATGAAACTTGCCAAGGATGTTCCTTGCATGAAGCTCTTCCAAATTTGTTCAAAGAAATCGATTCCATGCAGAACTCTGGTTGCCATGGCAACCTAAAGGAAAAACTTTAAAAATCTTCTCTAAAACCACAAGGCCTAGAGCTTAGATATTTGGCATTTAGCACCCTCTAGTGGAACTCTACAAAGATTGTTCAAATTATTTCTCTGATGTCAAAATTTGCTCCGCCCCAGGGGTCACTTCTTTTTACATAGATTTATATAGGAAATCTTTAAAAATCTTCTTCTCACAAACAACAATGCGTACAGCTTAGATATTTGGTAAGTAGCATTGTCTAATGGATGTCTACTAAATTTGTTCAAATTATGTCCCCTGGGCCAAAATCGGCCACGCCCTAGGGTCTTCTTGGTTTACATATAGTTATATAGGAAAAACATGAAAATCTTCTTTAAAACCACAAGGCCTAGAGCCTTAATCTTTGATATACAGCATCATCTAGTGGTACTCTACCAAAATTGTTCAAACTATCCCCCTGGGGTCAAAAATGGCCCCGCCCCAGGGGTCACTTGTTTTACATAGACTTATATAGGGAAAACTTAAAAAAAATCTTCTCTAAAACCACAAGGCCTAGAACCTTGGTATTTGGTATGTGTCATCATGTAGTGGTCCTCTACAAAAGTTGTTCAAATTATTCTCCTGGGGTCGAAAATGGCTCTGCCCCAGGGGTCACTAGTTTTATTACATAGTGTTATATAGTAAATCTTTTAAAATCTTCTCTGAAACTGTAAGACCTAGAGCTTAGATATTTGGTATAGAGCATCATCTTGTTACATTTTCTCCACAATAGCAGCTTAATTTTTTTGTTAATTTTTGACTTGATTTTACCAAACTTGCACACAACTCTTGCAACCATTGAGCAGTTGTTGACAGGTGAGCGACCCAGGGTCCTATGGACCCTCTTGTACTGTCAAAGGGCTAACAAATTGTTGCTGAAATCCAACTGTAAAAGACTGCAAATATAAAATCACAAGACTGCAAATATAACAAGCACAAGACTGCAAATATAATAATCACAGACTGCAAATATAATAATCACAAGACTGCAAATATAATAATCACAGACTGCAAATATAATAAGCACAAGACTGCAAATATAATAAGCACAAGACTGCAAATATAATAATTAATCACATAATAATCACAACACTGCAAATAGAATAATAACAAGACTGCAAATATAATAATAACAAGACTGCAAATATAATAAGCCGATGAAGATGATAGTGTATATTTTCGCCTGGCTGTGATATTTATATTTATATGGCAGGGCACTAGACAACTTTTGGGGACAGGTACCCATACCCTTTCGGAAGGGGAATTTCCTGTCGTGTTAAGACAAAAAGGGGAATTTTAGGTCAATATGCATTTTTTTGACTTGGTATTACTAGTGTTACACTCAAAACACTGTTTTCCACCTCTGATTATAATAGCTAGTATATTTTGTGACCCTAGACTTACAAATAAATCAATTTATCAATACCATGCATTTTCGGGAGTCCATTTCAGTTTTATTTTAGATTTTGGAGGGGAATTTTTTTCTGAGATAGGGAAAAAACATACTATTTTGAGTGGGAATTATTGGCCCCATAATTGCCTAACAAGTGCCCTGTATGGTAATATCTTAATTTGCAGAGCATGGGGAAAGGGTGGTGGAACAACAGTAGCAGTTGGGGATGGAAGAAGAAGAGGTCATGGGGAGGCAGTAGGTACAATCGTTACAGACCTTGGGACTATGACACAGAGGATGATATCTGGAGTAACAGAGAGGAACTCGGAAGAATGCTTGGAATTCTAGGTGAGAGAAAAGGATCATTTATTTTTGACATGTACACATGTCATTTAAGGCTCTTTAGATGACACAAAATGTTATTAATGGTACACTGGTTAAAGTTGGAATTACTAGGATCTTCAGTATTAATAATAATAAAATTACTCCTTCATAAGTGTGGTTGAACAAAATTTATGTTGTTGATTTGAAGAAACAACCATGAAGATTCAGGTACCAATAGGTTTACTGGTATCATTGAAGGCCAAGTTCAGATGCGCAAGGACAAATATCAAGGTGCAAGGTGCAATATCTCCGCACCTGAAATACCTGCAATGTATCGGCGACTATTTATTCAATTCTAACACGAATTATCTATGGTACTTGTTTTAAATGTATATTCCTCAAACATAGTGTTGAGTTAGACTATCGGGTCGTTAAAGATTTTTAAAACTTAACTTTATCTGGAGAACTATACATAAGCCATATATATGCCAAAGTTTTATCACCTGAATCCTAGCTTAACCTTTTTTTCAGAGAATAAGGTGCACCTTTAATGCACGGGCAAACAGTTCAGAATCCATTTGTGCCTTCTGATCAGTATCTACACTTTGCATTTTGATTCATTAGTTTATTTCTGATCAAAATGTAACTAGTGCAGATCCAGATCAGATGACACTGTTGTACTGCAAGGCTGTTCTGGATCTACACTGGTCTCACATGAATTAAAATGAGTATATATTTAGTAAAAGGTTAACATTTACAACAGATGCATCACAGGCAGGTCCCTCCCAGTCCAGTCAGTCTGTCGTGTCAGAAGTGGAGGAAGAAGATGAAATGGGACATGATGACTTGGATGATGAAATCTGTTTCGGAACCCTGCGGGGTAATATTGTTGGGCTGCAGTATTATCGTGGAACAGTAAGTGCTGTGGTATTTTTCAACCCTTTACTGCATGGGATATGACTGTTATCCCCATTGGTGTAGATCCAGATCAATCTGTACATCACATAGTCTGATTAGGATCTACACTTTTGATTTTGTTTTAGACTTGGTTTTAGGTTTTAGAATTCTTCTTTCATTAAAAAAGAATTAAAATAAGAGATAGCTCTAAGTAAAACCTATACACTTTTTTGCTGCAGAAAAGCCCAGAATAGATCTCAAAATGGTGGGAGAAAACACAGGCTCATTCTGTTTTAGGTAAACAAGAAAGAGATGGTAGCTTTGGAGAGGGAACCCCAAAACAGATACGACATTAATGCTATCAAAGTGAAGAATGTTGGCAACATACAAGTAGGACATATCAAGAGAGAGTTGGCTAAACCTCTTGCCTTTATTATGGATAAAGGGCTGGCTAGATTAGAAGGGTAGGTACTCCACATCGGCAGGATGTTTTGGAAATAAGACATGTTTTAATCTGAGATAAAACTCTTGGGCAGAGCATGAAAGATTCAAGAATAAGTTGATCAGTTAACCCTTTGCTCCACATAAATGGGTTTTATTTTGAACAGTGTAGATTCAGATCATTTCTCACATTCATGCCATCTGATCTGGATATACACTGGTCGCTTCTTGGACAGATATAACCTGAAGCTAAAAGCAAACAGTGTAGATCTTTATCAGACAGCACAGATGTGCCAGATGATCTGGATCTAGACTGTTAGATTGTATTCAGAAAAGGAAATGTAAATGATGTTTACCGGTATGTTTTTGTTGGTCTTGGATAATCATCAGAACTTATATACTCTACAGTGTGGTACCATTTGGTTATACAAATGTATACTCAATGCCTGTTGACATTACCTTGTGGGGAAAACCAGAGCACCAGAGCCAGTCAGTGGACAAGTTGAAGTCCTGTGGATTCTACCTAACTGGTGGTACCCAGCAGATTCCGAGCTCCCAGGGTGGAGCATCATCATCTGAGGGATCAGTAAGCTTCTCATATGGTGTTATTCAGCCGCGCAGGACCTTCCTAACACCAGCTGAGGTACATTTTCAGAAACATTTATACACTGTCAAAACAGAAGAATCAAGATTTTCATTTGAAGTTAAAATCTTTGTTCTTTTTAGAAGAATGGACTTTAGAAAGTATGTACAGCTTATCAAATTATGAGTAAACTCTCATAGATTTTATATATTTTTATATACGATTTTATATATTATATTCCAAACTTAACTTTTCATCTTGCATTTTGCTTAACCCATTACACTATGAGTTATTGCTAGTATCCAAAGGAAAACCAATGTAGATCCAGATCAGCTTTCGATCTAAGCAGCCATTCTGGATGAACACTGGGTGCTTTTAGATTGTTTAGGTTATTTCTAACTGACAAACTGTGAAGATCCCAATCAACCTGCACAGATTTACCAACTGATCTGGATTTACACTGTTTGCCATGGGATAACGGTCATATCCCATGTAGTTGATGGTTAAACTAACATTGATCAGATAAATTATATATTCTTACCTTGCCATTTAAGACGTTATACCTTTTTACTGGGAATGTCTATGTGCTTTGAGTGTTGGACTGAGTGTTTTATTTTCAAGGTAAAGAATGAGCTGGATAAGGTGTTTGAAACCATTCAAGAAGGAGACAAGACCAGTCTGGCTAATGCTGCTGAGGTAATACTTATTGAACTTAAATATACAATATGTATTACATATGTATCTGTTATTGAACTTAAATATACAATATGTATTACATATGTATCTGGAAAAGTCAGAGAAAATGGGTTGTTTTCTGGAAAAGTCCATGGATATGGCTTTTATCCAAAGAGCATCCAGTACTGATCGCTATCAGCCTGCAGATCCATGCAGTCTGGTCAGGATCTACACAACTGTTTTAAGATTCATTAGATTTTTTCTGACCAAAAAGAAACATTAAGTTATATACATGTGTCAAGACTAATTTTATAGCAAACAAGGCAGTCGAAACGACAGCAATATCCCCCGTTGCAGATGTGAATGTGGAAAAGGTTATCGATGGTTAAGAGCAAATTAAACAATAGCTCTGGGCAACAGGCAGGCAGGTGGAAGCCAATTCAAGTGCAAGGGTATGTTGTGTTCAGATAAGTTTCAGAGTATTGGCCTGTTCAAACACAACAAGCGACCTTGACCTTGAGCCAGCCATGTTGGGTTCTGCACATCAGGTTCATGAACTGAACATTTCACTTAAGTTTCATGATATTCATTCCAGGGGTTCAGAAGATATGAACTTGACACAAAATGCATGGTTCAAATCTTCAAACACCACTGGTGACCTTGACATTGAGCTGGCCATGTTGGAACATGGGTTCTGCATGTCGTCTTGATGGGGAGAACATTTGACTAGAGCTTCATGAAAATCGTTATAGGGGTTAAAAAGTTATAGACCGGACAGAAAGCATGCAACTTTAATGAAATTCCTTCAAGGCTTTTCAAGAAACACCACTGGTGACCTTGATTTTGAGGCGGCCATGTTGGAACATAGGTTCTTCACGTCATCTTCATGGGGAGAATGTTTGACTATAGTTTCATGAAATACCTTCTAATGGTTGAAAAGTTACACCAAATATGCTCAAACACCACATTCAGCCTTGACATTGAGCCAGCCAGGTTGGAACATGGGTTCAGCACATCATGTTCATGAACTGAACATTTCACTCAAATTTCATGATATTCATTCCAGGGGTTCAGAGACCTCCAATTAACTTGCCAGTTTGTGTACATACACTGTATACAGCTGAGACCTCTCTTAATTTTAGTCTTAACATTTTGAGAATATGCTACAAATTTGTTGTTGATGTTGTTGTTTTACTTACAAACAGTGAATAAAATATTTAGAAAAGCCTGATTTTCAAAGTGCTATAAAGTAAGAAAGTTTATTGGGTCAGTATCAATAGAAAATGACAAAATTTACTCTATAAAATCTTCCAGAGCAAAGTTCTTAATATTGCTTAACACAGATCTAAGCAGGAAAGTTCATTAGGTCATTGACCAGCAACCTTATACACAAGTTTAACATTGAATCTAAATATAGCTGAAGACAGGTAAAACTGTTGGAATTTTGACACTTGAAATGTTCACTCTGCTACTAAAATTTTTGTTTCAAATTTTATTACTGAACAACCAGTGAATGAATTGTTCAGGAAAGATTCAATTTTAAGATGATATAAAGTTTGTGTCAAAATCTGGTT
Organism: Corbicula japonica; assembly: GCA_038501625.1. NCBI lineage: Eukaryota > Metazoa > Mollusca > Bivalvia > Venerida > Cyrenidae > Corbicula > Corbicula japonica. Next base: position 10,595,440 of record JAZAYU010000014.1, read on the forward strand.
GATAACTGTAGAAAATCAAAGGTTAAAAACAGAATTTAAAAGAAAATTTTTTTAAAATCCCCAGGGCGGTGCTCCTGGGCAATTCAAGAACATGATTTTAATAATTTAAGTAGAGATCATCAATATCAATATTCATACCAAATTTGATGACAATCGGACAAAAAATGTGACCTCTATTGAGTTAACAAAATTTTTGCTTTAATCATACCTAGTGACCTTGACATTGAGCTGGCCATGTTGGAAGATGGGTTCTGCACGTCGTCTTGATGGGGAGAACATTTGCCTAAAGTTTCATGAAATTTCTTCTAGGGGTTGAAAAGTTATGGACCGGACACGAAATGTGCGCGGACGGAAGGACGGACGGACAGATGGACGGACGAAGAACATTTCTAAAAATAAAATTTAGAAAAAAGACCTGTTGTTTCTGATCTTTTTAGCTGACCAATAATATAAAAAAGACCAATAAATCGTGATGCTTTTGTTTCCAGGCAATTGTGACACCCCTGTATCCCCACCAGAAACAGGCTCTAAACTGGATGATAAAGCGAGAAAATAGCACAACCTTACCACCATTCTGGGAAGAGAGAGCTGGAAAATACTTCAACACTGTTCTTAACTTCACAACCAACATCCGACCAGAGTCTGTAAGGGGAGGTAAAACTTTATTTTACATGCAATAGTCTCGGTAAGTGGTGGCGGGTGGGGTTTTCCAGGTCATTATCCACCTGCAAAATATTCACCATATGACCAGGTTATTTTAGAGGAAAAAGCAATCATTTTGTTCGTTTTGAGCCCAGAAAAACCTGTCTGTTTTCATTAAAGTACCTTTGTAAAGATAATAAAGAGAGAGACATTCTTTATTAAACATACTCCCTGTCAATTACAAGTAATTACTACCAGCTGTATGTGATTCATTAAATATGAATAGCTTTAGATGAATTTTAAGTTTTACTTATGACGCAATTTGAAACTATCACTATGATCAAGATCAGGAACACACTATCTGTGTTGCCACTATTAAGCCTATTTCTGGTTTTCTGCAAATTTCCTGTCTACCATCTGCTAATACATTTTTTAACTTTTGACCAACTAAACACCCACGGTCTTAAGAGAAACCATTTAAATGAAAACATTTTATAATTGGTTCCAAGACAACACTGGGCTGAAGGTTATAAAGCTGAGATTGGAAACCAGTCTCAAATCTCAAGCATCTGATTGGCTGAAATGGCAACCAGTTGCCATTTCAGCCAATCAGATGCTTGAGATTTGAGACTGGTTTCCATGCTCAGTTTTATAACCTTTATTCACTGTTCTTTTCTAACCCCCTCTTGACAAAGGAAGAAATGAAACTTGAGAACATTGTAAAGGTATACAATTAATGACAAGTTAGAACTTGGGGTGAGTGTTAATGAAAATACACTTCTCTCTTGCCTAGGTATATTGGCAGATGACATGGGGCTTGGAAAGACCCTGGAGATGATCACTCTGATAGTGACAAACTTTGTAGACAACCAACCACTAGCTAGACCAGTACAAGGTCTTGTCCGACAGTCCAGACTGGAGAAAATGGCTGTCCAAAAAGCCAAGGTAGGTGTTCATAAATGATCTTCATCAAATTTCTGCAAGTCTGCTAGTTCAGAACTTGTCAATTTATGTTCAGACTGTTGGGCATTGGGCAGAACACAAACAATGTCCTCAGTTGTTAAATACTAAAAATTTCGATTTCAACTAGATTCTGACCCAGCGAGCAACCTCTGGTAAAACCTGTGGCACTGCAGCACTTCACAAGACACCGACCATGTGTGATGACTGAACTGCAGCTTCAATCAAAAGATTCTGTATTTTACTTCCAAATAAGGTTTTGCTATCAGTCAAATTTTTGTCGCTGTGAGTTCATTCGCCTTTCGAATGTTGAAACAGTAACAAAAGGTGTGGCTTAAAGTAAAGCAGCCTGAAGGCCTGATGAACAATGAATAACGTACTGTCAATTATACTTTCCTGTGCTACTTCTCAAAGAATATCAGTCGTGTTTGATGTTTTGGTTGCCAGGCTTTGCGAAAGTTGCCGGCTAAAATCAGACCGGTCCGATTATATTTTTCTGAATGTCCGGCACAATTCAGTCCTTTATTTTCTGATAACGACTGAGTAAGAGTCTATCCGTCTGGCACGAGTACCGGGATTTATCAAGTCCGATCAAGACCAAGACCGAGTTTTCTCCCTTGAATAAAAGAAGATGTCAAACGGGTTTCGCCGTTTCTTTTTAAGTTTCCAATCAATGTCTAGATTAATTTGCCATATGCGATCTTCGGCCTTGTACAAAGAAAATGTCGTTCTCGCGGTATTACGATGAAGCTACACCATGCGAAAAAAAAACACAGAAACAAAAACGATGAAAAATGAAAAGCAAAATAATAGGAATACGAGTCCAAGCGCCCGCAGCGTAAATTTGTTTAAAAAATGGAGAAATGGACGCCTGTAGTTACTTTTCGATGAGAATAGTTTCGATGAGACAGTATTTGATGACACTGAAGAAATTGTACCCAGTTCTGATGTACGTCCAGTGGAATCCAGACCATCCAATTCTTTTTCCACATACTCGATTGACAAGTTTTGTAATAAGGACTCTAATTATGATGATGGCTGTTAAGAAAATTATGAATGTTTTGATTTCCAGACAGAGTCCATCAATCTGGATAAACTTATGTTTAATGAAAGAGAATAAAAATGTTACAGAAACCTTTAAAGGATGTTGTGTCTTTAATTTAATACGCATACACAAATATACATATATTTGAAAAAAAATTCGGTCAGACAAAATTTCTTTCAGTCAGACAAGAGTTGGAAGTTTGTCTGACCGAATGTCAGACAAAGTTTTCAGCAGTTTCGCGAAGCCTGGGTTGCAAGCCAAAATCTAACTGAAATCAAAATTTGTAGTAAGACTTAAAGGCTTTTGAAATTCATATCCCAACCTTCCAGCTGTTCATTTTTTTGGTCTTCCACTATTTTTATAGCAAAAGAAATGTTAGAAAAACTATAAAGAGCTCAAACTATGTTTGAGTTTTAGTTTTGTTTGAAAACTTATTCTGGCAGCTATCAGTGACAGATATATCAGGTTTTTTTCAGCGCAGTCTGCGCCTCCGGAAAACAGAGGTGTTCCCAAAGCAAACGGCCCCGTTCCCAATCATATCCAGTTGTCATTGTTTCCAATTGAATACATATTTTCTTGCCAAAATCGGCAAAAATCGCGAAATGCACAGTTAACAGAAGAGTAACTTCCATTTATCTAGAAATTGCAAGTGTTCAGTGACCCTGATGTAAGCACGGATATTTTTTGGACCTTCTTTCAACATAGCTATAAATTATATCAATAAATTAGAACTATTCTGCATAACTTTACAGAAGTACACGGAACTGTAGAAGATGCATAATAACCGGACCCGTTAGACACTTAATTCCTTTTGTAATGTATTTTTGCGACTATGATGGCTTTGCACAACAATAAGTACTACAGTAAAAACTTACATTTATCTGGTCTATTTAGAAATTATACTCTAAATCAACCATTCAATTTACTATGGTTTCACTATTTTATAAAGAATTTAAATTTCTTATAATGAAAATTTTAAATGAAAAAATTATTTTCTTTAACAGTTGGCTAAATATGTTCAGTTTTGCATTGTTTGCTTGAATACAGACCGAACAGCAAGTAAAAGAATATTGGAATTATAAAAATAGACTAATTTAAGCTAAATAATTGAATACTAAACTTTTCCCAAAATGGGCATTTTTGTCAATAAAAAATTCCCAAAATAGACAGTAAAACCCCTGTAAATGTCACAGATGTACTTTCGGTACTTACTTGATATTTATTTCAAAGAATTGCCTAATATATTAATTGTGTCTAGCATAAATCCAGCTTGTACAGCCAGTGTAGAAACAGGTCAGCTAGCACATCTTTGTAGTCTCATCATAATTTACACTAATCACCTTTAGTTTAAGATGATTTCTGACCAAGAAGCAAACAATGAAGATCCAGATCTGACTGCATAGATATGCAGACTGATCTGGATCTACACTGGTTTCAAATGTGATACAAGCCGTATCCATGGAGTATATGGCTTATCTTCTATGTTAACAATGATTAATCCTATACTGCATATATATGCATTTTTTATGTGCAGCCAGTGTAGATATGGATCAGCTGGCCCTTCTGTGCTCTTTAATCTTGATCTGCACAGGTTGCATTTTGGTTGGAAATAACTAATTGAATCTAAAAGCGAACAGTGCAGATCCTGATCAAACGGCACAGAATGATGTGCCAGCTGATCTGGATTTACACTGTTCGCCCATGTATAAAGGTGTATATATGGAGTAAATGATTTACCTCTACATTTTAACCTTACAGGTATTGCCAGTAGGTGATGAGATGCCGGCTCCTATGAAACTTCCCCAGCTTAGGCTTGATAAGAGGAAATCTACATCTTGTCACATGGACAGGTTGGCCGCCCTATCATCACCTAGCAACATAGATTCTCCTAGGTTACCTCAGCTACCGAACGAGGAGGAAGAAGAATCAAGCATTTCTGAAGATGATGATGGTAAAACAGTTCTTTACTCCATAAATCCTTTATCACATTGGCCACCATTGTAGATCTAGATAGCAGCACATCAGTGCAATCTGATTAGAATCATAAGATTTTTTCTGACTAAGAATCGATTAGTTTTGAGCCTGATCTGACAGCATGGATGTGCTGACTGATCTGGATCTAAACTGGTTGCCCTTGCGATAAAAGCGTATCCATGAAGTAAAGGGTAAAGACATTAAAATTATTAATTAAATCATGGTCATTTTCATATTTACTTGCAAAAAATGATCCAGCTGCTTTCAGCAAATGCAGTCCCCAATCCAGAAGCATTGCGTACATACAATTGTAAATTCCTTGGTAATAACTCACATATCTTTGTCCAAAGCATATCGTAGACCCTATTGCTTTTACTGAGCAGCAAACTGTAAACCCTGATTTTCTGACTGAGCAACAGTGTAGTGTAGACCCTGATTTGTAACATATGTAGACTGATTGGGTCTAGATTGATCTTAAATAAAATGTGACATTTATCATGAGTAGTTCTTGAAGTACATGACTGTAGTTCCTAACAAGATTGTGTAAAATGTCTTTACAAGTCTGTGAACATCCTTTCAGATGAAGATGCAATAAGTATCCCCTCAATAGATGAGAAAACAATGGTGGCGAAAGATGACCCAGATTTCAGTCCTGTCTTGAAAAACAAGAGCAGAAAATCCAAATCCAAAGAAAATGTGTCACCAAAAGTCACATCTGCCTCCAGACCTAGAAGGTAATTTATGTTCAATGGAAAAGATAAAAAAAAATAAAGCTAAAAATAAAGGTGGTTTAAACATAGAGATTGGTACTACAGTTCAGGATGAATATGTTAACTCCTATAGCTCCTTAACATTTATCCCTTTCCTCCCTTCCTCCATAGACACACCTTTATTGTGTGGGCGAACAGTTTAGATCCAGATCAGCTGGCACATCCGTGTCATCTGATCAAGATCTGCACTGTTCGCTTTTTGATTTGTTAGGTTATTTCTGACCAAAATGCGACCAGGGAAGATCCTGAGCAGACGGCACGGATTTGCCGGCAGAACTGGCTCTACACTGGTCACACATGCGTAAAAACTTGTATTTATGGAGGATAGGGTTAATATAAAATTGAGATTGGTTACCAGTCTAGAATCCCAGCTTGTTTTTTTTTGTCAGTATTGAGAATGAGCTGAACTTAACCAGTCTGCTTATTTAGAGTAAATTCCAGTCTCCATTTTGTGCTCAGTGGGTCAGAAGGTAATTATAATGTGATTGTGCAACATCTTTGTTAATGTCCTATTTTCAATGAGTTAAATGAGAAAGTCTGGGTTCAGCTTAGAAACTGAGATTGGAAACCTGTCTCAAATCTAAATCTTCCCATTGTGCAGTTCAGAGATGCTGTCCAATTTAAGTTAAATCAGATTCCTGAGATATGAGACTGGTCTCCAGACCTGCCAACTTTTTCAAATCCCAATGAGGGAGATTTTTTCGCGACTTGCATTTCGCGACACAAAACCAACAAGTTATTGTAACTATTGTGTCAAGTTTAGTTGTGTAAAGTTGTAATTATTTAGAATGAGAAATTAATGTTCATATGCAATAAATACAGCTTATATTTATTTTTATTTAAGATAATCTATTCCGCAAACTGTGGCTGGGGATTTTGACAGGAGAAATGTGTTTCAAAACTAATAATAATCTGGATAAATAAAAATTTCAATTTTAAGTTAGAAGTCATCTTAAACTTGTAAAGCATGGTCGCAAAAACTTATGACTTTTGTATTTTTCTTCCAACAAGTGTTTCATTCAAAACTGAAAACTAAAAAACAACTTAAAATAAACAGATCAACAAATTCTGACATATTTCGATGTATTATAACCATCTTTAAATTCAAAAATGTTATTTTCCAAACTTAAGATAATCGATCACAATCCTCGACAATGGCAACAACAACAACAATCTGTCAACAAAAGAAATATAAAGTCGAGCAGAAAATTCAAAACTTTCACTATTTTTTAACCCTGATTATTTGTTGGATAAGTGTGATTTCTCATTCAAAACCAGAATAATCTGCAAAATGCGGTAAAATGTTCAGGCCAAAAATCGGTCTTAAAATAACTCCTCCCACTCACTCTTTATTCGTCAGTTGGACAATGATTTGTGCCTTTCAGTGACAATTTCTATATGGGGGAAGTAGCCCCAGGCTAATTTTGAGAGGAGACACGTGTCAACTTGGTTTTTCAATAAACAGTACTTGACATAATGGGATAATTAAAGGATGTAGAGGATGTACTGTTTTGAGATCAAAGCATAGCGCTCCCGCTGGGGGAGAATCCTGAATGAATATACAAACACAACAAAGTAAACAAATGGAAATTTGGCCTTAACATAAAATTGCATTGGTAAAACCAGATTTCGGGAGATTGTATAGTGTTTCCGGGAGTTCGGAAATCTAACTTGAATTCAGGAGAATCCCGCAAAATTCGGGAGAGTTGGCAGGTCTGCTGGTCTCCATTTTCAATTTTCATCAGACCTAGTAAGTAATTATAAGTCATTAATTCTAGAAAGAATTTCTTGTTTCAAGTTTGTTTTCTGAAGTGAAAGTAAAACTAGAATGTGTCCTTGTACACTGATTCCCACACTGCTACAACAACAAAGGGCCATAACTCTGGTAAAAAGGTCACAGGAAAAATCCTTTCTTTACGATCATCTACACATCCTGCTTGATCATCTGTGCAAGTTTAAAAGAAATCCACCTGATAGTTTATGAGGAGTTGATGCCACAAGATTTGGGGGATGTACGTACGAATGGACGTTCTTGGAATGAAAGTTGTGGCTTTGTATTTTTTCAGGAGTGTAAAGAGACCAGCTAGATATACCTACAGCAGTGAAGAGGATGAACTCATCAACGAAGAGACGCCTAAAAAGAAAAGTACAAGTTTGATACTTACTGGTTTGTTTGTATGCTTGACAAAAGACCGAAGAAAAGAATGGAAATGCATGTCTGGTCCAGTTTGTGGAGCATTGATACCATGGGAGTGAAGGACAGAAACCTTTGGGCATAGATACATTTGCTTTCCTCCATATATACGCATTTTTACGCATGTGCGACCAGTGTAGATCCAGATCAGACAGCACATCTGTGCTGTCTGATCAGGGTCTGCACTGGTCGCATTCTGGTCAGAAAAAATCTTAACGATTCAAAAAGCGAACAGTTTTGATCCTGATCAGATGGCATGGATGTGCTGGCTGATCTGGATCTAAACTGTTCACCCATGCAATAAACATGTATCTATGGAGGAAAGGGTTAAATTAAGGGTAAAGATTATTATATTCTGTGCTGTCTGATATGGATCTATGGATCTACATGGTAGTCATTTAGGTCAGAAAAATCCTAATGTATTTAAAAGCTAACAATGTAGAACCTGTCAGATGGCTTAAATGTACCAGCTGATCTAGATGTACACTGCCCATATGATATAAGCAATATGCCATGGAGTAAAGGGTTAACTGTTACAGTAACATTGCATATAAATGTTTTATTTTGACATATACAGCTAAAGAAGGTAGTGAGCAGAAATGTACGTCAAGAAGCAGAAGGAAAATGCTAGAGACGGAAGATGTACAGAATATTTCAACAGCAAAAAGTGAACTCGGTGTTTCTGGTAAAGGGAAAACCCCTGCCAATGGGAAGAGGAATGTAAAGAAAGGAAAGGGAAAAGGAAGGAGGAAGATTCTTGAACAGGCCCCGGAAAACAGTGTTGGTGATGTAAATGATAAAGCTGTGGCTCAGTTAACGAACGAAGAATCTGTTGTCATGGATACTGCGCCTGACTGCAAAAATGTGACTGAATGTAAGTACTTTGTAAGGGAATTTAATACTATGCTTTTTCAAAAACAATGTTTTATCCAAACAAAATTGTAACATGCTTGAACCATTTTCTCCATGGGATATGGCTGTAATCCCATGGGCAGACAATGTAAATCTGTGCCATCTGATCAGGATCTGCACTGATTGTTTTTTTGTTAATTAGATTATTTCTGACCAATAAGCATTCAGTTTAGATCCTGATCAGATGGAACTGAATTGCCAGCTGATCTGGATCAACATTGTCACTCATGCAATAAAACCCATAAATGTATAGAGTAAAGGGTTAACAATATGAAATCAGTAAGGATATCTGATAAGTAAAAGCAAAAACTCTTGGTCCAATTTAAATTCCTCATTAATTTTGCGGAAGTTACTGAATCAAAAGATCGAAATAATATGAGATATTAAATTAATGAGTTGGAACAACATCTAGGGGTGAGAGTTATGCATTTTTCCTTGACATGACATTGTGTTCTTTACATTTAAATTTCACATTTTTATGAAAATTGTTGGAGGGTTTTTATTAGGATAGTTCTATTTATTAAGATAGTTAAAGTTACATTAAACTTGAACCTTGTTTATAGATATTTTCTTTTTATTCATTTCCTGTCTTATACGCTCAAATTTTTTTTGATTTTTTTCCAGTTGAAAAACAGGTAAAACTGGAACAAACTGTGTCTAAGATGGAGGAAACCATCATTGAAAAGAAAGACGACAAAGCAGAAGTAAAAGCAGAAGTATCCAGGTTGAAGATAGAAGAGGACTTGACTGTTAAGAAAGAAGAAAATACTGTGGATCTAACTGCTGAAGGTACAGAGATGCACATACTTCGTTTTCTAGATAGAGAATATGATTCTAACCTTTTAATCCAGCAGATATGGCTGTTTTGGTCTAGATCTTATATGTGAACAGTGTTTATCCAGATCAGTTGTGCCATCTGAACAGGATCTATTCAGTTTACTTTTTGATTTGTTAGGTTATTTTCAGACCATGAAGCAGTGTATTGGTAGATCTTGATCAGATGGTATGGATGTAGATCTGGATCTACACTGTTTGCATCTGCTATAAAATCTGTATATATGGAGTACAGGGCTAACGGTTGGGTCAGAGATACCTACATAATTTGAATTATAATGTTTGAGTATTTGTCTTTCCATGTGTAAAACTGATCCAGTAGGGTTCTTGCACATTATTTAGCCATATGAATTTATGATATGGTATCCTTAAATATGTCATAAACATTTTATTCAATATATATGGGTTTTATTGCATGTGTGACCAGGGTAAATCCAGACTAGCCAGTTCATCTATGCCATCTGATCAGGATCTAAACTGTTTGCATTTCGATTCAATCGGTTGTTTCTGACCTAGAAGTGAACAGTGTAGATCCTGATCAGACAGCACAGATGTGCTGGTTGATCTGGATCATCGCTGGTCACCCATATAAAAAGCGTATAAATGTAGTAAAGGCTTAAAATGTACAGGACAAAACAATTTTGCCTCATTTATGAATGAAGGATTTGCTTGCGTTTTAGATGATATAGAGGAACTCCCTGATCTTGATGATATATACACAATAGGTCAGTAATCAGTACACTTCATCATAGATGTTTCACAAAAATAATCCAAACATCATCATTTCTTGCTTTTCTATTGTTCATCTTCACATCCATGTTAACCCTTTTCTCCATAGACACACTTTTATTGCATGGGCGAACAGTGTAGATCCAGATCAGCCCGCACACCCGTGCCATCTGATCAGGATCTGCACTGATCGCTTTATGATGATTATTTCTAACAAAAATGCGACCAGTGCAGATCCTTATCAGATGGCATGGATGTGCCGGCTGATCTGGATCTACACTGGTCGCACATGTGTAAAAATGGAGGAAATGATTAACATATGATCACATATACTGAAGCACCAAACATAAATATTTCATATTCAACCTAGTTTTGCTATACTGTGTTTATCCCATCTAGCACCCATCTACTTATATAACTGCCCACCATGTGTTTTCAACTTGCAAATGAATAAGTCCCCAATATAACAAACAACATTCACTCATTTTTATTTACTGCTATATCAATGTAAGCTGAAACCAGATATAACGTTTGGCAAATAATGTAATCTGTATGTGCCTTACCAAACGAAAAAACAACAAATGACATTGTCATAACTATGGAATAAATAACATGTTTACATGTAATTTCTGGTTTCAGTTTAACTTTCCATTAACAAATGTTTTTCTTGCCATTTGATTATCCATGAGCATTTTGTCGGTTCCTTTTTAAGCTGCCCCATTTTTTCGAAGTTCCCAGGGCAGAAGATGGGGTGATAACATGTCAGCTATAATTCTTTTTAAATTTTAACACCTGGAACATTTGCTTGTTATTTCAAATGTTCAACCAGGGCTTTTTCAGGGGTATTTGGGAAAAAGGCCCCTGCTCAAATTGGGAAAAAAATTTTCACGGTATAGACTGGTTTTACACAGGTTGCATACATAAATTCAAGGAATATAGGTTTCACAGATCACTGATGAAAAGTAAACAAACTAATGATGTAATTTGAAAAGTCCCTTAGTTATATGTATTCTCTTTTTTGTTTCTATTTTATATTCACAAAAGTTATTTCTGTTGAAATGGGATTTTTTTACTTGAAATTGGGAATTTTTTTCTTGAAATTGGGAATTTTTTTCTTGAAATTGGGAAAAAAGGTCCCTATTTGGCATTGGGAATGGGTCCCATTATCGGCCCCTTGAGACTAGATGAAAAAGCCCTGTCAACATTTGAACAAATACTTAAAATGCATATATGTTGCATGTTATTTAATACATGCATTTTTAACAACAATTACTTTACACACTTTCATTTTAATCCACCCTTCTGACCCTCACTGATTCTGGTTAACAATAATTAACAAATTATATATACATGTATCATATAGCAGAGTGTTCTATAGAGTAACACTATTAACCGCCTTATATGTGGAATAGTTCATTATTTAGTTTATCTATGCTGAAGAATAACATACTTTCAGTTTGGTGCTGTGTTATTGAGATACATAGAAGCTTGCTAGAAATACTTGTAATCATTTGTGTGACGGTACTTTAGATTAAAGAAGCATTTTATTTGACATATAAATTTAGTTTTTATTCTGTGCTGATTCAGTTTGGTGCTGTGTTATTCAGATGCTTAGGAGCTTGCGAGCAATAATCATTAGCGTGTCCGTACTACACTTGTATAAATTAAAGTAGCATTGTATTTAACATATAAATGACAGGTTCTCATCTCTCCCAGAAGTCAATTTTGATGACAGTATGCATTCTGTAGGTTCGTATTATTTCTCGTTGCGTATGTAACCACATCACGCTTGACCTTCGGTCTCGTGCAATATTGTTTACATACCCAACTCGAAAAATACGAACCTACAGAATGCATACTGTTATAATATTCCATATTTATCATCCCCTCTACACAAACTGTCAATTAGCCCTTTCCTCCATGTGCGACCAGTTTAGATCCAGATCAGCTGGCTGATCTGTGCCATCTGATCAGGATCTGCACTGTTCGCATTTGGATCAGAAATAACCTAGTAACAAATTAAAAAGCGAACAGTTTAGATCCTGATCAGATGGCACAGATGTGCCAGCTGATCTGAATCTAAACAGTTCGCTCACACAATAAAGGTGTATCTATGGAGGAAAGGGTTAGTAGCGCAAGTTTGTTTATTAATCAGAGGATGACTTCTGTCAATCATCAACGCAAATGTTTTAACAAAGCTTTTGAGTGTTTGATAAATTATGTTGCCGCTTTTTTTTCCAGCTGTTCCATCCAATTGGTCTGAAATAAAAAATAATTGTTTTGCTTAAAACTTCAAGCTCTAACAAAGGTGTAATATGTCTAGATTGTTAGATGCTGGGCATGTGGGTACAGCTCCAGGTTTTAGTGCCAAAAGTTATATAACTGCAGTAACTTTTATGTTTTATATTAAAAGAGTTTCAAAGTTTTCAGACTGTTAAAGAAAAAATTACACCATAGACATTAGACAATCATTTTACTATATTATATTAAAATTGTACCCGGCAGAACAAATTCATGTGTCATCCTGTTTTTAATTATATTTTGCTTTTGCATAAGTATATATTTTGTTAATGAAACTTGTTGAGACAAAATCTTCTTTAAACTACTGTTTAACTGAAAACTCGCAGATTTCATAAATATGAAAATTTTAGCTAAATTAACAAGGACACAGTTTACAGGATTTTTCTCTAAAATAATAAGCTGAACTCTATATTTTAGTCAACAGTTTCACATTGACCTAAATCCTAAGGAAATATATTTCATTTTTTAATTTTTATTTTATTTTTACAGCCCCAGAGAAAACAGAGCTGCCAGACATTCCTGCTGTTTCCCAGCCAGTATCCTATTCAGGTATAAACTCATGTATAATAATTATATTGGTGCTAAGCATTGAAAAAGCTTTCTTCAGAAAGTTGATACGATGTCATAATGTTGAGCTGACAATATTACTTATTACGCATTTTGAGGTAGAATTAACATTGTACCGTCAAAAGGTTTAATAATATCACCTACTGTGGTATCACTGAATTTTTGAGACTAAATTTTGCGCATATGGCACAATTGGCATTTTTGCGTGGACATAAATTTGCTAGTTGTATTGCTTCTGAAGAATGTTATACATCATCCCCTAGCGCAAATATGCGAAAAATTAACCCTTTCCTTGATATATACGCATTTTTACGCATGTGCAACCAGTGTAGATCCAGATCAGCCGTCTGATCAGGATCTGCACTGATCGCATTTTGGTCAGAAATAACCTAATGAATCACAAAGCGAAAAGATTAGATCCTGATCAGACGGCATGGATGTGCCGGCTGATCTGGATCTAAACTGTTCGCCCTAGCAATAAAGGTGTATCTATACAGTAAAGGGTTAATGATATCACAGTGACAGTAATAACCCTTCACTCCATAATATTATGTATGGTTTTTATATCGCATGCGAGAACAGTTTAGATCCAGATCAGCTGGAACATCCATGCCATCTGATATGAATCTACACTGGTTGCTTCTTGGAATGATTCTTAAGTAAATAGCGTAGATCCTGATCAGAATGCACAGATCTGAATCGACACTCCTTGCCTATTGAAATTAGCCATGTTATTTTATGAGAAAATAATAAAAGTTAGTCTTTTGTGATAACTTTTTTCATCTAATTAATATGACCTGTGTTACCTATTGAAGGTGTTTTTTGGTTTTTCGTTACAGGTGATGCTTGTAGTTCCACAGAGAACGTTGTTATGACAAGTTACACTAAAGCAGGTATGTTCTCTGGTTCAGTTCCATGCAATTACATGCACAGTATATTTACTGGTAACATTTAATAGGACTGTTTCAATGTCTTACAAACTTGTAGCTACAATAATTATTAAAGATAAAACAAATAACTTCCAGGTTGGTTTCCCTTGAAGACATGCAGATTTTAGGCAGTTTTTCTAAAATGCAGTTGTCGCCATTTCAGCCAATCAGATGCTTGAGATTTGAGACTGATCTCCAAACTTAGATTTATGATCTTGGGCCCAGACTTTGGTAGTTCTGTACTTATTTCCAAGAACAAACTTAAGTTGCTAACAAAGTTTCTACTTTCATGTTGAAATTCCACCTGTAATGAGCACTTGACGATAACACCATTCTTGTTACAATGTCAGAACTGAGTGCAGGGCCCAAGATCATATAACAAAGTTTTCAGATCAGTCTCAAATCTCAAGGATCTGATTGGCTGAAATGGCAACTGGTCGCCATTTCAGCCAATCAGATTCTTGAGATTTGAGACTGATCTCCTGATTTAGTTTTATGATCTTGGACCCTTGTGTGATTGCATATGAAAATAGATCAGCTGACTCTTTTAGTTTTTACTGTTCTAGTAGGTAACTTGCATAACAGAAAGAATAATCAGTTTTATACATGTAAAAAATTATTAATTTTCATTTAAAGAATTGAAAGATGTAGGGGAGAGCACTGGACGTACTGCCTCAAATGGTAGACGATGTACCTTGATTGTCTGCCCCTTGTCAGTTCTAAGTAACTGGCTGGTAAGTATTTATACATGAATAAATGCATTTCAGCATTAAATATATCTTATATCTTAACTGTTAGCTGGTGCTGATAAATATATATTTGTGAATTATGTTAAGTGTATTACAGTGTATATTAGTCTATATTAATAATCTGTATTAACCTGATAAAAAATACACCGGAGCGGAAGGCTTTAAGAACATCACGATGGTCCATTTCTCTTTGAGCATCAAGAGCAAAATTAACAGAACTACCCTTGTTAGGCGTGGAAAAAAGTGAAGTTTTAAGACATTGATAAAAGAATCCACTTTTAAAATGCTCATGCAACAAACTTGTGGAGAATTCTGCATATGACGATGCGCCATTTAAAAAAGAGAATGGTAGAGATGACTTCACCGCAGCTAGAAGAAGGGTGTATCCTGCTTCACCTCCCATTCTCTCTGCCATTGAAATTGCACATATTTCATCACAATGTTTCATCATCTCAGCGTGCAAAGCGAACGTTCCATTGTTTTCTGTGCCAGTCTTCACAAAACTTTGAAAATCATCCCAATGGTCCTCAATATTCTCCAAATTCATTATATTCTGTTTTAATCTGTCCTGGTCCTCTGGTTGCTTCGTTTGCATGTACTGGCACATAAATGCTAACTGATTGACAGCCTTCTGATATACTTTGATGCCATGTCGATATGATCAGCAGATATCAGCTTCTTCCATTCGCTAAACTGTTCATCCCGCATATATCTTAAAATGTGTAGAAGGCCCGTGTCTTTATATGCACTTACAAGTATTGTGATCTTTGACTTCTTAAGATGTAGAACGGGAAATTCTGCAATAAATTTCCTGTACTTTATATTGTTTGCCTGAAGCTTCAGTAGGTTGGCTCCAATTTTGTTATCGGGTGCAAACTATATTTTCATATTTCTTTGATCTGTGTTATCTGTTTTTACAAGAATTTCATCCAAAATTTCTTGCAATTTATTGATGTCATCATCTCTGCCAGTGAAAGGGGGAGGGTGCCTTGCTATCATCGGAGGTGGTTTAAACTGTTTAAATCCCAACACTTGGAGGAAAGTGTTGAAAGAAGTTGTGTGTTTCGTCTCCAAATTTAAATCATCGTTATTTTCATCGCCACTGTCAATTATCATTTGACCAATAAATGATTCTTCCAGAGAAAAACTGTTCTCCGAATCGTTGTTGGGATCAGTCACACTAGAAACATTTTCAATTATTAAATCTTCAATGTGTTGTAAATCATAAATATCTTCCTCTGGAGGCTCTTCTATTTCAGCTAGGATAGGTTTGACTGGAATCCTTTCAATATCTAGTATGATGTCGGAAGTGAAGTTGAGAGGGGTTCTCTGTAAAAAAAGAGTATATTCTATCTTTTTTATACATTCAAATACTTCAAAAAGTAAATTTATTACAATATAGCTGATAAGCACAATTAAATATGTTTTCTGCAATAAAAAATCTAACAAATACTTTGGCAAAAATCAAAACTCCAGACACTTTGATAACACTGTAGTTGATACAAAAATTAGTGTATTTATTTGCATTTATAATATTTGTTTGTAAAAATAACATTAAAGTGAGCACATTAAATTGAGCACATTAGGGCTTATTATCTGTGTAAGGGAACATGCTTTTTATAATTTCGCTTATAACACTATGAACCATAGCTCAACTGTTGTTACTCACCATTTGAAAAGTGTCAGTGCTTTCATCTCCCGATTCTTGAGCACTTTCATTTAGTTGAAGGGAAGAAAATGTATCTTCTAGATCTTGGTGGGAATTTTCCTGGAGAATGATAGAAAACTCCGGTTCTGTCAAATGCAATCCCCCTGAAATATTGCATTTCAACACAATTTTTAAAATCTTAAGAATCCAACAAAATACATGTACTGTGATTGTATTTAAACTTGTGGGCACGACATTTAATTGTATAAGGTGCTGATGTTGTTTTTTTTCAAACTCTTGTATATACATATTCCTTAATCAAGGTTATATTACAATTATTTATTTTACACTATAAAATAGAACCCCCACGAATATCAGTATTTTTTTAAACTTCATGATAATACAGTTTTGTTCACCAACAATACCCATTACAATGATTTATGGAAATGTTAAATTAAGCCATATTATTAAACACCTTTTCATAAAAACACACTTACTTTCCAAAATTTTACTCCATGCTGACGTGTAACCCCATACATTTAGCTTTTGGAAACGTTCCATTGATGAAAGTTCTGATTCAGTTGGTTTTAGTAGCATGGTCTCTACATCTTTTTTTAAGAGCTGTTTGTCCTGCATGCAGTTGCAAATAGTCAACCCATTGCATTCATAATCATGCCAGTCATCAATTTCTGCGGCATCAAGGGGCATACCCTTAAGTGTAACAGGCAGAGTACACAGCTGCATGGACCGGCTCTCTCCGGGGTCAGGGTCAGCATGGTATTTTAGGCGCACCAGGTTGTCCAACATCAGTACAATGGCACAGTCTCGGAGACTCACTTTTTTGGTTTCTGTTCCTGCCAGAGTCTGGTATGTAAGCGGAATTTTCTTGAGGTATGTATTGAAATAGCAAAATTCACTGGTTGCTTTCTCCTTGATTCTGCTTTCTGCTTTTTTTAAGCATTGAGTTGCACCGGCTGATGATGTCACACCAAAGACAGAAGTAATTGATTGGTAATTCAACGACAGCTCTTGGGTGTTAATATCTTGTAACAATCCAAAGTAGTTTTTGTTGTAAACATTGAGAAGAGAATCATAAATTCCATACAGTTTTGTTAGTTTTGTAGTAGAGAATGTTTGCTGGTTTTCTGCAAATTTAAAGCTTCTTTGGTTGATAAATGGTTCAAAAAGGATCTGACATGCCACAGGTGTATCAATTTACCACTCCTGTTTTAAATTAAAAGAATAAATTGATAGTGGCTAAAGCATTATGTCTCCAAAACATTCCTGACATTTGACGCTGTGGGGTTCATTTTCTATTTCTTCATTTTCTGTCTCTGAATTTGTCCAGTTGAAAAGACAATGCTTTGACAATTTACCATTTATATGTTCGTCTCTCATTTGAAATCGGACTTTGGCTCCATCACATTCAAAATATGGTATCTTTCCTATTTCAAAAAATGAAATTTCTGCACATGTGACAGAATGTTTTCTATTTAAAAACCTTGTAATCAAAGTTGTATAAGAATTGACATCCTGCAGTTCTTCCTTGTGTATTTCAGTATATATATGTATTGCAGGCTGATGTGTTCATAACTTTGTACAGTAAACACAAATAATTTCTTTCACTCCCCTATTAGAAGGTAGCAGTTCCGACAACTGCGATTCAAAAACATCCGGAACATGCTGGGTTTGAGTACTAATGGTTATTCCGGAGTCAACATCACCCAACCTTTTTCGTTGCAAACGCCTGTTGATAGCTTGTTTGGAATTAATATGTACTAATTTTGAAATTTCTTTGGTTTTTTGTAGGGCTCTAAAGTATTCCCACTTTTTTTTCAGAAGACTTTCATAAGTTTCGTTATAAATGTCCACAGCGTATGCATCTGTGAAGTGTTTCTCAAAAAGACAAATTATTTTCCAGTCAGTTTCATTGTATTGTGATTTGTATGTGACGCATATTCAGAAGACAAATTATCCTCATTGATTTCAATATATTCATAATGTTCTTTGTTTACGTTAATAATTGGTTTGTCTACTATTAAGTCATACAGTTCTTTAACTGACTTTTCATCACTGTTTCTATTACACGTAGAAATCACAATTTTATTCTGAATTTGATCAACTATTGTTTTACAAATTTGGAAATGACTTGAATGTGTGCAAACAAATTCAATCGCAGAAGTAACTAATATATAGGTGTCATTTTGAATTTTACAAGTACTAGTTTTCAATTCCCTCTCTATATTAAATTTTTTAATTGGCTTGTCTGTTGGTTTATGATTTAGTTTCAGAAATCCAATAAACTCATTCAAACTGATAAATAGTTGATGTTCATGCGTTAAAATATGTAGACCAGCAAGAGCAGTTATATTGAAAGCCATCAGTGATGTTACATCTGAAAAATAAACTTATCTAATAAATCATGCAGTCAATGAGAGCTAACAAAATTTATCAATTTGTTATTATAACTTAATCACGCTGATGAAAAAAATCAAGTTAAATTTGAAGTTTTAGAGTTTAATTGCAACTTAGTTTCTGTGGGTTAAACTGCCTTCCCTCAATTTTAATTCTAAAATGCTGTTCCATAAAGACAATTAAACCATCTCCTCCATATACGCATTTTATCGCAGGAACAAACAATGTGGATCCAGATAAGTCAGCGCATCCATGCTGTTTGATCAGGATCTACACTGTTCACCTTTATGGGGGGTCAGAAATAACCTAATAAAATAAAGAGCAAAGTGTATATCCTAATCAGACAGCACATATGTGTCTACTGATCTGGGTCTACTGTATTAGCCGATGCTATTTAGGAGTATAAATGGAGGAAAAAGTTAAAGATGCGTATAAAATAGAATAAAAAATGTAAGTTTTTGTCATAGATTTAACACAAGAACGCAAATTCTATTTTCATTGATGTGTCTTTTTTTATTTTGCCTTGAAAAATGTAAAATAAAAATTATTATATTTTATATTCAAAAAATGTGTAACGGTAATATATTATTATTACTTACTTTGTATATTTAACAATAAATATATATTGAAAATGTAAATAAACTCACCCTTTCAAATTTGGCATCCACAGAATGAATCCTAGAAAACACCTTTCTCTTCTAATCATCTAACTTCGTTCATGTATTAATGTATTTTGCTGAGCAAGTAACATCTGTTACATGGAGGGATGCTAGGCCACATGGGGTCAGTTGGGATGTGCTAATGGCTATTTTATTGCTTTACATCAGCACTGGCTAATCAGCTAATGATATGCCATGATGTTAACCACTGCTCAATTTGAGCTCTATGGTGTATGTTGTTCCTTACATTGTGTATGGTTGGAAGTCCATTTAATATATAGCAGTATATTTAAATTAGGCACACTATATTTGGATTAAGTATGTTTCCCCTAGTCTTTAAAAATAATTTGCGAAAATAAAATAATATTTGTTGCTCAAAATATCCATCAACCTGAATACATTTCATGGAAAATTCTTTGATTTAAATGTTTTACAAAATTAAGTTATGATTATCTACTTAAGTTTAACAATTTAATAAATTAGTTCATAGGTATATAAAACTGGCTCTAATTTTATCTGTAATGTATTAATTCACATGTGAAATACATAAATAATTTATCAATGACTGTAAACAGAGAATTAATGTTATCAAAGGGAAGTAAAACTGGATGTTTTGTATAGCATTTTATATGATAAAAGGGAGGTAATAGTACTATAAAGATTATCAAATGTTTCACCTGCCTTAAAAGTAATCAAATTTCCAACTTATATTCTTTATTTAATGTAATAAACTGACTGTCATAGCAACAATTAATGTTAGATCCTAACAATATTAAAAGCAAAAGATTTGTCATATTGAATAGAGTACTAAAGCGGTTATTCACTGTTGTAATTTTGTCAACGGTAAGGTTTCTACTTACCTGTGGGCCTTGTGTCCATAGACAAATGATGAACAGTGGTGATGATCCATGTGATTAAACCACGCGGTCCTGCGAAGTTTGACGACCTTTCAGGATCAGTATCTGACTGTCTGTGGAACACTATTACAAACAATCTAGTTTAGCAGTATGTCATTTGTGGATGAACAGAAAAGATCCAGGTCTGTGTGCTTTTTGTCTGCTGTTTCTGACAAGTGTAAATCTAGATCAGACTGCACATCTATGCTGCCTTATCAGGATCTGTAGTGTTCACTTTTAGATTTATTGGGTAATGTGTGATTAAGCAGAGATAAGTGTCAAGATCAGACAACAAAGACATGCAGGCTGATCTAGATTTACACTGGTCACACACAATAAAACCACTACACATGTAATAAAGGGATAAACAGAAAGATTTCCACCATTTTCCTGTGATATATCCAGTCTGGAAAGCTAAGAGTATAACCCAGATTGTATCAGATACTGTATCTGATACAGGTCAACAGTCATATACATAATATTATAACAGTATGCATTCTGTAGGTTCGTATTATTTCGAGTTGGGTATGTAAACAATAACGTGCGAGACCAGAAATAATACAAACCTACAGAATGCATACTGTCATAATGTTCCTTTTATTATATACCCTTCTCACTCAAAACAAATTTAAATAAACTAAACAACAAAATTTAGTCAAAAACATGGTTTACATTAATAGCAGAAATAAAAATAGTAATGCGATAGTAAATTAATGAATGGCATAGAAAATTAACGAATGGCTTAAAAATACCGTAAGGTTTGTAAAACTGCGACGGAAATTTCCTATTTTGGAGTTCGTTGTATGCCGGAAAATTACGACAACCTAGTGTGACGTAGTATATGACGTCACATAGAACACAGGAAGCTGCAAAATAAAAAATTGGAAATGCACATTGTTTGAGACGGAATTACTAATCTGACGAATCGTATCAATTTTGCAGATTAACAATGCACTATGCTTAAATCATTCATGGGTATTTAATAAAGTAAGTTACCAATAACTAGACAGTCATGTGACGGGCAAGAAAATTAAAGTATGATTTATCAGTGCATTTGATACAGTTATGATTCATTTATGCGTAATATTTACTGAAAAAAAAAACACAACCAGCACACTTGTTTCTGCTATAAGACCATTTGTTTTAATCAATGGGCTATCATGTGACTGTCTGCTTATCCATAACAAGTTATAAACTAAATGGATTCTTCCAAAATGAAATGTCTTTATGCGAACTGATTATACTACTGCTGTTTTGTGTATAGGACCAGCTAGAGGACCATGTGCACAGAAATGTTCACCTCAGTATCTACCTGTACTATGGAAGTGGCAGAACCAAGGACAGTAACCTGCTCGAGAACCAAGATATTGTCATCACTACTTACTCGACAGTGTCTGCCGACTTTAAGGTAAATGTCGGGGTCTGGATGCACAGAGCATTTATCCCATGGTTAAGTTAATCTGTGTGTAAATTTACCCGAAACCTGGCCCCAAGATTATAAAACTCAATCTGAAGACCAGTCTCAGATCTCATGCATGATGACTGTGGTTGCCATTTCAGCCAATCAGATGTGTGAGATTTCTTAGTTTTATGATCTTGGTCCCAGCTCAGTTTCTGAAGTAAACTAATTTTTCTTTGAATATAGGCTAGTCCATTCATTTTTGATAGGGGTGCTCAGGCTGTTACAAGTCAACACTTCACACAAATGATGAAAACTGTGCTGTGATGTGTTAACCTTTACTTTATATAAAGTAACATAAAAATATGAAGTAAGTTAAGAAGGTAACTTCAGAAAATATTAATTCCCCTTTACTCCATAGATATGCCTTTTATTGCATGGGCAAACAGTGTAGATCCAGTTGAGAGTTAATCTAATAAATTACAAAATATTTCTCAGTCATGTTAATTCATAAATACTGTATTATGTCCCTTGTGTAGACATATAATGTCACTTTCTTTATTAAAGAGACATGGTTCTTTTCTCAACACTCGTGGGAATGCCTCAATTGTTTTACAGAAGGGAGCTAGGAATCCTCTACAGAAGGTCAAGTGGTTGCGTATAGTTCTGGATGAAGGACATTCTATCAAGAATCCGGCTGCACAGCAAACCAAAGCCATCCTGGAGCTTGATGCTCAGAGGAAGTGGGTGCTCACAGGTAAGTCCTAGGCCAGGGGTTAGAGTCGTTACTCCATTTGAATGCGTTTTAACGTGTGTGACCAGTGTAGATCCAGATCAGCCAGCACTTCAGTGCCATCAATTCTTGATCTGCACTGATTGCATCTTGGTCAGAAGTAACCTAATGGTTCTAAAAGCAAACAGTGTAGATCCTGGTCAGACAGCACTGATGTGCTGGATGATCTGAATCTACACTGTTTGTCCACAAAATAAAGGTGTATCTATGGAGTAAAGGGTTAAAAACCCATATTATATTATTTCTTATTGCAATACTATTTGTACTCTCATTACGTGATCAACATATCCAGTTCTTAATAACAATTTTTTCATTTCACAATTACTGGTAGGCCTCTTTCATTCTTACAAGCTTCAAACATTCCTCAATAACGTTTAAACTGCTTGAGTGTCCAACAAGAAACTTCACACAAATGATTTTCATTACTCATTAAATCAACACATAATCCCCTTAATTCTGATACATTTTTATTCCAGAGTTTTTTCCCATTGATATTTATTTTAAAACTTCTGATTACTTGTTCTGTTTGCTTTTCACGGAGATTTAAGTTAATGATTTTCCTAAAATATGTTTTGGTTGTGAGGAGGGAATTCTGGGGCTTATCCTTTACTACATGTGATACAGTTTTGATCCCATATGCAACCAGTGTAGATACAGATATGCCTGCATATCTGTGCATATCTGTGCAGTTCCTTCAGGATCTACCCTGTTTGGGATTTATTTGCTTATTTCTGGCCAGAGGGCAAACAATGTAGACCCAGATCATACTGCATGGATGTGCAGGCTGATCTGTATTTACTTTTTTGGCCAAATATTGTCCCCTATGAATAAAATAAAGAACACAATAAGCAAGTATGTAGATAGTTCTTTCTTCTATAACAGTTTGACTATATTTTGCTGCAGGAACACCTATACAGAACTCCATGAAAGATCTCTGGTCACTGATCAACTTCCTCAAAGTGAATCCATTCACAGACAAGCAGTGGTGGCGGAGAACCATAGAGCGACCTCTCGAGAAGGGCGATGAAAGTGCTCTCAAGTTAGTGGTCTTTTACGCTTTCCTCCATATATATGCCTTTATGACGTGGGCAAATAGTGTAGAGCCAGATTAGCTTGCACATGTGTTCTATCTGATCAGGATCTGCGCTTTTTGATTTATTAGGTAGGTTATTTCTTACAAAGAAAGTGAATAGTGTAGATCCAGATCAGCCGGCAAATCTGTGTTGTCTGATGAGGATCTGTGCTGTTCCCATTTTGATTTATTAGGTTATATCTGACCAAAAAGTGAATAGTGTAGATCCAGATCAGCCAGCAAATCTGTGTTGTCTGATGAGGATCTATGCTGTTCCCATTTTGATTTATTAGGTTATATCTGACCAAAAAGTGAACAGTAGAGATCCTCATCAGACAGCACGAATGTGGTTGATTCTGGTTGAAAGCCATATTTTGAAGTTAAGGGTCACTACTGATATTAAATTTATAACTGCATTTGTTGTACAAGTTTTTTTTGTAATTTGTATGTTTTATATGCATATATGAGTAAGACAGTAAATTATGTTTAAGTATTGCCATTACACATGTGCCCTATTTTTAGGAGAGTGCAGCATCTGATGGGTTTGTTGGCCTTGAGGAGAACAAAGACCCAGCAGGTGAACGGGAAACCACTGGTACAGTTACCTGAGAGGAGTGTGTTCATTGAACATGTCAAACTTTCCGAGGAAGAACGAAAGGTGTATGACTCCATGCAGAATGAAGGCAAGCTCATTGTCAGCAAGTAAGTCATTTAGCTGTCTTCTATGCATATGAGGTTAAAAAAAAGTAAAATTTTGTGGGAAAGAGGCACTGTCTTTACACATGTTATTTCTTGGTGCTAAAATTTTGACACCTTTCACAATGGCGTCATTGCTTGTGCTCTTATGAAATCAAATTTTGTCATTCATCATATAACACAAACATCATAGAGCATTTCTTCCCTTATGGAAAAGATCCAAAAATTCTTATCCGATCACATGACCAGGTTTGAAAAGATATAAATACATGTATACAGTTTCATTCAATATTCTGGACTTTTAGTTTGTCACTGGTAGCCGATTTGTTGTTTATAAATATTACACCCCATGCATTCACAAGCTGCTGTAAAATGGGGTTTGACTATGCAAGAAAGATTGTATCTTTAAATGCAATCCCACTAATGGTTCGTTAAGACCGTACAATAGCTTTAGATAAAATGAACAAAATAACTTTTTGAGTCCTTTGACATTTATGGTGATTATCATGTACTTGCGATTTTGTAGGCAACAATCTGATTGGTTCTAAATGTTGTTGATAAAAGCAGGTTTAAGTAACTCGTCATCAGATCCTGATAGCGTAGCGGTTTTCAGGAGATGATTTTAATCAGATTACTTTTAATGGCATATAAATCCTCAAAAAATCACCAGCTGTTTGTGTTAATTTCAGATACTTCAAACAGGGCACATTGCTTCACAATTACGGAGATGTTCTGGCCATACTGATGAGATTAAGACAGCTGTGTTGTCATCCGTTCCTGGTTGCCAAGGCAGCAGAAGCTGTGAAAGACACACTAGGTACAGGATGTTGTCAGAAGTATATCTTAAGCTGTAAAATTGTGTTGTTTATTAGTGAACTGTTTGAAAATTCACCTTTATTACTGTAATAATTTTGTAATTAGTATATGGTATTGATGCTTTTAAAAAGTCTTTTTGAATTGAATACCACATGTGTTAACAAACTTTTCTTTCCTTTCTTGATGTGTATGCCTTGATGGTGTTGGCTAAATCCATGCGGTCTAATCATGATTTACACTGTTAGCTTTTGATTTATTAAGTTATTTCTGACCAAAAAGTGAACAGTGCATATCTTTTCTTAAACTCGAGCATATTTCAATAAAAAGTTGTTAGGGGAATTTTAAATTTATTTCACAATGTCAATCTCTATTACACCAGCTGAAATAGACAAGAATGGAGGTGTAATAAACGAGGAACTCCGTCAGAAGTTGATAGACCGGTTGATGATGGTGCTTGGTTCGGGGACGGATGAAGAGTGCGCCGTCTGCCTTGATGCCTTGAAAGCTCCTGTGATCACACATTGTGCGCACGTGTTCTGCAGACCGTGTATAGAATCTGTCATTAAGAATGAAAGGGTGATTTACCATTTACTTTTATCAATTATTTTTATTGTATTGTGATTACATTTATCAGCTGCAGCTGGTATGTGCCAAACACCTGGCTGAGTTATAGGTCACTCAAAAATATTCATGTAAACCTGGTCAATTGAATCCTAAGTAAGCATATTAAATAATAATGTTTGTGTAAAAATTGAGAATATCATGCATAATGAATTGTTTATTCATGTATTACTGTAATTAAGAATTCAGGTAGTTCTATTAATTTTTAATTCTAAAAAGATAACGTCGAGTTTTTAGGTTGACCTGTCATGTTTGCACAAATTATAACTTAAATGTTCTCTGAACTATTTACTCCATGAGTCCAGATCTGCTGGCATTACAAAACACATAATAAGCAATGTCATCTGCTAAACTTAATAATATCATTTCAAAGAATGTCATAAGTTATCCAGAGTTGCATTTCACATGAAGCAGTTCTAGAATACACTTGCTTGTTTTCAGCCCCAGCCGAAGTGCCCATTATGTCGAGGTGCTATAGAGGATGATAAACTATTAGAGGTACCACCTGAGGAAATGGGTACAGATGATACTTCAGGGGAGACCAGTTCAATTACTGCAGACACATGGAAATCTAGTGCTAAGGTCAGTACTATTCTCAGGCTGTCAACCGATTCCTATATTCCTATATTTCTCCTATATTTTGGATCAGAATCATTTATTCTGATAAACCTCCTATATTCCTATATTTCTCCTATATTTTTAATAATATTCCTATAGTTTTTAGTATTTTTTGCCGATTAATGAAGGGAGTAAATATTGCTTTGATACTGCTGTTGACTTCTTCGTTATTGCTGGATTGTTCAAGGACAAAACTCAACTTATAGATTGTTGAAAGCTTGGCGGGTGACATTTCACTAAGTTTTTATCTGATTCTCTCAAAACTTTGTAGCAGTGTTCTTTGTATGAAGGCTTACCTAACAAAAACAAATTTTCACTTCCATGCAGAATTCTTGTTGCAGTTGCAACCAAATGCAAAAAAATGTTAAAGATCATTAAATTTTATTCACCAACTGCAAGGACTAGAGGGCTTATATTTGGTATGATGTATGTGGTCGTCTAAAACGTCAAGATGGGCCCCCCTGCGAACAACAAGAATTCTTCAGCTGACTTTTGTGGTCAGTTTTCCAGTTTGAAAAGAGGGTCTTCAAACTCTTTTGGAAAATAGTGTATGCAAAAAAAAATGTCTACAAAAACAATAATTTTCAAAAGGCAGTCAAATAAAGGGAGGTAATAAAAACAGTATTGTTTGATAATTTGCAACCACTGCTTGTTTAGAATAACTTCAGAATTTTTTTATTAGGATAATCTGCAAAACATTTGCATAGTTTTATAGTGTTTTTAGCTCACCTGAGCTGGCTCAGGGTGAGCTATTAGGATCGATGAATGTCCGTCGGACGTCGTCCGTCCACACTTAGTTCGTTAACACTCTAGCGGTCACATTTTTGCTCCGATTGTCATGAAACTTGGTCAGGATGTTTGTCCCAATGATTTCTCGGACGAGTTCGAATATGGGTTATCTGGGTCCAAAAACTAGGTCACTGTTACTAAAAATAGAATTTTCTTGTTAACACTGTAGGGGTCACATTTTTGCTCCGATTGTCATGAAACTTGGTCAGGATGTTTGTCCCAATGATTTCTCGGACGAGTTTGAATATGGGTCATCTGGGTCCAAAGACTAGGTCACTAACTAAAAATAGAATTTTCTTGTTAACACTCTAGCGGTCACATTTTTGATCCGATTGTCATGAAACTTGGTCAGGATGTTTGTCCCAATGATTTCTCGGATGAGTTCGAATATGGGTCATCTGGGTCCAAAAACTAGGTCACTGTTACTAAAAATAGAATTTTCTTGTTAACACTCTAGCGGTCACATTTTTGCTCTGATTGTCATGAAACTTGGTCAGGATGTTTGTCCCAATGATTTCTCGGACGAGTTTGAATATGGGTTATCTGGGTCCAAAAACTAGGTC
This sequence comes from Corbicula japonica, assembly GCA_038501625.1. Classification (NCBI taxonomy): domain Eukaryota; kingdom Metazoa; phylum Mollusca; class Bivalvia; order Venerida; family Cyrenidae; genus Corbicula; species Corbicula japonica. The sequence continues at coordinate 10,623,031 of JAZAYU010000014.1, forward strand.
ACTGTTACTAAAAATAGAATTTTCTTGTTAACACTCTAGCGGACACATTTTTGCTCCGATTGTCATGAAACTTGGTCAGGATGTTTGTCCCAATGATTTCTTGGACGAGTTCGAATATGGGTCATCTGGGTCCAAAAACTAGGTCACTGTTACTAAAAATAGAATTTTCTTGTTAACACTCTAGCGGTCACATTTTTGCTCCGATTGTCATGAAACTTGGTCAGGATGTTTGTCCAAATGATTTTTTGGACGAGTTTGAATATGGGTCAACTGGGTCCAAAAACTAGGTCACTGTTACTAAAAATAGAATTTTCTTGTTAACACTCTAGCGGTCACATTTTTTCTCAGATTGTCATGAAACTTGGTCAGGATGTTTGTCCCAATGATTTCTCGGACGAGTTCGAATATGTGTCATCTGGGTCCAAAAACTAGTTCACTGTTGCTAAAAATAGAATTTTCTTGTTAACACTCTAGCGGTCACAATTTAGCTCTGATTGTCATGAAACTTGGTCAGGATGTTTGTCCTAATGATTTTTCAGACGAGTTCGAATATGGGTCATCTGGGTCCAAAAACTAGGTCACAGTTACTAAAAATAGAATTTTCTTGTTAACACTCTAGCGGTCACATTTTTGCTCCGATTGTCATGAAACTTGGTCAGGATGTTTGTCCCAATGCTTTCTCGGATGAGTTCAAAAATGGGTAATTTGGGTCCAAAAACTAGGTCACTGTTACTAAAAATAGAATTTTCTTGTTAACACTCTAGCAGTCACATTTTTGCTCTGATTGTCATGAAACTTGGTCAGGATGTTTGTCCCAATGATTTCTTGGACGAGTTCGATATGGGTCCAAAAACTAGGTCACTGTTACTAAAAATAGAATTTTCTTGTTAACACTCTAGCGGTCACATTTTTGCTCTGATTGTCATGAAACTTGGTCAGGATGTTTGTCGCAATGATTTCTCGAATGAGTTCGAATATGGGTCATCTGGGTCTTGGTCACTGTTACTAAAAATAACTTTGTTGTACTCATGTGAGCGATAAAGGGCCATCATGGCCCTCTTGTTTATAGATCTACTTAATGGATAAAAGTTAAATTACTGTTAAACTTCAATGAACCTGAAAGATATAATGTCCATCTATTCCCAAGAAGGCTTTGGCTTTTGAAAATTATTGCTTTTTTATAGAAATTCAATGGCAGTTTGAATTAAACTTATATGGTTATAACTTGATAAAATTTATCATTTCTCTTGGAACTTGTAGCAATATTCTTTGTATTAAGGTTCTCTAACTTATTTGACTGTAGTACTGTTCCATGCAGATTAAATAAATAAATGGAATCATTTTAAAAATCATTTTTTCCGAACTTCTAGGATAGTGAAGGGCATATAATTATGTATTGCCTACTGGTTATCAATAGAGTTTGTCCAAAGTTCGGCCTTGGGGTCACTTTTGACTGAACCCTTTTGGACATTGTAACCCAGATTTTTACAAACAAAGCAATTTGACTATGAGTGGATGGGTCATTGCTGTGTAGTGTGTACAGCATATATAGAAGACTATCTAATATCATAGAAGACAAACAAAAACTGAAAAATCTGGCTTTAATGAGGTTTCTGCATTTTCCATTTGTTTGAATGGTCATTCAGATGCTGGTGATGTGCTTGATGGTGCTGATGTTAAGTTATTGGTTTTCTTCATTTTTACCGTAGACATTTTGGACATTGATTATTGTAGAAACAGTAAACGCACAGGTGAAAATCATTTGTATAAGTGCTAGTAAATAAACTATTTTCAGTTCCGAACTCCTATATTTTGCCTCAAAATCGTCCAAAAACTCCTATATTTGTTGCAAAAATATTCCTATATTTTTCCTATATTTGGGAGATGACCTGGTTGACAGCCTGTATTCTAATAATTTGCTGTCCGCCTCTCCCCCCTCCTCCCCCCACCCACCACTACTCTCCACTTCTCCAGAATTTCACCTAAATGTCAGTTGTATACCTGGTACACAACTGTATTCTGATAATGATGTCATTTATTAGCTCGACTATTCGAAGAATAGTGGAGCTATCCTACTCGCCCCGGTGTCGGCATCGGCGTCCCCGTTGGGGTCCGTTAAACAAAAAATGCACTTTGGTCCATAACTTGAAAACTACTTACATGTATGATATCAACTTGAAACTTGGACAGGGTTTTTTCAGGGGTATTTGGGAAAAAGGCCCCTGCTCAAATTGGGAATTTTTTTACACAGTATACAGTGGTTTTAAACAGGTTGCATAAATAGATTAAAAGAATGTAGATTTAACCGATCACTGATCAAAAGTAAACAAACTAATTTTGTAATTTGAAAAATCCCTTGATTACATAGATTCTCGTGTTTGTTTCTAATTTATAGGCAAAATAAGTTATTTCTGTTGAAATGGGAATTTTTTTCTTGAAATTGGGAATTCTTTTCTTGAAATTGGGAAAAATGGTCCCTATTTGGCATTGGGAATGGGGCCCATTATCGGCCCCAAGAGACTAGCTGAAAAAGCCCTGTTGGAATATATATTCACCATCAAGTTCTACATCATTACCAACAACAACCAAAACTCTGCTACAAATATTTGTCAAGTTATGCCCCTTTTTCACTTAAATTTTGCGTTAAGGAAAATATGCACTTTGGTCCATAACTTATCAACTACTTGAGATATCAATTTGAAACTTGGAATATATATTCACCATCAAATTCTACATCATTACCAACGACCCATAACTCTGCTGTCAGTATATTTCAAGTTATGCCCCTTTTTTCTTATATTTTGTGTTAGGCAAAATATGCATTTTGCCATCAAATTCTACATCATTGCCAACAAGACCCATAACACTGCTGTCAATATATTTCAAGTTATGCCCCTTTTTTTCACTTAAATTTTGCATTAAGCATATATAACTAACAAGTTTTCCAACTCTTCAAAAAATATTTCATAGTTATTTCCCTTTTTAATTCACTATTTAAGGTACATTAAGGAATTATTTCAATTTCCTCCCTTACCACTTACTTCTTAACATTATTCCTGTTTGCACATAAATGTTTGGCTATAGTTGTTTTGTTCTTTTAATCTATAAATTGCATTTATTTCAAATGAATCGAATAGTCGAGCACGCTGTCTCCTCTGACAGCTCTTGTTATATTTGTTGTCATTAACTTTTTCCTCTATGTATACGCCTTTTTACACGTGTGCCACCAGTGTAGATCCAGATCAGCAGGAACATCTGTGCCATCTGATCAAGGACTGCACTGTTCACGTTTTGGTAAAAATAACTTAATAAATAAAAAAGCAAACAGTGCAGATCATGATCAGATGGTATGAATGGGCCAGCTGATCTGGATCTACACTGTTTGCCAGTGCCATAAAGTTGACTTCTGATGGATCTCAATTTCCATCTGATCCATTAAGTGCTGTCATATTTAAGAATCTTTATTGGAAACTCTTTCAATTTACGAAAATTTATCCATCTCCAGTGTATCTCTGATAATATCCTGTGGCATCATTGATGCATAAAGAAGAAGTTGTTACACATCAAAATTTTGCCCATGGTTATATTTATGAAATCACTTGTTCATATTTATTATTTCTTACATAAACTATGATTTCACTATATTACATTGTATTTCATTAACAAGATCTTAAATAATAGTGTTAGCATTACCAGAATTATTTTGTTTGTAGTAGTTTTATTATTGTAATAATTTCAAACTGTGTATAATGTAAAAATAGGAATATGGGGCCAACACCCCATCCCAACCCCTTTTCTTAAATTCTGGATTGAAATAGTGCCAGTTTGAATATTAAATGATGAGGGAAATTGATCATACCATGTTGACTTGCTTCTTGTTAGTTTTATGTTTAGATTTGAGTCTCTACATATTTTTCTAGGCTGGCATATTGCATATGATGTTGTATTTGATTGCAGGTTGATGCATTGATGAATGCCTTACTTACGCTGAGAGCAGAAGACCCTTCTGTGAAGAGCCTGGTAGTCTCTCAGTTTACAAGTCTGTTCTCCCTCCTTGAAATTCCCCTGCGTACCAATGGCTTCCGATTTGTAAGACTTGACGGCACTATGAACACTAAAGCTCGAACCCAGGCAATAGAGGAGTTCTCTGACCCTACCTCTGGGTCGCCCACTGTATTCCTGCTGTCTCTGAAGGCTGGCGGGGTTGGAATTAATTTGACAGCTGCTTCAAGGGTGTTTCTCATTGACCCTGTAAGTTACTTATTGTCCCTGTATGTTACGGGTTGACCCTGTAAGTTGCTATTTGCACCTGTATGTTACTGGTTGACCCTGTAAGTTACTTATTGTCCCTGTATGTTACTGGTTGACCCTGTAAGCTACTAATTGATCCTGGCAGTTAATCAATTACCTTTTAAGTTACTCATTGACCATGTATGTTACTCATTGACCCTTTGAGTTACTTATTGACTCTGTTAGTTTTGGTATTACAATTATCTAATTTAATTTCTGGACCTGCCTATGAATGGGATGAAAGAAAATCCAGATCAATTGTGCCATCAGATCAGGATCTACACAGTTTGCATTTGCCATAAAACCTGTATATATATATATGGAGTAGTAAGGGTTAAACAAATCAAAATATTAAGATGTGAAACACCTAGATCATACTCTGCCCTGTTCTATTTTCAGGCTTGGAATCCTGCCTCGGAGGAACAGTGCTTCGACAGATGCCACAGACTTGGGCAAACCAAAGATGTAGTCATCACAAAGGTGACCTTTAACATAATTCTAGTTTAAACCTGCTGATTAAAAAACTTATCTCCCTTTGAATAATTATAGGTTCTTTGGATTTGTTTCATTGACAGTTTGTCTCTTTTCTATCAGCTGAGTGATGTATGTATTTAAAAATATATATTTAAGGTGAGATACCAATTATATATTAAATATGAAATGAGAAATTTAAGGTGAGATACCACTTACATCATATAAAATGATGAATCAAAGGTGAGATACCACTTGTATGATGAATATCAGGTGAGATACCACAAGTATGATGTGGTCTGATGAATTTTAGGTGAGATACCACTTATATGATACAAAATGATAAATTTAAGGTGAGATACCACTTGCATAATACAACATGATATAAGATAAGATACCACTTATATGATACGGAATGAGAAATTTAAAGTGAGATACCACTAATATTATACTGATGATTGATTTCAGTTTATAGTAGAGGATTCCGTTGAAGAGAGAATGCTTGCGTTACAAGAAAAGAAACGCCAGTTGATGCAAGGAGCTTTTGGACAGAAGCAGACGGCAGAGGAGAAGAGACAGGCCAGAATTAGAGACATCAAGACCCTGTTTAACTTCTAAATGACGAAAGACACAGTCCCTGTGATAATGCATCATTAAGATCTAATAAAATAAAAGTTCAGGGACTTTACCCTTTACTTTACAGGAATTTGTTATCTTATGTGTGACCAGTGTAGATCCAGATTAGACTGCAGGGATGTGCATACTGATTTGGTGTGAAGGTTATAAAACTTAGCATGGAAATCAGTCTCAAATCTCAAGCATCTGATTGGCTGAAATGGTGACCAGTCGCCATTTCAGCCAATCAGATGCTTGAGATTTGAGACTGGTTTCCATGCTAAGTTTTATAACCTTCAGCACTGGTTCTACACTGGTTACACATGTGAGACAAGCTGTATCCATGGAGTGAATGGTCAGCAGCCTAAACAAGTAAGAGTATGAAATGTTTGTTCAGAGATGATGATTGACTGGTTTTCATGATTGACAATTTAGGACGATTATCACCTCTGTTTTAATGATAGTGTAAAATGTGCTTATAACATATTCTTTTGAAACTGTTATGTAAACATGTGTTCAGCCATTACAGTTTTATTTTTGTTGTTTTTAACAGGTTGTGTACTACATTTTAGCAATGGATATAAGGTTTTCTATACATGTAAACTTTTTATAGCTGGAGGTTTATGGTTGTTGTACCAGTATGTGTTCAGCTAGGATTGATTTTTTTATTTAGTATTGATTATAAAGTAGTTCTCTGTTCTGATCATAAAAACTAAAACTGGTGACAGTCTCATATTTCAAGCATCTGATTGGCTGAAATGGAGATTAGACTCCATTTCAGCAAATCAGAGTATTGAGCTATGAGACTGTTCTTCATACTTACTTTTTTATGTTTTTGGGTCTTGTTCTTAAAAAGAGCAGACATGTAATTCTAAATAGAGATGAGAATTGACCTCTCGTGATTTTAAATTTAATCAAAAGCCAGGCAAATTAATTTTAAAATGCCTGAAATTTTATACATTTTTGTTTTAGTATTTCTTACTTAAATAAGTTAATCACTTTAATTTTAAAATAAATGTAACCAAACATTAAGTAGTGTACACCAGTGTCAAGAATTGAATATGCTAATTCTGAATCTCAATTTAAACACGAATATCATCAAAATTACCGGTAATCCATTACTCCATGGGATTTGGCTGATATACCATATGCAACCAGTGTAGATCTAGATCAGCCTGCACATCCATGCTGTCTGATAAAGATCTACACTGTTCGCATGATGGTTTCAGATCAAGAAGCTGTGTAGATTCTGATCTATATCTACACTGGTTGCACAAGAGATATAAAGTCATTTCCATTGAGTAACGGGTTAATTAGTCATTTATTTAGAAAGAGTGCTTTAAAGGTGTTTATAGTGTTTCATTTTCCATTTTACTGTTCTTTTGAATTTGTTTTATTTTGTTTTGGAACAAAAATGTGCTCTCTAGTCAAGGGATGTTTATTGTTAATTTTATTTGATGTTCTTTCAGTGTTATTTTCCTTTTTATATCGGTTAGGTTAGAATTACTTAATTTGTTGGTCAACGGACAAAAAGGACTATATTCAACTCACCAAGTCTGCCTAAATCAAAGAGCAAGTTGCCTTTTAATTTGTTATCTTTTAACTCTATTTTGTTCATTTGTTCTTATAGGTTACGGTTTTAGTTTATATATTAATTGCTACCAGAATAACAGAAATTAAACTCCTGGCAAATTAGGGTTGAAGGTTATAAAACTGAGTTTGGAAACCAGTCTCAAATCTCAAGCATCTGATTGGCTGAAATGGCGACTGGTCGCCATTTCAGCCAATCAGATGCTTGAGATTTGAGACTGGTTTCCATGCTCAGTTTTATAACCTTGGGCACAGGTCTGTGGTGTTTGAGTGCATGAACAGTTACAATTTGTTACTTTTGGTAGTTGTAGAAACTCAATTTCTGAATGTTGGTTTTCCTGTATCCATGTAGCTTACTTCTAGGGATAATGAATATATTAGATCAATTTAAACTTTCATTTTGAAACTTTCAGCTATTGGCCTTCTTCAGTTGATAATGTCACATTATCAATTGAAGAAGGCCAATGGCCGAAACGTTTTGAAACAAAGGAGTTTACATAGGTCTGTTGCTTTCTGAATGCTTATTATGTCAAACTTGGCTATCATTTATTACTGGAAATGTTTAATTATGCATACCACAACTATAATTTTCGTAAATGTGTAATTGTCATCATCCCATTTGAAAAATCCTTCCATATCAACTCATTACCGATTAGTAATAAATTTGTTTTGTTAAACTGTTATTTGAAGAAAAATATTTTGGGAAATAAATGTTAAATCATCTATTTATAGTTGTTTTTTTTATTGATCTATATCGGGGCCCAAGATGATAAAACTTTGATTAGAGACCAATCTCAAATCTCAAACATCTGATTGGCTGAAATGGTGACCTGTCGACATTGCATTCAATCAAATGCTTGAGATTTGAGACTAGTCTCTAGCTATAATTTTATGATTTTGGGCCCTGTTCTAGTGGTACATGAAGAAGTTTTGCATTGTTGACTTAGACCAGAATGCTGCCAGTGGTAATATAATCATTCTTTAATAGACTTGCGTGTATTTTCTTTGAATATGGATCTTTTCTGGCTTGTAGCAGAATTTCAGATTTGAGACTGGTTTCCATTATCAGTTTTATAACCTTGGGACCTGCAGGGAAAATATTGAGTTGATTTTAAACCTCAACTCGGTGATAATTATAAAATTGTGAATACATAGATTATTTTAGGTTTAACTTGGAATTATGTCAAACTTTATACATTTGTTTTGTTTTAAATGTAGTTTAGAAAAATTATTTTCTGTTTATTTTGATTGAGTTTGTTGATTTTTGTGTCGCCTGCGATAGCAGGTAGACACATAGGGATGCTATTGTCCAGCGTCGTCGTCGTCGGTGCCGTCGTCCGGTAGTCCCCCAACTTTAATCTGAAACTTAATGTTGCCTATAACTTTGAAAGAACTTGACCTATTCACTTCATACTTGGAATATATCATCAGCATGAACAATGCCATCTGTGACGACAAGAATGATAACTCCAGTTTCAATATTTTTTTAGTTATGCCCCTTTCAAATGCAACTTTAATCTGAAACTTATTGTTGCCTATAACTTTGAAAGTACTTGTCCTATTCACTTCATACTTGGAATATATCATCAGCATGAACAATGCCATCTGTGACGACAAGAATGATAACTCCAGTTTCAATATTTTTTTAGTTATGCCCCTTTCTAATGCAACTTTAATCTGAAACTTAATGTTGCCTATAACTTTGAAAGTACTTGTGCTATTCACTTCATACTTGGAATATATCATCAGCATCAACAATGCCATCTGTGACGACAAGAATGATAACTCCAGTTTCAATATTTTTTGAGTTATTTTCCTTTGAAATGCAACTTGAATCTGAAACTTAATGTTGCCTATAACTTTGAAAGTACTTGTCCTATTCACTTCATACTAGGAATATATCATCAGCATGAACAATGCCATCTGTGACAACAAGAATGATAACTCCAGTTTCAATATTTTTTGAGTTATGCCCCTTTCAAATGCAATTTTTATCTGAAACTTATTGTTGCCTATAACTTTGAAAGTACTTGTCCTATTCACTTCATACTTGGAATATATCATCAGCATGAACAATGCCATCTGTGACGACAAGAAGGATAACTCCAGTTTCAATTTTTTTTAGTTATCCCCCTTTCAAATGCAACTTTAATCTGAAACTTAATGTTGCCTATAACTTTGAAAGTACTTGTCCTATTCACTTCATACTTGGAATATATCATCAGCATGAACAATGCCATCTGTGACGACAAGAATGATAACTCCAGTTTCAATATTTTTTTAGTTATGCCCCTTTCAAATGCAACTTTAACCGGAAACTTAATGTTGCCTATAACTTTGATTATACTTGTTCTATTCAATTCATACTTGGAATATATCATCAGCATGAACAATGCCATCTACGACAACAAGAATGATAACTCCAGTTTCAATATTTTTTGAGTTATGCCCCTTTCAAATGCAACTTTAACCTGAAACTTAATGTTGCCTTAACTTTGAAAGTACTTGTCCTATTCACTTCATACTTGGAATATATCATCAGCATGAACAACGCCATCTGTGACGACAAGAATGATAACACCAGTTTCAATATTTTGGAGTTATGCCCCTTTCAAATGCAACTTTAACATGAAACTTAATGTTGCCTATAACTTTGAAAGTACTTGTCCTATTCACTTCATACTTGGAATACATTATCAGCATGATCAACAACAAAACAGATCATAACTCCTGTTTGATTATACTTTGAGTTATGCCCCTTCCAAATGCAACTTTAACATGAAACTTAATGTTGACTTTAACTTTGAAAATTCACTTGATATTCGAAATAAATCATCTTCATGAAAAGCGTCATTATGAAGAACAAGAATGATAACTCCTGCTGGACTATTTTATGAGTTGTGTCCCTTTAATATACAACTTTAACATGAAACTTAATGTTGCCTATAGCTTTTAAAGTACTTGTCCTATTCACTCATCGAATATATCATCTTCATGAACAACAACATGGGTTACAACAAGAATCATAACTCCTGTTTGACTTTTTTTTCAAATGCAAATTTCACATGAAACTTAATGTTGCGTATAATTTGAAAGTACTTGCCCTATTCATTGAATACTTGGATTGTATCATCAACATGAACAGTGCGATCGACAACTACAAAAATTATAACTCCTGTTTAAATATTTTTTGAGTTATGTCCCTTTCAAATGCAACTTTCACATGAAACTTAGTGTTGCCTGTTAAATGGAAAGTACTTGTTCAATTCACTTAATACTTTGAAAAACTCATCTGCGTGCACAAACCAATTTTTGAAGATGATAACTCGGGTTTCACCATTATTATATTTATTCCCCTTTTAAATGCAATTTAGATGACACATGTGTTCTGTGGTCTAGTATTGAAATCAACTTAAATAAAATATTTTTATTATATATGATTAAAAATAGGCCCACATTTCAACTTTTTCCATGCAGGCGACACATGTGTTCCGCGGAACACAACATTCTAGTTTATTAAATATTTCAAGTAATAACCAACATTATTTTAGAATTTGAGTAAATAATTTATGTTGAGCTGAAACTTGCGTTTGAGCATGCGATTGTTCTTGATATTGGGGACACGGATCATTGAACATTTCTTGATTAAAGTTTGTTCTTATATGTATCGGTCCTGTTCCAGAAATAGGGTTTGTTTGGGGTGTCTTAGGGTAATAATTTACATGATCATTTTCAACTTTCTGGCCAAAATCCAGATGAAAAACACTACTGCCCAAAAGATGGGTGTTACCAACCCCGCCGAAGCTGCTGCCAAGATATTTAATTTGTTAATATTTAAAAATGTATAAGATTCACTTAATGCTGATTTTTTTCCAGATTTTCGTCTGCGCGAATCCGAATTTGACAAGTTGATTACGGGTTGTTACTTCTGAAAATGTTATTTTCCAAATTACAGGCAAACGTGTCTTCAAAGACCACTGAGGGGCAACCCAAAAATGGTATTTGAAGGCTAGTGGTCTTTGTTCACAGGCGAATTAGTTCTTTGGATCTGTCAAAGATTCAAACAAAATGTTATTTTTATCCGCAGGTTGTATTTGTTTACAGGTGGTCTTATCGTATGTTGGACTTACATTGCACATGTTATAAAAATACGTTTATTGTGTAAAATATGATTAGAGTGTTATTGTTTATGTTTTATTGACAAGTACGTTTTGCAAAAGAAAAGCATGTTCGTTCTGAAGAAAATATTCGAAGACTTGGAATTCTGGTTATTTTACTTTAAAAAAGATAATTTCAGTGATCAAATATCTTCATCACAAACGCCGTATTATCCAAGAAAATCAGTGAAATGATTTAAATTTCAATTTACCCGAAATACATTAACGCCTTGCAATTTCATAACATGTCCATGTCAATCAACTTCATTTTCAGCTCTATCTCCCTCGATAGTTTGGAATTCGCCTGTTCCTCGGACTTGCTAACAGATGTCGCTTTTTGGTTTTCTTGAATTGGCGCCCGTTTGTCGGCACCTTCCGGAAGTGGCCGGCTGGCAGGAGCGTTATGTTTTGGAACGTTCGCATTTGAAGAGAGCTTTTTCTTTGTGTTTGCAGACTGGTATGGTGACTTGTCTGTCCTGGTTTTCTGCGGACGACCTGAATTTAGCGGGGGCTTAGATTTACAATGGAGGTCAGGATAGGTATCTCCGGTGGAGTCGGCGTGGCCTTCCTTATTAGCTTTTTCTATAACGAGTCCAATCCTTTTTTGTTCCCCGATTATGGAGTCGTCTTTAGTATCAAATACATTTTTGCTTTTGTCAGAGCGTGGTGTTGGACCGAGTAGTCCCGTTTGTGCAAGTTCGAGTCTTATAGCTTCTTTGCTTTTACCCAGTTTTAATGTATTCAATGGATTCAGCGGACCGCTGGGTCTCAATTCCCCATCTTTACGTCTCAAATGGCTTTCGTCGGCTCGTTTTAGAAGAGGATTTTCTAGCAGGCTCGAAGTTAATGAAACTCTACAAACATCGCCACCGTCTGTTTCCGTCGTGGGTGTTTGGGAGAATTCTGTTGTCAGAGATAAAGACTTCGGACTACTTCTTACTTCTTTCTCGTTACCCTTCTCTATGTGTTCCAATATCTTTTCTGAATGTTCAGCGGAAGAGATAGTTTCGCCTGTATTTGATTCATCTTTTACGTCTATATTTGAATCATCTTTTACATCCGTATTTGAAACATCTTTTACTTCTGTATTTGATTCATCTTTTACGTCTATATTTGAATCATCTTTTACATCCGTATTTGAAACATCTTTTACTTCTGTATTTGATTCATCTTTTACTTCTATATTTGAATCATCTTTTACGTCCGTATTTGAAACATCTTTAACGTCTGTATTAGAAACATCTTTTACTTCTGTATTTAAAACATCTTTTACGTCTGTATTTGAAACACCTTTAACGTCGTCTACTGTTGGAATATCGACTGGTTTGACATTTAAAATGCCATTTCTATCCTTTAATTTTTCGAATTGCGAATCAACACTTTCTTCCACTTGTTTCGCCTGATTTGATTTTACTTTGCTTGTGATAACGCCCATTTTAACAAAATCATCCGCATTGTCATTGTTATTGGTAACGTGATTGTACGGATATGACGTACTGACGTCGTAAATATCACCGCGACTCCTTAGAAACAGGCAGACGACATTTAGCGCTAAAATCAATTCAGCAATACACGATGGTTTGGTATTATAAATAACAGCTACTTGCAGATGGGATCTGGAATTTCCAGGAAGCGGAAGGACAAAGAATGTCAAAGATGTAATCACTTAGCCGAGGCGTCCGCACAACACGATGGGTGTGTTTTGGAAGCGAGCAACAATGGGCTACCATCTGCCGAGGGAAATAACACAACCAAGAAGTTTTTCCCCTATCCACAGAAAACTGCCGATCAAGACAAATTGGAAACCAAATTTATTTCGACATCAGAGTTTCCATACTCAAAACCAAAAGCTGTGATTGTTCGTCCCAGACCCGTGGAAATAGTTGCACCGCAGATCTTTAATAGCAAACTAAGACAGAGTCACCTCCCGCGGGACAACGAAACAAACAACCTTCACGGACAGCAATTTCTTCTGAACAATGAGTGTCACCCGAGTTTAGTAGCCGGTCCCTCTAACCTACACGCCACCATCTCTGAACCGTGCAGCTCGCGGAAACCACACAGATCTTATCAGTTTGTCAACCAGCGAAGGGGTTCGTACCCCGGAGTCATGCCTACAACAGTGCCGAACAAGAAACCACCCCCGAACAGCGTTCTCGTTCACAGAACAGTACTGGAGCTGAGGCATTCGAATCAAGTGCAACCGTACGGTAGGCATTATTCGTACGTTTGTGACATGGAGCCATCGGAGTATCCGGTTGGAACCAGCGAACACACTCGACCTCCGACGCCTACTCCACATGGCTGGTACCCTGCTAATCGCACATCTGACTATCTAGTGGCTTCGTCGCTTCTAGCGATGGACCAAGAACGAGATCGTCAGAAAAACAAGTATTTTCGCGTCCATAACTTCTGAATCTTTCGCAATAATTTTTCTAAATTTCTTGAATATTGTAAATAAAATATTTGAATATACATGTATCGATTTAAGTTGTTGTTTTTTTGTTTTTTTTTAATTCAGTGCATGACTGCAAGAACATGCTTGTTTTAGTAAGGGGATCAAGTGTGAAGACCTAAGCTATATTTGTTTTAAATTTTTTTTATAGAGACGGGGCATGACATAACCATTTGAGACAGAGGCGTTTAGCGAGAACTTTTATCCAGCATATAGCATTGGTCGATATTTAATAAATATCTCAGCATTTAAGAATGTCAAAACACAAACTATGTTACTCATCTTTTTTTACGATTAATTTTTGTGATTGGTGCTATCGAGGCAGTGTCATTAATGCCGTTTTGCAACGGCACAAAAACGTGTCGCAATGTTTCCAAGACGTGACAACGCAAGATTTTACAACGTTTCGTGGGTTCATAACAGTGATCTCACTTGCGATTATCTGTCCGCATTTTACAAAGATTTGAGAAAATTCTCCATCTGGCATAACCCGTCAATGCTAAAATCCTACGGAAAAGGATTTTTAAGAAAACAACGTCTAGATGTCCAACAGTCCTATTATTATGATCTTATTTGAAATGATGCAGAAATGGGTAGATTCACGATGGCTCAAAATTGGCCTAACATTTTCTCAAATTTTCAAATTGCATGTACATCACTGAAAGAGTGCTTTTTATAATCTATTATGGTTGTTTTCTTGAAAAGATAAAAAGTGAAGATGAACCCATAAACCAAAATAAAAAATTAAGTATGTCAAATGTGTCTGAAATTTGAAAATGTTTGCCAAAATGCAATTTTTTGTTAAATTTTCATCATAATTTGGTGATTTTCATATTGGGCACAGGCTTCGACCACATTAATTTAAAGAATTTTCTTTGTAAAAATGTGTGCTGAATTCATGGTCAAAATTTGATTTTGGTCGAGAAGTGTGCCCTTATCGAAATCCTCTAAAATCTGCTATGAAAATGGACAAAAATATGAATTTTTGCACATTTTCCTCATTTTATGCAATTTTGATGGCCCCTTGTTTTAAGATATGAAAAGTATAACCATTTATGTATTCAAAGGCATTAAAATTTAAGATATGTAACGAATGTTAAAATTTGACATATTTTTAGGCCAACATTAGACCTTCGTGAACCTATTCCTTTAGTTTAATTAAACTCAAAGCAGAAATTTCATAGCATATCACAGTATTTGTTGAAGTGTATGTGTAGCACCATGAAAAATGCGTCTATTGACTGCGACAAGTGTAGACCCTGATCAAACTGCGGAGTCTGAAAATGATCTAAGCTACTTTCTAAATGCTCTGACTGAATGGCGAACAATATAGACCCTGATCAGACTGCGCGGATGTGCAGGCTGATGTGGGGTCTACATTGATCGTAAAAACCGTTTTCACGTTTTTGTCACTGTCTGCATATTGTAGCAGGAAGTCTTTTAGCGAAGAAACCTTGAAATGAAATAACTACCGGATGAAAATGCTTTTCTTAGTTTTCTTATTTGACCCGACCGCATCGTTTCTGACCTCAAATGGCTGGTTACAAAACAACAAAGAAAGTCGTTCATCATCAAGCGGCAATTCCAAATGTAGTAGTAGGTTTAAGCTGTACCATCTAATGTATAATGAAACCCATGGAACGAAAGCTGGTCTCATTTTATGATATTGGTTACTTCGCCTTTTTATTTTAACTGGTTATAATTCTGGCAGACGTTTTCAGTAATAAAAAAGAAAAATGCTGCGGACGCTAAAATAATCCTAGAGTGGGAAAGGGTATGTTGTTTATCCTAGGAAGGGATTGCGTGAGTTGGTATCTTACGGCGGAATGGGTAGTTTGGAAGAAACCTTAGAAAAAAGGTTTGGTAGCGGTTTATTACCCCAGAATTTGTCTTTGAATGAGAGATGCGATGGGGAGGAATCGGATATATATATAATTTTAGTGTGGGCATAAATAAATCTATACTAATACAATATAGGTTTGCCAATTTGTCGGAGAAATAGCGCGATCTCGAGCTATTCTGTTCTATTTCGCCGAAGCAGTCATGTGTGAGCAACTAAACTGCCATTTCATGTTTTGAAATATGCACTGGTATATAAGAAAAGTAGAGAGAATAGCCAAAAAAGTACCGGTACCGGTAAACACACAAGGCTTAAAATATAAATTAGATTTTGCTAAATGTAATCGGACGATTACAGACCTGTCTCAGTTGCACTCTTCAAAAAGAAATCTGTTGCTGCAGTACAGCATAACAATCACACTGACACTTGTACATTTAAAATAAAAGATATATGGATATTGTTGATTATTTTTCTTTACAGAGTGATCATTTTTTATAAACTGCCTTAAAAGCCTGTTTATCAAAAGCGTTGTTTGTTTCAGTGGTAGAATGCTTGGGGCCCACACTTATGAATAATATTATTATTGGCTATACATGTACTTTTGCATCTTTCACAATCCTTTGATGAAGTGCTTTTTTAGAATAATAATCAATACAGGTTAAAGGTGTTCAACTGGGTAAGAAATCCAGGGTTCATCTGACCAGTCAAATCATTTTTATACGCCTTTTTGAAACAAGAGCCAGTCAGAAACGACAGCACGCTCGACTATTCGACTAAAGCACATTTAAAACTGGGCTTCATTTAAACTGGGGAGTGATTCAGGAGTTTATGACACCCAACACACACACATGAACAAAAGTTTCTTAATCCAAGTTAGGAAATCAATAAATTACACTTAATTTATTATTGTAGTTTTTTTAGAGGGTTTACACAAACCAGTCCATACACCCCTGCCCACCTATAGTGTGGTGTAGTATAGTAAGGTATGGTATTGTTGTTGGTGGTGTTGTTGACGGTGTTGTTGGTGGTGTTGTTGTTGGTGGTGTTGTTGTTATTAGGGTTTTTGTTGGTTGTGTTGTTGTTGTTGTTGTCAGTGTTGTTGCTGTTGGTGGTGGTTGTTGATGCTATTGTTGGTGTTGATGTTGTTGTTGGTGGTGTTGTTGACGGTGTTGTTGGTGGTGTAGTTGTTGTTATTTGTGTTATTGTGAGTTGTGATGTTGGTGGTGGTGTTGGTGGTATGTGGTGGGTGGTGGTGGTAGTGTGGTGTGGTGTGGTGGGTGGGTGGTGGTGGTGGATGGTGGTGGTGGGTAGTGGTAGGGGGTGGTGGTGGGTTTTGGTGGGTGGGTGGGTGTGGGGTTGGGGTGGGTGGGTGTGGGGTGGTGGTGGGTGGGTGGATGGGGGCGGTGGGTGGGTTGGGGGTGGGTGGGGGTGGTGGGTGGGTGGTGGTGGATTGTGGTGTGGTGTGGTGGTGGTGGGTGGTGTTGGTGGTGGGTGGGTGGGTGTGGGGTTGGTGGGTGTGGGGTGGGTGGTGGTGGTGGAAGGTGGTGGTGGGAGGTGGGTGTAGGGTGGGTGGGTGTGGGGTGGTGGTGGGTGGGTGTGGGGTGGGTGGTGGTGGTGGGGGTGCTGGTGGGTGGGTGGGTGTGGGGTGGGTGGTGGTGTGGTGTGGTATGGTATCGTATAGTGTGGTGTGGTGTGGTGCGGTGCGGTGCGGTGCGGTGCAGTGCAGTGCAGTGCAGTGCAGTGCAGTACAGTACAGTACAGTACAGTACAGTACAGTACAGTACAGTACAGTACAGTACAGTATAGTATAAACACTCAACACTTTCAACCAAAGTATGTTAAGAACATCTGTTTTAAACCTTTTCTATAGCATTACCTATGAAAAACACTAACATTGAAACTAACCATAATTTCTAAGTCTTAATTCTAATTTCTAAGTGAAAAAGGGCAAAAATTAAATAAAAAAAGCAAGGATGAGTTATGGGCCTTTGAAAATCAACCTGATGTATGATAAAATAAAGGTATACAAAGTTTTAAAGTTGTCGTTTTAATAGAATGATAGATATGAGGTTTCACCACCTTGCACGCAAACTTTAACCTTAATTTCTTAGTCTAAAAAGGGCAATAATTTGATATAAATCAAAGAAAGAGTTATGGTTCTTGGCATACATAGTCAGGGTCATGATAGTGAACAAGTTTCAAAGCTATAGTACAAGAAGTATGAAAGTAACTAGCTTGCACGCAAACTTTAACCTGAAATTCTAAGTAGAAAAAAGGGCCATAATTTGATTAAAAATTAAAGAGAGAGTTATGGTTCTTGGCATACATAGTCAGGGTCATGATGGTAAACAAGTGTTGAAAGTTTCAAAGCTATAGTACAAGAAGTATGAAAGTAACTAGCTTGCACACAAACTTTAACCTGAAATTCTAAGTTGAAAAAGGGCCATAATTTGAACAAAATGGAAGTTAGAGTTATGCTTCTTGGCATACCCACTCGGGATATGATAATGAACAAGTGCTGAAAGTTTCAAAGCTGTAGTATAAGTAGTATGGAAGTTACGGGTTTGTACACTAGCTTGCACGCAAACTTTAACCTGAAATTCTAAGTCGAAAAAGGGCTATAATTTTAATAAAATGAAAGTTAGAGTTTTGGTTCTTGGCATACACACTTGGGAGATGATGATGAACAAGTGTGCCAAGTTTCAAAGTTGTAGTATAAGTAGTATTGAAGCTTTGTGTTTGTACAGTAGCTTGCACGCAAACTTTAACCTGAAATTCTAAGTCGAAAAAAGGGCCATAATTTGATGAAAATGAAAGTTAGAGTTATGGTTCTTGGCATACACACTCGGGACATGATGATGAACAAGTGTGCCAAGTTTCAAAGCTGTAGTATAAGTAGTATTGAAGTTATGTGTTTGTACAGTAGCTTGCACGCAAACTTTAACCTGAAATTCTAAGTCAAAAAAGGGCCATAATTTGATCAAAATGAAAGTTAGAGTTATGGTTCTTGGCATACACACTCGGGACATGATGATGAACAAGTGTGCCAAGTTTCAAAGCTGTAGTATAAGTTGTATTGAAGTTATGTGTCTGTACATTAGCTTGCACGCAAACTTTAACCTGAAATTCTAAGTCGAAAAAGGGCCATAATTTGATGAAAATGAAAGTTAGAGTTATGGTTCTTGGCATACATACTCGGGACATGAAGTGTGCCAAGTTTTAAAGCTGTAGCTATAGTAGTTTTTAAGATATCAGTAGGTTGCACGCAAACTTTAACCAAAGCGGGACGCCGACGACGCCGACGCCCAAGTGAGTACAATAGCTCGACATATTCTTCGAATAGTCGAGCTAAAAAGGGACGTATTATGGGAACACCTTCGGGCGGGCGGGCGGCGTCCACATGGTTTCCGCTCTAAGTCAAAGAGTTTTCATCCGATCTTTATCAAACTTGGTGAATATGTTGGTGGGTATAATATCTCGACCAAGTTCTATAACCAGCCAAATCCCCCCAGGCACTCCTGAATTATGGCCCTTGAATTGTCCAAAATTACTGTTTCCGCTCTTTAAGTCAAAGAGTTTTCATCCGGTCTTTATCAAACTTGGTGAATATGTTGGTGGGCATAATATCTCGACCAAGTTCTATAACCAGCCAAATCCCTCCAGGCAGTCCTGAATTATGGCCCTTGAATTGTCCAAAATTACTGTTTTCACTCTCTAAGTCAAAGAGTTTTCATCCAGTCTTTATCAAACTTGGTGAATATGTTGGTGGGCATAATATCTCGACCAAGTTCTATAACCTGCCGAATCCCCCCAGGCACTCCTGAATTATGGCCCATGAATTGTCCAAAAACTGAATTAGCGGTATCTGCTCTCCAAGTCGAATAATTTTCATGGGATCGTTACGCAACTTTGATGATCAGCATTTTGACAGGCGTATTTTGTGTCAGTTTGGCACTTGTTTGAATTTAAAGTGTAGCATAGGAAGTTACATATATATTTTATTATCAATGATCATTACTATATTTTTTGTTTTGTTTAGAACAGTCACTTTGTATCTTAGCTGCATCACACATCGATTTAATTTATCCCTTTCCTCCATTAATATGCATTTTACACATCTGTGCCGTCTGATCAGAATCTGCACTGGTTGCATTTTGGTCAGAAATAACCTAAGGAATCAAAAAGCAAACAGTTTAGATCCTGATTAGACGGCACTGATGTGCTGATCTGGATTTAAACTGTTTGCCCAACAAT
The DNA here is from genome assembly GCA_038501625.1 of Corbicula japonica. Classification (NCBI taxonomy): domain Eukaryota; kingdom Metazoa; phylum Mollusca; class Bivalvia; order Venerida; family Cyrenidae; genus Corbicula; species Corbicula japonica. Next base: position 10,642,703 of record JAZAYU010000014.1, read on the forward strand.
AAAGGTATGTCTATGGAGGAAAGGGTTAATCCTTTTCTCTTGCACCCTGATGTAAGAAATCAGTGGGGATAAATGTGACAAGATTCAAACTGGGATGCAACTAAATGCATAAATCTGCTTTAACTGAGATCCCTTAATAAAGGGATAGGATCACCATGGTAATCAAACTCTAATCACATAAAGTGAGAAAGAATAATAATAAATAATAGTGTAAGCTAACTACAAAAAAATATTTTAAAGAAACATGTATGTACATTAAAAATATTCCATTTAACCCTTTACTCTACAGATAATGCATTTGATCACATGGGTGACCAGTGAACATGTTGATCCAGACCAGCCAGCACAATCTGTGCCATCTGATCTGGATTTACACTGTTCTTGGTTAGAAATATCCAAATGAATCTAAAAGTGAACACTGTATGTAGATCCTGGTCAGATTCCATAGATCTGGATTTACACTGTTCTTGGTTAGAAATATCCAAATGAATCTAAAAGTGAACACTGTATGTAGATCCTGATCAGATTCCACAGATCTGGATTTACACTGGTAACCAACAGGATATTGACAGCCATATCTCATAAAGTAAAGGTTATTTTGTTTTGCAGCTTTAGTCATGTTAGTGGGAAGATCAATTCATGACTTTAAAACCCCACAAAATACAATCATATGATAGTTATTTTAGAAAACTGAAAACCAGGAATTACAAAACCCATGAAATGTATATGTTTTACTGAAAAACCATAAAACTTCATGCACATTCACAGTCAATTTATGACTCCTGCACACTCCTGAGTGACAAGTCCACTGCCACATATAAAGAATGCATGAATTTTCATTTCTTTCATGCCATTTGTCTTTTTTACAGTACACAGACTTTAATCCTTTGCCAGTGTATTGATGTGTCAATTGTTCAACTAACCGCTAAATCTCATGGGTCATGATGATAAATTTGGAGTAGATTTTAACAATTATAATTTAGATGAGTTCACTTGTTGATTGGATGTGACTGTTTTGAAATCATTGGGGTCAAAATGAGGCCTTTTGGAAATTTCAAGAGTCAAATGAACCCCCAGAGTCTCACTTCCCACATGGCTTTAAGCATGGATGTTCGCTGAATCACATGCACGACAGAAGAATTTATCACACTTTTTTTATTCAAATCTGAACTTATTTATCTTTATCCTTTTCTTCCATTCTGTCCAACAGTACAGATCTTATTCCTACTTTCTTGAGTTCTTCAATCAGTTCTCCATTTTTGTGCATTTCCAGCATGACATCACAGCCTCCTATAAATTCACCACCAATAAACACTTGAGGTATAGTTGGCCAGTTAGTATAATCCTTTATTCCTGTAATAGAAAATAATATTCAATACCTTTTAAGGTCTAGAGTTCTTATTGAAAAAATCTTGACATCCTGACCTTGTGATTATAAAATTTTTTCATGTTCAACTCAGTTCTGTGCACAAAAATGTCTTTGCTACAGTTTCAAGAAATCAATCATTTTGGCCTCTTTAGATTTAAATGAAACTCTGAATGATGTCAGAGATATAACCAAGTTATACAAATATTACATTAAATAGTAACATTGTGACAATTTAAAAATGTGTTATTGGGCCTTCTTGGGGACAACATTTTACTAAATTGAATAACTTATTATCTATGCAATTTTATAAATTGTTGAATGTTTAGAACATGCTACATCAGGAATAACAAATTGAACTGTGCAAAGGGGGCCCATGCCCTTTGAAGAAGCAGGTTCACAAAGGCTTTATATTGGCCTAAAAATATTTAACATTTTTATTTTTGTTCAATATCTCAAGTTATCATTAATTTGAATGAATACATGGTTATACTTTAAAAATTGAATAGTTCTATATCAATCACTGTTAATGTAGTTGGATGGGCACTCAAAATTGCTTAAAAAGATGATGTGTAAAAAATTTGTATTTTGATAATTTTCAGACCAGATTTTATACATTTTCAATATGATTTCTTGACCAAAACTAAATTTTAACCATGAATTAAGCATGTAATAATACAAATAAAATGGTTCAAATCATTTTGATTTATGTTTGTGCCACATACAAAACCAACAATATGTGTTGAAAATTTTCTTAGAAATTCATGTTCTGCATTTTTTCAAATTTCAATACATATAATTATGACCTTATTTTCTATTTTGGTTATCAACTTTATCTTCACTTTTAATCCCTGAAATAAACATTTGTTATGGACATAAATAACAAACATTCCAAGATGTTCAGATAATTATAGGCCATTTTTGAGCCTTTGTGATTTTACTCCTTAGGGGAAATAGTGTGATAATGCTTGTGAATGGAATTGAAATAATGGTAATTGAAGAATTTACCATGTGATTTTAATTTAATTAATTACATTTCAAAGTAATTGATCCCATGTCTGTTCCTTACCCTGTCTTAACTTTTCATCCTCTAGAACATTATGAAACTTGAAGTTGTTAACACCATGAAAATTGAGTATTTGAACGACAGCGTTACTAAATCCACATTTAGGCTGATCAGCTGTGCCCTTCATAAAAACAACAACCTTGCCCTGCTTCAAAAGTTCACCAATGTGTTCTTTGCTGCCAGTGTCACTTGAATATCTGACCACAAGGGATTGAAACAATTTTCTACTGTTTTGTGAAAACAGTCTTGGACTTGCAAACTTTAACATTTTGAGAGTATTCACTTAAATTACTCGTTTACGTTTTTCTTACAAAATTTTACTGGCGCATGTTAGCTTCCGGTATAGACGGTGAAGCAGTAATTTTGGTTTCGTTGTGAAAACTGTGAAACGCCGACTTCCGTAAACATAACATTTTTCAAACTTGAAACATTTATATTTAAATTACGGGTTCACACTGCGTTTGCTCGCTATTAGTGCAGCTTTTTAAACTTTAAATACGATGGAGCAGTTAGAAGTAGCTGTCAGGACCGGAAGAGTGGATGTAGTGCAGAGTTTTCTGTCCACGTTGCAGGAATGTAAGTTCATGATCTTGATGATCTGATATCTAGTTGGCTTAAGTTAAAATCTAAAGTAAATATTGACATTGATAACAATAAATAGATTAATATACTATATCAAGCAATCGAAATTTCGAAAAGATGTCTACAGTAAAAACCCATTCACTGTGATTCACGGAGGCGTAAAAAGCTTTGGTGAGCTCTTGGTTCTTACCTACCTCACACAAAATAATAAATTACAAATAAAGTGCCCAGCTGCACAACTGAGTCTATTTGTAACCATTATATTGGTTACCAAGGTAACTTCATCAGTAAACTTAATTAGAGACAGAACGGTGCTTTTCTCCGGAAATACTGATCATAAGCATAAAAGCAGCATAATTATGTCCTGGTTATTATAGAGTAACAGCTGCTATTTTGTATATTTTAAGCTCAGAATCCCTCTGTAAATTTTACTAAGGAAGTGTCTCCTGGATCACGTCTGGTTGAGGAGAGCTAGAGGTCGAGGAGACCATTTGCATACTGTTTTCTCCTTGACCACTTCCCAAATTGGTGCTTAAACTAACAAGTCTTCACCAGTGTTTAAATGGTTCCTAGTCAAATAGCCCCCAAGTCAAAATGTCCCCATTTTGGTCAAATAGCCCCCACACTTTTGGTCAAAACGCCCCCACTGAGGAAAAAATGGTCAAATAGCCCCCATTTTGGTCAAATAGCCCCCACTTTGGTAAAATAGCTCCCACTGTTAGTTTTTGTGTTTTAATCAGGATATTCATGTTTTTGTCAGTATTTTTTTCTCTTTTTACATTTATAAGGAAGATAAGCATTATATTTTTACTTAAGATACTATATGTTTATTATATATATACTTCTAATTTGAAATATTATTTCAGACATTTTAATAATGTTACATCGATAACAATTGAAATGAATGAATTGAATGTTACATTGATACAAACTTCATAGATTTAAAATGTAGTTATAAAAATGGTACAACTTTAATTTCCACATTTAATTATCACATTGTGCGAGCATCTTTGAAGAAATACTAATGTGGGTTCCTCTTCTTTTTCGCTGTGTGGGGAGGCTGCGTTTTGTGAGTGTGGCGATTCCTGATATGCAGGGATTCTAAAATCGTCGGCAGGCCGGTCATTGACCGATTTTCGGGAAGAATGTCCGATTGAAATTTCAAAATTGGTTAAAAAAATCGGTCATGAATATTGGCCTACACTGTTACAAAATTACCTACATGTACATTTTTTCACAGCTTAATCAGCTATTAACCTGTCAATTAGCGACTTCACAAGTCTGCTACCATGACTACCACGACTACACGTTCCGTGAATAGCCTGCGGCATAGATGAAACGGGATGTGGTCGATCTCATTTTTACAACGGGCGGGTTATTTAGTTTCCAAAAAATGGACTGCGCCAGTCAAAGGCTGTCTGACGTCAGAATTTAAGATAGCACAATTTACACATGGTTGTATAAACGATAAAACAGTTTACATTTTATTGACAGACATGTTAGTCCGATATGTGCGTAATTCTAAAAGACCTACGACCGAAAATTGCTGTTTATTAAATTTAAAGAAAACTTATATCATGAGAATTTTACTTGAACTGTAAGCATTTCACAACAAATTTGAAATGGCTCAAATAAATATATACTTAAATGTGAAAAAATTCGAGTGATGGGCTTGGTTACTTACGCATATAACGATTCAAATAAATTTCAAATTTACAAAAATCTACGTAATCAACATTTATTTCCGAGTAATGTTGCATACGCTGACTCTTGTAAGTTCGTAGATTCAAAAATTACTACATCCGGTAAAGAAAAGAATAATATTTCAAACAACTATAAATATAATATAGTGTTACAAAACATGGTGTGATCGATGTATATTAACGTAAAGCGAATACTTGCCTCCCGAAATTCCGAGAGAGAAAACATTTTTAATAACTAAATAATCCACTTCACAATCGCTATAAACACTGCTGAAGATAACTGTTTTGAACCATTACGTCACGTTTTAAATGCATGGAATGCTTGTGTATTACAACAAAGACGCCGATCGCTGTAAACTTCAAACGTCGCGTGCCGCTCTTATAAATCGATCAAAGAATTTTTTGGTCTACAGCTCGAAAACCATTAATCTTTTGAGAGGTTGTAGGATATCGCCGACGAGAAAATATGCCGGAAAAGAGAACTGGAGTGGGGGTCGGGAGAGTGAAATACGCTGAACCGGGGACCGGAAGTCGCAGTTCGTGCGAACCGGAAGTCGGCGAAATGTCAATTTTGGCGCCAATGTCCGATTAGGATTTTGAAATTTTAGAATCCCTGCTGATATGCATATTTCACTTTTTGTTTTTTTCTACAAGGGTTAACAATGATTTCAAACAAATTTGTGTTCATGCCTACTCTACAATTTATAATTAGTATTTAAAAATAGTATACAATTATTGTTAAAAAATTTATATCTATTCATTCCATTTGGTCAGATGTTCTAACAATTATTTAATAAAATATCATAAAGCATGCTCTTAGAAAATATATTTTTTGAAAACTTTGAAGTTTGAATTTTATTATTTTCATATTCATAATTAGCATTATTATTAATTAGATAGTTTCACCCTTTCATCACTTTAACACATGTACTTGTTTAGTGACGAAAATGATGACAACAAAATAATTAACTGTACTTTAAATTTATCAACTCCACCAATTTTTTTCTCACCAATAATTTATTCTTTTTTACAACAATTTGTAGATTGTTGTTGCAACCGTTTGTAGATTCTGTTTCAAAATCCTAATACACTAATTATTTGTTTCTTTTTTCCAATAAAATTGCATTTTTATAGAAATTACAGCGTGAAAAGCATGGTGGGAATTTTGAATTAAAGTTTTTAACAAATTTTAATAAACTAGTGGGCTGTTTCAAAAAAAATGGCTGGAAAAGTGAAAAAAATAGTGAAAAATTAAAGTTAATAAAAATTCCAAACTTTTTATTCTGTATTTTTTGCTTATTGAAACTGACTAAAGAACTGAAAAGATTTTTGAAATCGGTCAACTGGTTGCTGAGATATTGTCATTTGAAAAGTTCATAAAAAGTCCAGCTGGTTGGTCCATATGTTTGTACAGTCTTTACAGTGATCAAAATCAATCAAGTTATACTCATATGTGGCAGAATAAAAATTTTATAGAGCTTTATTGACCAATATTTAATAAATCAAAGAATTTTAATTTATGTGCTTAAAATACAAGTATTACTGTTTCTTATTATTTAAATGTGTATTTCTGTTAAAATTCATGTTGAAGCATCAAATATAAGTGCTTTAGAACTTGTGGTATTGCATAAAGATAAAAAATTCATAATGTTAAGAAAGTGTGTCACACTCCTGACAACCACATAAGTGCAGTGTACTCAAAAATGTTTCACTAAGGCCATTCCTGTTTGTCACAATTTAACAAAACATGACATAGACTTCTAGTTGTTTTCATGTAAAGGATATGTTGACAGAATATTGCAATATGTGCATAATGTCACACTCCTGACAAATTTAGCTGACATTTTCTGAAGGGAGCTGCAGACAAATATAATTTCAATAGAGGTGATAATATTATAATTATTATAATATTATAATTATTGCATCTAGAAACATAAATCTTAATGATACACAAAACAGTTCTTATGTACTATTTAATCTTTAAAGTCCTATAAATTTATAAAGCAAAGATGTATTGATTTTCTTGAGGTATTTTCTAATCTACCACGTTTGACTTAATAGCAAAAATTTTAATTATCCTTTAGTATAATATGCTTAATTTTATCATTATTTGATGCTAAATAAATGCACATTTTACTAAAACAACACTTAACTTGTCTTACTCAAGCTTTTTGTAAAATAATGGTCTACAACAGTTTAAAGCTTTACCCTAACCCTATTTTGTTTGTTATTTCATAGAAGTGTATATTTAGTTCTTAAAAAAGGATGTAATACACAACCAAAACAAGCTCACACTGTGTGCAATATGATTAAAAATATTTAAAACATAAATATGCATAAACTTTTAATATTAAAAACAAGAAAGAAGAAATATAAAAAATGGGGACATTTTGGGGGGCTATTTGACCAATTTCAAAATGAAAGTGGGGGCTATTTGACCAAAACGGGGACATTTTGACTTGGGGGCTATTTGACTTGGGGGCTATTTGACTAAGAACCGTTTAAATGTGAAAAACAAATAGATTTACTCAGTTTGCAACTTCAAAATATTTAATATGCCGCATCAGCTTTGTTAAATGCTGCCAGTCGCAGGGATGGTAATTAGCCTATTATTAATCAATTTAATTATTTACCTAATTAATAAATCCTAATAGATGTATTTATATCATTTGATTTTTATGAAATTAAAGAAAAATTTCATTTTGTCACTGTTGTTAGGTGTTAACTATTTAATCTTTATTTTACATTGAATCTTCTTTAAAAGTAACAAAAGAAGATATCTGTTGGAATAGTGTATTTGTGTTCATGTTTGTTTCTCCAGAATTTGCATTCTAACTAGTAAGCAAACTGTCTTTTTATAAAATTTCAAAGTGGGCAAATATTTGCATATTTGTCTCTCGGATCATACATGTATATCCAAAGATTGTTGGAGGTAACTCACTATGCATGAGTTTTGAAATGCACATTATGGAGGCCACAAATTTTATCGAAATAATGTCTTAGATAATACAATCTGTTGAAGTTTGAGCGCATCATATCAGAAGTTGATGCATGATATTGAGTATTTAAATTGATATACGGCGATGCTCCTTTTTATCATCAGGTATTTTTTTTATTAGGAATTCTTAATTTAAACAAGGTCCTTTAAACAACTTTGCAGAACATTTATTCTTAATATCATATTGGAACCGGTCGAGGAGAAAAATGTTACTGTAAAGTCTAAGCTAACTTGTGTCAGTCAAGGAGAAATTAGTACCATTTATTTCTTCTTAACTTGAGCTGGTTGAGGAGAAAACAGTACCTGTATAGTCTCCTTTGCTGGCAGCTGGTTAAGCAGACTAAGTCTCCTAATCTGGTCGATCGGATCTTTCCTTGAATTAAAACCCCTTCTACTCTGAAAGATACTGAGACCACTGCTATATTCTGTCCTTTGGTAACCAGCTATTTAAGTTAATTAACTTTTTAAGTTAATTAACTTTATAATCTTTTAAATTTATTTTAAGTAATACAATTGTGTTGTATGTTTATGTTGCATATTTCCTTTTTAAAATCTTAAAGTTTGTTTTTAGATAAGGAACTTTAAAGCAATTGTCACAGCTGGTTCAGCCACGGATACACTAACAATTCCTGTAATGGTCCAATAGATACTTTTACCTGTTGATCAAATGCTCATAATTATTGAGTTATATAAAACATAACTTCATTATGCAAACCAAGCTTCAGAACACACCAGGGCTGAAGGTTATAAAACTGAGTTTGGAAACCAGTCTCAAATTTCAAGCATCTGATTGGCTGAAATGGCGACTTGGGCACATATTAGGTGGGAACTGAATCTGCTGAATACTCCAATCCCTTGATCCCTCTAAATACTGGGAACTCTAATTTAGTGTTACCTGAATTGTTAAATGAGAATGTGAGAGGGGGGGGTGGTTATAGCAGCCATGGACAGTGGGTCCAAGATCACAAAACTGAGAATAGAGGACAATCTCAAATCTAAAGCAGCTGATTGGTTGAATGGAAATGCATTCTCCAAACTGACCAATCACAAGCTTAGGTTTTAAGACTGGTTTCAAAATTTCTGATTTTGGCTCTGGCTAGGATTTGGCTTATCATACTACCTCCTACTGATGGAGCTAGTAAGACCAGTCACTAGAACATTTACATTTTTGACATTTATAATTGTTTTAATTATACCTGCCATGGTTTTGAAAGTAAGGAATGTAATTTCAGTAAGTTACCAGTGAGTATTAAACAGACTGTTCAACAATGCAGTTTGATGTGTAGATTGATTATACATTCCACAAAAATAATTAAGGATCACACAAAATGTATGTTACTTGGCTATAGAAAAAATATTGTAATAATATCCAAAGATTTTTTCAAGAAGTTTTTTTTTTTACTTGATCACAACTGTAACTTAAACTTTAATTTTAAAGATCCAAGTTTTATTTTCCAACACCCATTACATGAACACATTATCATTTTAGTGCAATAACAGTTTATCTTCTTAATATTTAAATGGTACATAAACTGTTCTAGCACTAAGTTGACGATATTATCTTATGAGGAATACATGTTCATAGTTTTACAGGTGACTGTTAATTAAATTGTGTTGAGTGTCCTCTGATATGACAGTTCCAGTGACCATGACGGTTAATCTGAATTGCTTACATTGTTGTTGTGAATGCTTCTAACATTTTTATTCAAATGAACTATTTTATTTTAGCCTTGGTCTCAATAAATGTTGTTTTGTACTGTCTTAACTGGTCTCATTATTTGCATGTTAAAGGATAATTTATACTGTTTTTGTACAATCAGGAGTATAAGTTTGTCTGATGTACATCTAGGCAAGGATCCTGCCATTTGCTTTTTCTCATGTTGTCCTTTTGATATACTTGGCCATATGAATAACAATAAATAATTTTAAATGCCAACCCAAATAAATTAAATCCCCTTAGTGCTTAAACAGTACATTATAAGGGCCCAGGATCATAAAACTAAGTTTGGAGATCAGACTCAAATCTCAAGCATCTGATTGGCTGAAATGGCGACCAGTCTAACAGTTTAACATTATCAAAATGAGCAGATTAAATTAAGTTTTATTTTAATTACATGTTCAATTTTATTTATTTATTTATTGTATATTTATACTGAGCCAATGAAAAGCGTTTTACCTGCAATTAAATTATTTTTTATATTTTTTACAGCCAATGAAAATGATGCTCTGCTATATCAAATTTTAAAGGAACCCTGTTTCGATGGGGAGACATTGCTGCATTTGGCAGCAAGGGTAAGAATGTTAACAATGTTTAGGATCTTTGATATACATGTAAAGGACATTTTGATAATAAATTTGAGTTTCTTCAAAGGATTAATGTGTTGTTTGATCAGTTGACCAGTGTAGATCCGAATCAGTAGATCCAAATATGTGCCATTTGATTTGGATCTACCTGGTCAATAACCTAATGAATCTTAAATAAAATGGTGTAGATCCTGATCAGAAGATAACAACCAAATGTACTGAATCAACATTGCTCTGAAATTGGTTAACAGTTTGGTATTTCATTAGATGAATTGTTAAAGTACTTAAATGCAATGTTGCATTGTTCATTTTTGTCAAAAATGTACTTGTTATTACAAAATGGAGCTTATGCAAATATAATTAGATTGTCATGTTAACTTGTTACACACATGATACACTGTGTTTATTTGTATCAAAATTTCAACAAATTGCCTTTTTCTCATTTTAGGAGGATAAGTTTGACATAGTGCGGGCACTGCTTGCTGCAGGGGCTGATCCCACAGTGGCAGATAGAGATGGAAAGCTTGCATACAATGTTGCAGCAAGTGATAAAACACAGCATGTATTCAGAGAAGGCCTTCTGCAGGCAGCCTCACAATCCAAGTAAGTAGTTTTACCCAGTTAACCCTTTCCTCCATAAATACGCATTTTTACGCATGTGCGACCAGTGTAGATCCAGATCAGCCGGCACGTCAGGATATGCACTGGTCGCATGTTGGTCAGAAATATCCTAATGAATCAAAAAGCAAAAAGTTTAGATCCTGTTCAGAAGTGCCAGTTGATCTGGATCTAAACTGTTCGCCCTCGCAATAAAGGTGTTTCTATGGAGGAAAGGGTTAAACGGGGATCAACATATTAACAGTTTCTATGTTTTCTTGTTTAAACTCTTTTCTATATAAAATACACTTTTATGGCATAGGCGAACAATTAAAATCCAGTTCAGCCAACTCATCCATGCAATCTGATCAGGATCTACACTGTTTGCTTTTAGATTAATTAGGATATATCTGACCAAAAAATAAAGAGTGCAAAATTTTTAATGCAGATAAAATGGCATGTGTGTGCCAGCTAAAATGGATCTACACTGGTTGCACATGGGATAAAACCCATATATATGGAGTAAAGGATTAAAACATTGGCTCAGTAAAAGGAGAACTTAAGGTTTCCAAGTCTGCCCCTTGACAATGAATTGAGTTTTAAAATTATTTTGTTTTCAACAGTAGATGTCATCACTTTGAAACACAATCTTATCAGTTTGGTATAAGCTGCAATGCAAATGCCTGTAAGGACTAAGGTTACTGGTTTGTTCAGTTTCTAACCAAAAGCTGTCATTATTGTGAAAAATATGGAACAACTGAAATAAACTTTTCAGAAAAGTTATAATACAGGACATATACTAGAAAAGTTATGCAAAATACATGCACTGTAAATGCGTACATTTATGATGGCATGAATGTTTGTGGTTTTTAGTAATACTACATTTTCATGAATGTTTAAATTTATGGTTATCAGTTTTCTGAAATGTGTACAATCTGTATTCTGTGAGGGGTTTTAAGTTTGTAGATCAATATGTACCCAGTAGTTCAGCTAGCTGCTAAAACTCAAGTATCAGTATCATTTTGGTAATTAGAGGGTGGGGGTGGTGATTCTGCAAATTAATAGCTAAAATACCCCTCTGCAAATTAACCCTTTCTTCCATATATACGCCTTTTTACGCATGTGCAACCAGTGTAGATCCAGATCAGCCGGCACATCTGTGCCGTCTGATCAGGATCTGCACTGGTCACATTTTGGTCAGAGATAATCTAACAAATTAAAAAGCAAACAGTTTAGATCCTGATCAGATTGTATGGATGTGCCAGCTGATCTGGATCTAAACTGTTTGCCCTCACAATTAAGGTGTATCTATGGAGGAAAGGGTTAATAGGCATAATGATCCTTCCACTACAATGATCATAAGTGTCAGAATGAGGCATTTTGGATATTTCAAGTCAAATGGTCATCTCCTCAAATCGAACCCCTGTACTCCACAAACATTACTTAATTCACAGAATGTCCATCATTGCATATGTTGCATGGATACATGTATAGATCCAGATCAGATGGCACAGGTCTGAAGCTACACTGATTGCATACAGATAAAACCTGTATTTACTTTATAAATGTTTGAACTCGAAGAAGATGGAAATTTCTTGACATACACTTGTAACTACATGACAGATAAATATCAGTACATTCTGTCATTAAATTAAGCTGTCTGAAATAGGGTTTTTAATAAGATTATTATCAGTGTGATGTATCAACATATAACATCAACTTATAAAATCTCAGATATAAGGCAAATCACATTAACTATTTTAATTAATACACCACACATTGTATAACTTGAAATATCAACTAGGAATACATGCATTGATCAAGACAATTTATGCACTGCAGTATCACATATTTGCATTAAACATGTTAGATTTTTTAGGAGTATTAGAAAAAGGCATACGACTTTACCTTGCATTAACATTGATTGACCTTGGGCATAAAAATTTGTAGATCGCTGATACATTTTTACATGAAGTTATTTTTGGATGTTGATAATTAACTGTACCTGATACATGCATATTGAATTGAAGAGTTTTGAACATTTTCTTTCAGAAAGTGAAAACTTATTTGCATTTGGTTTCTTGACAGTCCTACCCCATCCAGTCATTAGTGTTGTTATTTTCTCCTTTTCAGACAATAATGAATATGTTCCTGTCAAATACGCTGGTCTTACCTACTAATACAATAATCAAAATTAAAGAAAAGCTATTCAGTAACAAAGAACAAAGAATAAAGGTCATATTAAATGTTAAAGTGCACAGGCACTCTTGATTAATTGAAACATTTTATTTATTTATTTATTCTAGGATTGGACTTGATGATATAAATAGATCCAGGCTGAGTTCACCCTGCATATCTGTGGAGTCCGATCTGAATCTATGCTGTTCTCTTCTTTGTCAGAAATAATTTAGTGAACCTAAAACTGGCTAGTGTAGATCTGTCACTGTTCGTGATGTACACTAGGTCACATGGGATAAAAACCTTATCCATTGAGGAGTAAAGAGTTAACTAGCTGTACATACATTTCAGCATTCCACAAGTAGAGCAGTTGATTAGAAGTGGCGTCAGCGTGAATTTTACAGACACCCCAGAAAGTCTTAATACGCCATTACACTGGGCAGCAAGCTATGGTGATGTGAAAACAGTCGAATGTCTCTTGGGTCAGTACACATTAGGAGTTTGAAAGTTTTATATAAATATTATCACTTTACTTCAAAGATACACCTTTAATCTGTGGGTGAATAATTTAGATCCAGATCTTCTGGCACATTCATGAAGTCTGATCAGGATCTACACTGTTCATTTATTGGTCAAATACCCTAATGAATCAAAAACTGAGGTTTTCAAATGGTTATTAGATTGAGGTATATCATTTGGCATTGGGTAGGCTGGAGGGCTATTGGAAAATTTATACATTTGTATACTAAAAAGCATTGAAGTCAGTGTTGATGAAGTTAGTGTTGATGAAGTCAGTGTTCATGAATGTTGTAGGGCATGGTGCTGATGCAGATGCGGTCAATGCAGCAGGATGCTCACCTCTACATGATGCTATTGGCCGTGGACACGCTCAGATCACTGAATGTTTACTGAGATATGGATCAGACCCCTCTCTCCAGATAGCACAAGGGTATGTCTAACTCCCTGAAGTACTCCTTTAACCCTTTATTCTGTGAAATATAGCTTAAAACCCATGTGAATGGGAGAAGAGCTGTACATATGTTCAAAAAGAAGAAGAAAAAAAATTGTAGGAATTATGTTGCTCATACCTTGTTCTTTCAACTTACAGTCATTTGTGGATTCTCTATGCATATTCCCAGTGCTCATTGCAAAACTACTCAGTCTTCTTTATAATTTTATATATAAGATAGGATAATGTAAACTCTTTTTAAATTCCCCTCCCTTAATAAATTAGGGAGACAATCAGTTTTTCCATATTTATTATCCAATATCCTTCGAAATCTATTATTAGAATAAAATATTAGAATAAAATACTTTAAATTTTAAGTGCCCCCCCCCCCCCTTTCAGAAAATGTAAGGCCCCAGGGGCATTCAAAATAAATTTTACGGCAGTTTAGTGCACACTTCTCATACTTTGTTTTACAGGAGACTTGCAGGGAGGACATGTTTTGACTTGGCCATGGACAAACCTGAAGTTTTATCAATTCTCAACAACCCACCTCCGTTAATAGATGTACAGAATGTGGATTCACAAGCTGATCTCAATGTTGAACAGAATTTCACTGAAGGAGGTGCGTATCTGTATATTTTTGGCTCATAGATATCTTTTATATCTCATGGCCAGTCAGTAAAGATCATCAGCCGGCACAGATTTGAGTTGTTTGACATTGTACAGAAACCTCATTGTTCTTAGAGTTCAGTTAAATCTCAAATATTTTTCTTATTAAAGAATGCTTTATTTAATGGTTTCTTTATTAATGAATATTTTTTCTTACACTAAAATTGTTCAAAAATGTACCAATTCCTGTAATAACTCATGATACAGTCATTTGCTAAGTGTATGTGTAATTTATTCCTGGCAAAATTAAAAGATAGGCCATTAATGAAGTCAGTAACATTGAAATATGGTAATACAGGCACACTTTGGTAAGTGTTTTTAGAATTTTTTGCTTTTTATTTCTGAACCAAAAATAAAAATGCTAATTTGAAAAACAACTTAAAATATAAAAAAATATATGATTACACAGTGTGAAAAATGCTTTGATGAAATAACTTTCTTTTTGGGTTCAGCATAATATAAATACAAAATTTATTTTTGAAATCAGAGTTCGGACACTTTTATGCTATTTTGACTTGTTTTCTTCACATGATGTCATTCATGACATCATCAAATACATGAGCAGGATGTTCTGATTAAAAAACTTTTTAATATGAACATCTGGCATTCTTAAACAAGTCAAAATCATCTTAGATTCATTTTAAGAACACTTGAACAAGTATTTTTTTTTTAAATTTTAATCAACAAAAAAATTACCCAATCCTTTGTACAATTTACTCTGATGACATAAAAATTACCTGGTATTGTTTACATATACTTTTTGTCTTTTTGCAGATCAGATCCCAAGATTATTTATCTGAATTAGGAAACCAGTCTTTAATATCAAGTGTTCCATTGGTCAGTTTTGAGACTGTGCTCATTTTCAACCAATCAGATTGCTGAGATCCAAGACCGGTTTCCAATCATATTTTTATAACATAGCAGTCAGATGGTAACTTATATACTGATTTGGAATGGCAATTGGTACAGTTCAGAGTGTGGAATCTTGATATGTAGAAAAATTAATAAACACTGCCTGTTATACTGTTCTTTGCAGATCTTCGGCATCCAAGCTTACTAATTCCCAATGGCTCAGTGCATAGAGATAGTATGGTTTCCCCGTGTCCTAGTGATTCTTCTCTAGCCCCACAATTGCTTTCACCTGTTTTCAAGGTACTGTATTGGTGATTATGGTGTTTTTTAAAGATAATTTTATATGCCATATATCAAGTAAAAATATTAAAAATAAATACACTGCAACTCCATTATATCGCGGACCTCAGGGTCCAAGCCCGCCAACCGCGATATAAACGGAGCGCGATATATAAGTAAATTATCGCGCTTAAACAATCTGAATTGTTTGTTTTGCTGTCGGATACAGGTATATCAGGGTGTTGCGTAATTAACACATCGTGAAATCTACGGGTACATCAGGGAGTACGTTCCATGCTGGACAAATGTTTTAAAACAGCTTTTTATATAATTTATTGAGGTTTATTTTTAATAAACAGAAATAAATTAATGTAAAAAGATCGCCGTAATCAATTTCCAACGGTGTCGGTACTTTCAACTGATCGACGATCTGTTGGTCTGTCAAGGTCAGCGATGTTATTTCACCGACGTCCGTCGTTAACCACCTTGATATGTCGATGAGCAGGTTAATGTCAAAACAATAAACTGTTTTGACGTTTCCTGCTCAATGTCTATTATCCTTAGCAGCTTTCATTAATTGTCGCTAATTTGCGGTTTGTCTCGTGAACGAAATTCTGTCAATACTGTATCAGCTTGGTGTTTTTCGCACGTATTGTTCGTCACAAAGGGGGGTTTAATGTCAAATCAGAAGCTTTTTTGTTTAAAAAAAAAACTTTCATTTATTTTCTTACGTTTGATGTTAAATTGTATCTGTTGGTGAACTTGAACATCGCCACTTAAATCCCTGCATATTAAATGTAATAAACAACCCTCACCGAAAATGACGTAATACGACACGAAAAAAGCTTGCGTTTCGTGAATTTGTCACCAACGTTGATTTGATCATTTGGTTTTTTTTACCACCCAGGAAGAATGAACAAAACATATACATTGTAAATGTACAAAAAATTGGGATCCATGGACCGAGCGCGATATATTGGATATCCTGATATAACGGATCGCGATATAACGGAGCTGCAGTGTATTTGATATACTGAATTTAAATTAATAGCCAACATTAAAGTTTATAGACATTTTCTTGAGATTTTTTTCAATATGTTCTTTGTTATTGTATGTACATGTTTTATATGGAAACCCCTCCTTTAGACCAACCTGAAATTAAGGCCCCACTTTAATAAGACCACTATTTCAAAGTCCCTGTATAATTTTGCATGATTTTCTACCACAAAGTTAAGACCACCTTTTGGTCCAGTCTAAATATGGAAGTTTCACGGTACAGTAAAACTCCATGATGAGACCACCCAGAAATTCAGACCACTGCATGGTAAGACCACTATTTCAGTGCCTTTTTCCAGTTTTGTGCTATTTTCCATTCCAATATTAAGACCACCCATACTATAAAGACCACTTTGGTCTAGTCCCAAAGGTGGTCTTGATAGCGAGTTTTCACTCAATTGACATTTTGTCTCTAACAAAGCCATATAATTCTGTTCTGTTGTTTCTCTCAAAAAAGCCAACGATAATTGAAACATCGAGACCTCCACATGTGGTCACAGAGGAGAAACTAAGTCGGCTATGGCCTCAACCACAGAGCATAGAACAGCAAGAGGGATACCCCTTCCACATCAGAAAACCTCTACTACCAGTGATGATCAGTGTAGCAACTGGAACACGTACGTTTTAATTTTGTCTTTAACCCTTTCCTTGATATATACACATTTAAACGCATGTGCCACCAGTGTAGATCCAGATCAGCCAGCACATCCGTGCCGTCTGATCAGGATCTGCACTTGTCGCATTTTGGTCAGAAATAACCTAATGAATTCAAAAGCGAATAGTTTAGATCCTGATCAGATGGCACGGATGTGCTGGCTGATCTGGATCTAAACTGTTCGCACTAGCAATAAAGGTGTATCTATACAGGAAAGGGTTAACCCTTTCCTCTATATATACACCTTAATTGCATGGACAGACAGTGTAGATTCAGATCTGCTTGCACATCCATGCTGTCTAATCAGGATCTACACTGTAAGCTATTTCATTAATAAGGTTATCTTTTACCAAAAAGCAAACAGTGTAGATCATGATAAGACGGCATGGATGTGCCGGCTGATCTGGACTTACACTGCTAGCAAATGCAATAAAATGTGCATATATGAAGTAAATGCTTTACTACATATCTGCGCGTTTTATCACATGTGCAAAAAGCATAGATCCAGATCTGCTGGCACATTTGTGTTGTCTGATAAGGATCTACACTGTTTGCTGTTTGGTCAGAAATAACCTAATGAATTATACAGATGACACTGATGTGCCAGTTGATCTGGATCTACACTGTTTGCCCAAGCAATGAAAGTGTACCTATGGAGTAAAGGGTTAACAGGAGAGAGATTATACAAGTTATTATAAGTTTAATTCTTAATCCTGTTGCAAATATTCATGATTTATTGTATATGTACATTTATCGAAGAAGTAAATATTGTTTAAACCAAAGGCTTAATTGAGCATTAGACAGTCAGATATTTAACAACATCTTCCCTGTATTCGAGATCATTATGGATCTATTGACACTCCACCTGCTCATTACTGCATGATTTTGATCTTTAAATTTGTAGTTTCTGATTTTTTTTCATGTTAGTTGTTGATAATTTCCATTAATAGGGGTCAAGGAAACCTGTAGAAAGTTTTCTTCCTTCCAAAGAGATTGTTTTTCAATTTAATTGGCAGCTTCTCTTGAAAGCTGTTACTTTATCTTACTTTGACATTTACAAGAGATTTTAAATGATAACAATTAATGGCTATTTGAGTTAGAAACAAATGTTTACCATAAAACCTTTTATAAACACTTTTAGGGGCTTAACACTGTACAAAAGAGGAGTGTGACAGATAACAAAACATTAAATAATATGTGTGATTTACCATTATGAATAATTATTTTAACACCACTGCTGCTAAAAACATTCCATCATGAAGTTAAAGGTTCTTTGTTTTGAATAGCTATTATGTCTTAATAGTAAAGAAGTGTATATATTTTGGTTAGAAAAACCTTATGAATAAAAAATGGAACAGTGTAGATCCTGATCAGATGGCAGAAATGTGCAGAAATATGCCAACTGATCTGGATCTACACTATTCCCCCACACAATAAAGGTATCTATGGGGTAAAGAGTTATTGTATGGCAGGCATTAAATAGGGATTTTATCATACTTTTGTAAACCAATATTTGAGTTCTTCATTTTGTATTAATCTGAATTGTAAGGAGAATCATTGCAATATAAAAGCTAGACTACAATTCCTATTGTTACACATTATTGTGTTGATAGTACTGTATGTAAAGTTTTGCTTTCTTCTATAATGATGAAGAACTTGACATTCTGATAAGCTAAATGAACAAATGTATATAATGTGTCAAAATTTAAATACACATTTTATTCTGAAAATACCAATTATAATTTTTAATTATTTAACCCTTTTCTCCATATATACGCATTTTTATGCATGTGCGACCAGTGTAGATCCAGATCAGCCGACTGATCAGGATCTGCACTGGTCGCATTTTGGTCAGAAATGATGTGACAAATCAAAAGCGAACAGTGCAGATCCTGATCAGACAGCACAGATGTGCCAGCTGATCTGGATCTACACTGTTTGCCCACTCAGTGAATTATGTGTCTATGGAGGAAAGGGTTAAATACCATATAATGGTTTTTTTTTTCGTGAGCATAATATTTTCGCTATTTTCGCGAGCGTCATAAATTCGCGAAAATAAGAAACGCCAAAATTTCCCAACTTAATTTTCGCGGTAGGGATAATTTCAAAGTTTCAAAATTAGTTGCATATACTATGCTTCACAAACAGTGCAGATGAGCGTTACTTAAAAAGCTGTTTGAAAAGGTAGTCCCAGCGGGTTAAAGGTTAATTATCGCTTCATAACTTCTATAGGCCCATCTGCGGGGGTCACGGTAATTATTCTGTCAATAAAAACATAATCACCATTGTTATTTAAACGGATGTCAATTATGCTACGGGCAATTTGGTTTATAACAGTTTTATAAATTACCACTTTTAAATGCACAGCTGTCACACCATATCAAACATTTCTTCAAATAATGCTTAATTTTTACATGTACTTTTGGTGGTATAGGATTACAAGAACTATGGTAATATGAATGGCTTACAAAAAGTAAAAACGCGAAAATTTATTTCTGCGGGCGAAAACTCGCTAAAATTACAACTGTGAAAATTTAAATTATGGCAAAATCGCGAAAATTTTCGATCGCGAAAATAACCCATTATACGGTATAATATTTTTAATGGGACACGCCCTGGGAAAAGTTGTCTTTTGTAATATTTTCTCAACATTTTAGTTCTTTCTGTATTTGGATAAACTTTGTATCTTTTATTTCTTTGTAACTAAACAAAAACACCTAACTAAATAGGTGATATTGTAAACACATTTTGACTGTAAAATGAAAAATGTATGATGCAATTCTTTTATTTTTCCAGCTTTAAGAGACATCAAGAAATGCTGGACTTTGCACAAATCAAAGTTCGAGGAAATGCATCTTCAACTTGCACTAGAACCATTAACACCTCTGAGTGACCTAGATGATCCACACATTATATGCTGTGTCAGTCAGAAGCTTTGCCCCGGGCTCGGTGCATACAAACTCACTGTGATGCAAAATCAGGTAATGAAAAATTTGATAAAATTGGATTTAGTAATTCTGTAACTGGTTTTAGCCCTTCACTCGATAGATACACCCTAATTGAGTTGGTAAATTATGTAGATTCAGATCAGCTGGCACATCTGTGCTGTCTTAACCCTTTCCTGTATATATACGCATTTTTACGCATGAGCGATCAGTGTAGATCCAGATCAGCCGGCACATCCGTGCCGTCTGATCTGGATCTGCACTGGTCGCATTTTGGTCAGAAATAACCTAATGAATAAAAAAGCGAACGGTTTAGATCCTGATCAGACGGCACAGATGTGCCAGCTTATCTGGATCTAAACTGTTCGCCCTAGCAATAAAGGTGTATCTGTACAGGAAAGGGTTAAGATGTGCTGTCTTATCAAGATCTACACTGTTTGTTTTAGATTCATCAGGTTATGTCTGACCAAAAAGTGACCAGTGCAGATCCAGATCAAATGGCATTGATGTGCCAGCTGATCTAAATCATCGTTGGATGCACATGATAAAACCCATATATTAGGAGTATAGAGTTAAGTTATTCACCACAGACTAAGATCATAACAGAAAAGGTTGGAGAACAGTCTCAAATGTTATGCATGTGATTGGCAGACTCTCTAATTGACCAGTTACAAAACACAAATTTGAGGCTATTGTAAAGTGGTTAATTTTTATGTTGCTTTTATTTCTTGGATTTTCTAACTCAAACCAGATCCGGGTTGGATGAATTTGTGCATTTGTTATTCAGTATTGCAGATAAGTAAATGCAACTCATGATGAATATGAAACATTTACAATTAAGCTGTGGGTATGAAAAATATGAAACGATGTGATGTATATTTCAGATTAAGTTGGTGTGTCATAATTGTGACAGCTTACACTATGCAATATCTACCTTGTTACAACTATTCCGAATGTATAGAAATGATGAGAAGAAAGAAGTTAAACTTCCTCAACTAAGGGTAAGTAGGAAGGTTAGAAGTTGAGAAAATCAAAAACCATAGTAGTAACAGCAGTTACAAAACTATTCTTGCATACCAGATGAGAGCTTCAGTGTGATTTACTGGGAAAAGAAAACCCTAGGGAAAAGATACTATTCGCATGCTACATATGTCACGTTTTCAAGTATCTGACATAATATATCAGTTAGTGATGTCCTTTAAAATATAAGGTTTGCATAAATGTCAATATTTCAGCATAAGGAAACAAAATTATGTTTGTATACATATACACACATTTTATGAACCATAAAAGGTATGCAAGAAAAAGTATCTGAGTATGTGAGGTGAACTGTTTTAACGGGAACGAGGCTCTGCTGAGTGATATAGTTTCAACATTTGACTTGTGTTTTTCTTAATTGTTTACCCACTTGGTATTTTGACACTTTAAAACGTTCATTTTTTAGCGTATTGAACTAACTGAAGCACACTGTTTTATAATTTGCAGATAGATGATTGGCCAGACATGCCGTATAGAGGCATCTTGTTTGATGTATCACAGGGAAGAGTGCCCAATATGGTAACACGTGTTTCTTCACCTTAGTCAGTTTTTTCTTTAAAAAGCAGTCTTGCAGTACTACAAATGTTAAAATTAACAATTTCTCCAGTTCCATTCCATTCCATGTCAACTTTGATTGGTCTTGCTATCTGTAATTTAATGACACTGCATATCTATTGCATTTCCACTCAAGATCAAATGCTTCTAACTATCAAAAGGTTTGTTTAATCCTCATACTTTACTTATTTGCATTTTTTTTCAATTTAATGATATTCAGTTCTATAACCTGCATAACTTATTTGTTGTTTGATACCTTTTTAATTCTATTTACAGGACACAATGAAGGAAACCATTTGGATATTGGCGTCTCTGAAAGTTAATCAGGTAAATCATCATTCAGATTCAATGCAACAGATAAAGAGAATCTATCATTGGTATTCGGCGAAGATCAAGGTATCTCAACCCGAGGGTAATGCTTTCCAGACGGAAACGAGGCTGTGCCAAGTTTCCTTCTGGAAAGCATTGCCCAAGGGTTGGGATACCGCGATCTTCGCCGAATACCAATGATTGATTATTTTTCTCACTTACTTCATAAAGATCTAAATCAGCCACGAATACACAGTCCTGTCAAAGTTTAACACCCCTCACATGCAGGCCTTCAACAATATCGTTACAAATAAAAGAAAGGAAAAGAATAATTTTTTCATTGCATGAAAACAGATGGTTCATTTGTTGAAAACGGATAACGGATCTGCGATTTTTAAGGTTATCATTGATTTTGTCACAATTGAAAATTAAAAAAAATTGATTTGTACATACCAGTTGAAACATCCCGATTAAACAGCATTATATTTCCTATTTTATTTTCCATTCACTTTCTTCATTGCTCCTGATGTTTAACGAAGCTCGCAACAGCGGTACAAGAATGAAACACTTTAAAAAGTTGCAATTTCAGACTCATACCACGATAAACACTTCCAAGTTCCAGCATTAAAAATTAAGCAACCTCCGAGTGTATCCTTTCCAAATGATTTTTGAACAAAATACTGATAAAACAAAGTCAACAGATTGCTCTGTTTGAAAAAGTAAACATTCGTTTAATTACGTCACTTTACGAATTTATGAAAAAGTAAACATTCGTTTAATTACGTCACTTAACAAATTTAAATGATGTAGAAAAAAAGCATCATGACATGTCTAATTCAATAATGAAAGTGCTCAATTAATATGGTGCACAATAATACAAAAGTACGTGAGAAAGCAGAGTGTAAGATGAGGCCATGCAAGATAAGGAAATCTCACACGGCTAAAAATAGAGATTTTTCTGGCTAGTAAGTGAGAAAGTCAAAGCTACTGTAACCCTTTACTCCACAATATATGGCTGTTATCCATGGGAAAACAGGGTTCATACTGATCAGATGGCATATATGTGCCAGCTGATCTAGATCTGCCTTACATGCATGTGAAACTTCCCTTTATGTAGAGAGAAAAGAGTTAACTTAGGCTTACTTAGCTTGAGATGCATTTGTTATGAACTGTAGAGTAGTGTTGGAAAAATATAGAATCGAATGAATTGCTTTCAGGAAATGATTGTTGAGTACCAGTAAACTCTGAGAATAATTCTCAAAATACATACCATCATTGTTCGAATATAAGCCACACTCATGTATAAGCCGCACCGCCCCCAAACATGATAGAACAGATGAAAATGGCTAAACAAAGTGTATAAGCAGCCAAATCTGTGTATTAGCCGCACCACCAACTTTTTACCTCCAGATTCTCGGGAAAAAGTGCGGCTTATATTCAAACAATTACGGTAATGTTAATTCATTAGTTTTTGTGGAGTACAAGCTATCATGGATTGTGGACAGTTCAATCCATGAATTTAAAGCCACCATGAAATATGATACAACAAATATTTAACAGAAATAAAATCAATTAATTGTATAGCCCATAAAAATGTTGTTTAACCAAAACCCATAATGTTATGCCTGCAAACATAAAAGCATACAGTAGTGAGTTTTTTTTTTGTTAACTCTTTCCTCCATATATACTCATTTTTACGCATGTGCGACCAGTGAAGATCCTGATCAGATGGCACGGTGTACCAGCTGATCTGGATCTACACTATTCGCCTCCACAATAAAGGTGTGTCTATTGAGGAAAGGGTTAAATTTATAAAGCATCTGCTTAATTTTTCGTTACAATTTTAAAGTAACATTAAAAAATATTCCAAAAGAAATTCGACAGTAATAACTAATTTTTTTTCCTTTATGAATATAATTATTCAATACCTCAAATTCATATAAAATAGCGATACAGGCAACTAAATACAAAGTGTAGGTAAATTCGGACGTAACCACGTTCCAGATACGTATGTTGAACTGTATGGTTAAAATTTAGCTTAGGTTTTGAATTTGTGCACTGGCCCGAGTGCGAAATACAAGAAAATTAAGCCATCACTAAAAAAATGATACCACAGTACTCAAATATAATTCCACATACATTAACACTAGGATTATTGTCTGTTTCAGATCTTCCTGTATACAAGGTTCCGAAACTTGGAGCAGGTCATTTGGCAGATTTGCTATGGTGTAGAGTAAGTGTAATAACTATTTTCCAGACTTAATCTTCATAGGACATGTTATTGGGATTATAGACAGCAACAGAATGTGTGTGAAGGTTAGAGCCCCATTACAGACTTGTTTTGATATGGCCGATTGGTGAGCCACTGGCTAGTTGAAGAATGGTTACGGATTGCCTGCCTGATATATGCCTTGACAGTAGAGTAGGATTTGGAAAGTAATGATTTAAGTGAAAAATTTTTTTCAAAATCTCCAAGGGGCTGGCTCTCAATCTAGAGGTGATAGTGATTCTATCATAATTTTACAATATAACATTTTACTTTACAACCAAAAATGGTGTAAGTAAATGTAAAAAAAAATCAAGTTTTTGAGTACTGTGGTATCATTTAATTTAGCGATGGCTTAATTTTCTCATATTTCGCGCTCGGACCAGTGCGCGAATTCAAAACCTAAGCTAAATTTTAACCATATAGTTCAACATACGTATCCGGAACATGGTTACATCCGAATTTACCTACACTTTGTATTTAGTTGCCCGTAGCGCTATTTTATATGAATTTGGGGTATTGAATAATTATATTCATAAAGGAAATAAAATAAGTTATAACTGTCGAATTCTTTTGGAATATTTTTTAATGTTACTTTAATAAGGTAACGAAAAATTAAGTCCGTGCATTTAAGTCAGAATAAGTCAAATTTTACAGAACAGCATTGTTGTCGTCTCATTCAGTTTATTTTGACACTTTTTTTAAATTAATAAACCCTTTAAATTGTTTTACGATTTATTGACACTTATGAACATAAAACGGGTACGCAATTTAACAATCCAATTATGTTATGAATGGTCCAGATAGATGGATCATAAGGGTTCCGTGTCAATTAGCGGCGCTGAATAAACAGCGGTCCGATAATTGACTAACAAAGGAAGTGGTAGTTGACAGGGGCCAACTGACACATGGTTAGCTCGCGTGTTCAAATAAACAAAGGGTAACAATAACAGATCGGTCAGATATAGATTATAATATTAAATGATTTTGTTTTTTTGGGGGGAAAATTGGTTTTACGCGAATTTACGTCCAGTGAAATTAAATGATACCACAGTATGTAAACAAAGATTTGGTAAAAAAATAGTGTCATTGACTTAATATTAATCAAAATATATAAATTAATATGCAAAACAAATAATTATGTATTAAATAAAAAGTGTGTGTTAAGCTTTTTTAAATTTGTTAAATTTTCACAATAGTTTATCATTCTTTGTTTCAGTGAATTAACAGATTTGGATGAATTTTGCCATGACCTTGGTTTAGAACTTTGTCCAGTTCTAGAGGTTGCCCCTACAGTTCAGTTTGATGATATTTCTCAAATGTATCCAGTCTTCCAAGATTTCCTTACTTGTTTTAGTTTTAACCAGTAAGTATACAGTGTTATTTTTTAAAAATCAACACTCTCGACCCTTTGAAATGCTTAGAAATTAACTCAAGAAATTGATTTAATCATATTAATGATTATTAATCTGGATAATGAAAACTTTTAATTTTGCGCACGAACTGTGGGAGAGTCTATTTAAGTATGTTTTGTTAAATTAATTTTGGACATATCAGCAATCATTTGTTTAATGGGGTTCCTTTTGCAAAGTTTTTAAAAGCAAATGTTTTGGTCAATTTTTTTTTCTCAGCCAATCTGATGCTTGAGATATGAGACCGGTTTCCAGTTTTAGTTTTATGATCTTGAGCACAGATTCCAAGAGTAATTATCTGCTTCTCCCATTTACAGGTTTGTGAGTGTAGGCCCCAGGTTAAGTAGTTTCCTCCTGGATGTAGATGACAACAATGAGCTCAGTGTAGCAGACTGTGCCACCATGTTGCCTATACGCTCAGACCAGACCCTACAGCTGTGTGGCTACCCTTTACATGACCTTGAACCTCGACTATTGTCTCAGTTACCCCCACATCTTGTGTTCAACGAATATGGAGTGCAGGTATGTACATATTCTGTTGCCCCTTAAAATAAAAGGTGTTACTGTAACATTACAATCATTTTGTCCATTGGCCTGTCTGTCTGATCGTCCATCTCTCTCATAAAAACTAAACATGGCTATATCTTTGCCATTTCTTAATATTTCTTTATTTAACATTTTGTAATAATATTGTTTATGACAACAGGGTTGTAATGTTGCCAAAATCATAGGTCAAGATCATATTTGTCAGTTATGCCTTTTTTTCCAGTTCTTAAACCATGAACACAAGAAAAGATTCAAATGCAAAAAAGTCAGCATGTTGGAGAATTGTTCAAGTTGAGAGTTTTTAACTTGTTTTTATTTCAGGCCACTCATAACTTTGCTGAAGTGTGTAAACCTTTGTCATCCCAAGGGTATGTTGTATCTTTATTAACTATTTCATAGATAAGTGATCTTCTGAAATAAAATGAATAAAACATAATAATTTACTTTACGAAACCATTATGCAGAACAATATATCCCAGAAAAAAGACAACACTTGAATCTCAACAACATACTGCAGTTGGACATGTTGATAAGATTTTGCATGTTACTTTTGCTAATAAATGGGTATTGTGAATGGAGGCAAATGCTTTTGCCTGTAAAATTCACATTTATTTATTATAAGAGTTGCATGCTATTTTCAATATAATATGCAACAAATCTTTATGTTTACTGTTTGTAATGATATGGTTTGTTTTTTCTTTTGAAATAAACCCAACCTTTCCAACCCAATCCAATGTGCAAGATTGCATCTCCTTAAATTAAACAAAATATGCTTGCATGATTATCACAGAATGTGTTATCAAGTCTGCCCTGGTACGTCGGCCTGGAACAGTCTTGCTGGATGTCCTGAAGCTGCAATAACCAATGTTTACAATGCTGTAAAGTCAGCCACATCAGACGGTGCAATGGGTGTTGTAGTGTGTAACTGGTCTGGCAAGGGGCATATAACTCATCTACCATTCTGTTGGCCAGGATTTCTGATGGGTGGTGGCTTGAGCTGGAACTCTGATTGCCATTGGGTGAGATTTCTTTTGTTTTCATTACTGAATCTGTTTTCATTTTGTTCTGAATTTAGGAATGATTGTGAGATAATAGAAGCTTGGCTTATATCCAATTGGCTGCAATTGTAGATCCAGATCAGCCTGCATGTACATGAAGTCTGATCAGGATCTACAATATGGTTTCTTGGTCAGAAATATCTTAACAAATTAATCTAATAAATCTAAAAGCATACAGTATGTGTTCCAGATCAGACTGCAAAGATATGCATTCTCATCTAGATCTGCACTAGTTTCACATTCATAAAAACCCATATACCGTATAATGGTTTATTTTCGCGATCGAAAATTTTCGCGATTTTGTCGTAATTTTAATTTTCGCAGTTGTAATTTTAGCGAAAAGTGCGCTAACAGAAATTTACGTGAATGTTGTTGGGAATTTTTTGGCGTTTTTAATTTTAGCGAATTCACGTCGGTCGCGAAAATAGCGAAAATATTATGCTCACGGAAAAAACCCATTATACGGTATGTTGTGTAAAGGGTTAAAAAGACTGTAACCCTCCATGAGGCAGTGCCAAAATGTTTGTTTACATAGACTAGAAGTAAAATAATGCAACTTCCGATGTAAATAAAAAATTGACAATATAAGGCTTAGGGTATGAAAAATATGAAACCATTTAAGTGATATCCTTGGAGTAAAAACTTAAACTACAGTCCATTTTAGAAGTTTTAATTAAGGATTGAATCGATATTTGATGTTTTTCATTTGGGTATGGAAAACAGTTGGGTTGTTTAAAGTGCGTGAAGCCTGAAGGGCTTCACGCATACTTTAAACAATCCAACTGTTTTTCATACACAAATGAAAAACATCAAATGTCGATTCAATCCTTATATTTACACATATTTGTACTCTCATAAATTCAGAAATTATTAGAAGAATTCGTAATATAACGGCTTTTTCTTATGGCTGTTAGAACAGCCATGTTCACGACAAAGTGAATGACTGCACGCTTTTTTGCAATAACTCGTGGCAAAACGTGCATGCTCAGCGACGTCACAGGTCAAAACATTGTGCAACGTCCAATAAACTGTGAACGGTTCTTCTGGAGCCACGCCTTTTAAACTATTACGTCACACTGTTTACCATAAGAAATTATGATTCCTTAGGTGAATAAGACTTCATCGTAGAGAATGAAGTTGAAGTGTAAATATAGACAAATAAAGGCGTTTTTGTAATATTGTGAATATTGAAATTATCTGACAGTTTTGGTTATCCTACAACCATCACTGATATATTATGTTTTAGGAATTCTGTCTCGGCAACTTGGAAGAGTTGTTGAATCTTCATATATTCCATGCTGAGAAGGGAGTTGTAGGTCACGCTATAGTTGAACTTGGCAGAGCAGAAACCTACCTGCTTCGCTGTTCAAGATGTCAGTCAGGTAATTTTGTTAACATTTCAGAATTATAGGAATAAAACTTTCTCTTTTGAAGACTGTTTTACACATACGAGGATTTCAAAATTAAATGCCTTTGCTATGGTTACTGCCAAACACACCCTTATGTTGTAAATGCGTTAAATGAATTGTTATCATACTTATAATAAATTTAATTTTATGTAGACGAAAAATCAATTTTTTATTTTGTATTTTAAAGTTAATATATAGGTGTGTCTCAAAATTTTATTAAATCAGATTTTACCTTAAAAACTGCATTGAAATATCCCTACAGTAAATTGGGAAGGAATGGATTTGATCTAAATAGATATAGTTTACATGAGAAGTTAATTTCTCATGAATGAATGGCGAACAAAACACAGTTTCTTTATTTAGAGTGTTAGCTATTCAGAGGCTCTTGTAAGAAAGGTTTGTAGGGCCCATCACATAGTTATCCAATCTTAACCCATTCCTGTATATATACGAATTTTTACGCATGTGCAACCAGTGTAGATCCAGATCAGCCGGCACATCCGTGCCGTCTGATCAGGATCTGCACTGGTCGCATTTTGGTCAGAAATAACCTA
Organism: Corbicula japonica; assembly: GCA_038501625.1. Lineage (NCBI taxonomy): Eukaryota > Metazoa > Mollusca > Bivalvia > Venerida > Cyrenidae > Corbicula > Corbicula japonica. The sequence goes on from JAZAYU010000014.1 coordinate 10,672,049, forward strand.
ATGAATCAAAAAGCGAACAGTTTAGATCCTGATCAGACGGCACGGATGTGCCGGCTGATCTGGATCTAAACTGTTCGCCCTAGCAATAAAAGTGTATCTGTACGGGAAAGGGTTAAATAGAATCAAAAGGAAGATGGAATGGTTTTACATTAAAAACATTGAAATTCTTGGTTATTTTAGGGGATGACTGTGCGGACCTGCCAGCAGATAATGGTTCTTTGCTCTACCAGTTTCTGCTCAACCCAGACAATGCTGTCATTGAGAATCTCACACCAGAGATATTACAGGTACTCAGTTAGCTTTATTTGTATTTTCTAGATTCTATGTCATCCCATGGCCAAAAAGTGTAAATCAATATTCTTCTTCTATTCCATGCAAGAAGGGCATTGTTGGTCATAATATAGTTGAACTTGGCAGAGCTATTATGTTTTATGTGTAATCTTCAGACTCCTTTGAATGGTCATCTCCAAATTCTGTTTCTAATTCTAGTACAGAAATAAAATATTGCATCATGAGAATAAAGGGTATGATTTCCTCAACAGAGAGTGACTAGACATGTACGGAAATGTCAGACTGAGCTGAAATCAGCAGAGTTAGGGTGTAAACAAGGGACGAGCATCATAGCCGAACTCCAGCTGACCTGTGAACTCATGCTGCTGGCTGTCAAGTAAGTTACGGCTAACTTTGCCATACTTAAACCTTCATGCCATGGGATATTGCTGTTATTCTAAGGGCAAACAATGTAGACCCAGTTCAACTTGGCACATCCTTGCCATGTCATCTGGGTTGGAGGTTATAAAACTGAGATTGGAAACCAGTCTCAAATCTCAAGCATCAGATTGGCTGAAATGGCGACCCTTTAGGTGCTAAATTATTTTAATGTGTTCACCATTTTATTAAATTTAGCCTGTCCAAATTTTGCTCATATGGATGTTTTATAGAAATTTATTATCAGAATTTATAACTGAATAGCAAACATTGTGGATGCTATGCCCAAGATCATAAAACTAAATCCGGAGATCAGTCTCAAATCTCAAGCATCTGATTGGCTGAAATGGCGATCAGTCCCCATTTCAGCCAATCAGATGCTTGAGATTTGAGACTGATCTCAAAAATTAGTTTTATGATCTTGGGGCCTAATCTGAATGCATGAATCATGTACAGGCTGATCAGTGTCCACACTGGTCACAATTAATGCAAAGCTGCTTCTGGCTTCTAAAGGGTAACTACTAGTTGATTGAAATTAACGTTTGATTTCAGTGTTTGTGGCAAATGTAATAAAAAACAAAAACCAGCCATATATTGTGTACTTAAGGTAGTTTAACTGTAATGCTTTCCCGTGCATAAATTTGCGACGTCGTCAAACATTGGCTCGCTTTCGGTGACTTCGGACGCTACTCGTCAGAGCCGATAGTAGCCGAAGCAACATCGTTTGTTGTCGACTGTTAGTGACAGTTAACCGAGTATTCCCGACATTCGAGAAAAAAGCGTGTGAAATCATTACAGTTAGACTACCTTAAATTAAGTAGGTGAACTTGTTTAATGTTAGTTGAACTTAACAGATTTTCTGAATTTCTTGTCACTTTTTATCCCCCGCCGCATAGCGGCTGGAGGATATAGGAATGGTCTTTGTCCGTCTGTCCATCCATCTGTCCATCCTTCCGTGCGCGCACATTTCGTGTCCGGTCAATAACTTTTCAACCACCAGTACGAATTTCACGAAACTTTAGGCATTCAGAACCCATGTTCCAACATAGCCGGCTCAGTGTCAGGGTCACTTGGTCAGATTAAAGCAAAAATTTTGTTAACGCAATAGAGGTCACAGTTTTTGTCTGATTGTCATCTAATTAAGGATTGAATGTTATTTTCGTGCGTTTCATCGATGTATGAAATGTCAGTTGCCAAACATCTAATTTGTACATAAACACTGAGGTGTTTATGTACAAATTAGATGTAAGGCAACTGACATTTCATACATCGATGAAACGCACGAAAATAACATTTAATCCTTATAATTACAACCGACTATCACATTTTATTTATAACCTTTGACAAACTTTTTATGCATTTCTATTTACGATAGATGTGGTTTACTTTGCGCGGAGTAATACCATCGGCTTGGATGATTCAAATTTCTACGTTACAAAATGACCGATTTCAAACCGCGATATTTTTACAAATGTTGATTTGTTGACTCCAGTGACACTTTTCCTTTAAAAATAATTATTGAGTCCAATGACTTTTACAAATAAAAATAATATAAAATCTTCAAAATGGAAAGAAAATTCATAGAAACCCATTGCGAATAAAACAGAACAAGCGAAAGCTAATGAGCAACAAAATATACATACCGTTAATCGGTCCCGATCAATATATCCACATGCATTGTTCCTTCTCATTTACTATAATTTAAACCCTATCCCTACACTTTTGATGAAAACGAAGCTCCCTGCTGCGGTATAAGAATGAAACACTTTCAAATTCTAGTCGTTACATACGTATACCACGGTAAACACTTCTAGCATCTTCGGGTCTTGTCCAAATGTTGTAATTGTTTTTATTTAATCCTCCAATTCTTTAAAATATTTTAAACATAAATCCTTTATCTGACAGAATCAATCATGGCGCTTAGAAATGTAAACATTTGTTCGATTACGTCACAACTTACTATATGACGTAGTGAGTTATGCTCTATCGTGACGTAACTGCTTACTTAAAATTTCCCTCTTCATTATTGATTTAGTGCTCGTTTAATTGGGAGTGAAATAAGGTATGTAGAGTTGTAGACTTTGAATGATGGCTGGGCGGGGCAAATAAACAGTCAATGATAAATATTTATCAAAAGTAGTCCGATACGACTTCATTGAGAAATGAAACGCAGTCACGTGACACTTGTTAGCCAATCAGATTTGTAATATTTTGTAAAACGTTACAAGGTTGTAATTATTTTGGTATGAATATTGATATTGATGATCTCTACTCAAATTATTAAAATCATGTTCTTGAAATGCCCAGGGGCCCTGCCCTGGGGATTTAAATTTTTTTCTTTTAAATTCTGTTTTTAACCTTTTCTACAGTTATCAACCAGATTTTGACACAAACTTTATACCATCTTAAAATTCGATCTTTCCTGAACAATTCATTCACTGGTTTATTCAGTGATAAAATTTGAAACAAAAATATTAGTAGCAGAGTGAACATTTTCAAAGTTTCAATATTTCTACCTGTCTTCAGCTATATTTAGATTCAATTTAAAGATGATATTAGGATGCATAACCAGAGGTTATTGCTCTAGTTCCTGGTCAATGACCTAATGAACTTTGCTGTTTAGATCTGTGTTATGCAATATTAAGAACTTAGCTCTGGAAGATTTTATAGGGTAAATTTTGTCATTTTTTATGAATACTGACCAAATAAACTTTCTTACTTTATAGCACTTTGAAAATCAGGCTTTTTGAATATTTTATTCACTGTTTGTATGTAAAACAACAACAACAACAACAACAAAACATTTGTAGCGCATTCTCAAAATGTTAAGACTAAGAGAGGTCTCAGCTGTATAAAGTGTATGTACACAAACTGGCAAGTTAATTGGAGGTCTCTGAACCCCTGGAATGAATATCATGAAACTTAAGTGAAATGTTCAGTTCATAATTATGATGTGCTGAACCCATGTTCCAACCTGGCTGGCTCAAGGTCAATGCCGCCTGTGGTGTTTGAGCATATTTCGTGTCGGTCCATAACTTTTCAACCCTTAGAAGGAATTTCATGAAACTGTAGTGAATTGTTCTCCCCATCAAGACGATGTGCAGACCCATGGCCGGCTCAATGTCAAGGTCACCAGTGGTGTTTGAAGATTTGAACCATGCATTTCGTGTCCAGTTCATATCTTCTGAACCCCTGGAATGAATATCATGAAACTTAAGTGAAATGTTCAGTTCATGAACCTGATGTGCAGAACCCATGTTCCAACTTGGCTGGCTCAAGATCAAGGATGCCTCTGGTGTTTGAGCAGGCCAATACTCTGAAACTTATCTGAACACGACTTACCCTTCCACTTGAAACGGCTTCCACTTGCTATTGTGTAATTTGCTCTTAACCATCCATAACCTTTCCCACATTCACATCTGTGGCCGGGGATATTGCTGTCGTTCCGACTGCCTTGTTGTCTTTAAGAAAGGAGGTATAAGACATAAATCTGGCAATGTTGGATAATCTAGGTTTATGTGCTATTAATTTCATATATTTTCAAGACTTTTACTAATTGTTTACAGTGTTTGTAGCAAAGTTCTTAGATTAACTACCAAAAGGTAAACTATTTCTTGCAAAAGAAATACTAACAAGAAACTTGTTTAAAATATAAATAGGTTTGTGAGGTCAACAGGACGACTGTTTCTCTGGCTTTGAGCTGAAGATTTCAGTCCATAAGGAGACCATTTCTATAGCTTTCGGCTGCAGAGTTCAGCCTATAGGCTACCATTTTTCTAGCTTTGAGCTGGAGATTTAATATTTCTTGTGTCTTGCCAACAAGACATCACATTGTCTTGGTCATTCTGGCGAAACTCTTGCTGAATAGTTTTTTCAAAATAAGTTTTTCAGTGTTTATTATATATATATTTATTTAGTGTTTTGATAAACATTCCAGATGATATGAAACAGTTCCGAATTCTACAAGTACTGCCATACAAAATCATATATCCCGTCAGAGAATATTGAAAAGTTTGCTTTAATAAGTATTTCTGTACATATCTCACATGATTTTGTATATTGTAAATATTAACACCCTATTATCTATCTAAAACATAACATATAAATGGCAATACTCGAGACTCCATTATTATTTTTCTTATGAATTCTGCTACAGTCACATCTTTCATTTATACTTATTATAAAATAACTATACGTTATTAGCCCTATAAAAAAGCATCTGCCACGTTCAATAACATGACGGCCTGCTTTATAACACTGCCATTATCATTAACACTTTGTCGGCCCCAGGCCGAAAAGTGTTATAGATATAAAGCCCACATTTGAGGCAATTTGATTGGCTAATAAGGCAGGGCCGAAAAAGTGATAAAGATTTCCGCAAGAAACTCTAGGAAATGGCAGCCATTTTGTTTTAACTTGGTCTATTTGTGGACGTAGAGATTTTGCGTAATAAAATATACTTAGTTTTCAAACAGGAATTGGTTGATGCTTATTTACTGATAACGACTGAGTAAGAGTCTAAAACTGAACGTGTAATAAATTTACAACTTGAAGATTTCACAAAAACACAAGCATTTTCTGACTTGGATCAAATACTTGTGGTTATTTAATAAAATTGTCAATAAATAAGTGATTTGATATTGACCCTGTTATTTGTCCTCGGTGAGTTGTAATAGCCCTCGGCCTTCGGCCTCGGGCCAATACGACTGCCCTCGGACAAATAACAGGGCCAAAATCAAATCACTTATTTTTTAAAACATATTATAAGCAGAACAAATACACTTGTTGTTTTTTTTGTTCCCAAATATTTTCAAAGATTTTCAATGAAAATAAAATGGTCTGACTGTTACATATCTTTCCTGTGTTTTATTCAGAAGAATAAGCTGTGAATGAATAAATAATTGGTTGTGATAGCATGTGTTACCTCGACCCCCAACCTGTGCTCCCATTTGCCCCACCCCACCCAACACAAATATTTCTTATATACTTTTTCAAACATTACCTGTCACTTAATATTCCATCATGGGTGTATTAGGCTGAGGTCGAGATCTACCTGGTCCTCCCAAACTGGTTAAATTTCCTATCCTTTACATTTAACCCATTCCTGTATAGATACACCTTTATTGCTAGGGCAAACAGTTTAGATCCAGATCAGCCGGCACATCCATGCCGTCTGATCAGGATCTAAACTGTTCGCTTTTTGATTCATTAGGTTATTTCTGACCAAAATGCGACCAGTGCAGATCCTGATCAGACGGCACATATGTGCCGGCTGATCTGGATCTACACTGGTCGCCCATGCGTAAAAATGCGTATATGTCCAGGAAAGGGTTAAGCAGTACTCTTATTTAAAAAAACAAAAACACAAATATTTTTTAAAATCCAGATGAATGCGATAAGTTATCAATTCAATTCTTACATTAACACTTTTAAATATTATCAGTTCTTACCAAAATATTTGGAAGAAATTTTAATAAAAAAGCCAGTCTTGCCTTGGAGCCAACACTTAACATTCTAAACTAAAAATTTTAAATAATAAGAAAGAACTTTTTTGGTACAAAATACAAGATGAATATAAATATTTTAATTATAAAATTTCAGTTATAGTATTTTATGGATAACTAGCAGAAAATCTGAGAAATTTCAATAGCTTTTAAAAATCAGGGGTCATCTGACCTTTGTTTGGAATTTTCAATGGGTCATTATCAGATGGTCACGAGTCATAATTATCTTGTTTTCAGTGAACTTTACATAAATAAAGCATTAAAATAGCTTTAACTTAATTCCAACTTATTTTTATGGTTCAAATAAACATTTACTTCATATTTAAAATGTAAGAGACATAATATATATCTTTATGCCTGAAAAAATATGATCACTTTTCCTAAATTCTCCTGCATCAAATTAACCCCAAGCTCAGAATTAGGAGGGGTCAAAAGTGGGAATGTTCAAATTTGCTTGCATCAAAATGCAAGAATCTGCATCAATTGAAATCACTGATTAGACAGTCATAACATGAAAAACAAGGTATATTTAATATTGTTTGTTAGCAAATAGTTCTACAAATTTCATATTTCCATGTTCTCTTGATTAATATTGATCACTTGAACAATATTGATTAATATTGATCACTTGAACAAAAAATTAATCTGCCCATATCTTCCATGAGATCATTCTTTGGCCTTCAGATCTGGATCTGCACTGGTCGCATCTTGGTCAGAAATGATCCAATGAATCTAAATTCAAACAGTGTAGATCCTGATCTTATGAAACAGATGTGCCATATGATCTGGATCTGCACTATTCACCCATGCAATAGAGTTGTATCTATGAACTATAAATGTACTTGTATTGCAAATTGTATGAAATCTTGTTCAAAGTCAGTTTTAATAGTAAAATCTTTATGCCACAATGGTCATACTTTAGAGATGGGCTTGTTAAACCCTTTCCTCTATAGACATTTGCGTGGATGAACAGTGTAGATCTAGATCAACCGGCACAACTGTGCCATCTGATCAGGATCTGCACTGTTCGCTTTATGATTCTTAAGTTTTTTTCTGAACAAAATGCGACCAGTGCAGATCCTGATCAGACAGCACAGATGTTCTGGCTGATCTGGATCTACACTGGTTGCACATACATGAAAATGCGTATATATGGAGGAAAGGGTTAATTTTTTGACAGTTCATGTATATAGTTTCCCCTGTTATTGTGTGATTGTAGGATTGGTAGAGCGTTGGTGTTGGCGGGCAGGAACCCCGGAGGACAGGCAGGTTGTGATATCGTCAATCTAGGCATCACCAATCTCTCAGCTACAGTCAAAACTGACCTAGCTAATAAGTAAGTTTTTGCTGAGTTGTTTTCTGGAGGAATGATGGGTCATAATATATTATTACTATGTAACTATTACTTGATTATCTTTACTATAGTACAATTAGTCCGGCTGAAGCGGAATTTTGGCCCGGCTTTAAATAGAGGTTTATAGCGAATGCTGACAACCATGTGGCCCGACTTTTTATATAGATCGTTGAGTAATGAACGGGAACCATGTTGTATGTACGTTAAGTTCAAGGTCAAGCTATTTACAATTGAGTATATGTATATATAGATTATATAAATAGATCGATGAGTCGGTGTTTTCTTTTAAAGTTTATTGTTGTAAGCAGTTATAGAAAGAGTGTACATGTATTAAGAGACATTGTTCAGATAGTTATTCTTGGATGATATTGAAGTTTGTGTTCTGTTTATGAATATTGGTAATCCTATGACTTGATTTTTGGCGCGTGAATGTGACCTATATATGATGGTTCTTTGTTTACAAATGTTTCTGAAGTTGAAATTGACGGTTCTAGTTGGTTTCTGTTTTACAAGAAGGCGATTTCATGTCTATAAAGTAAATAATGATTGTATAACCATTTTTGTAGGTCTTTTTCTGTTGTTCAGAATAATTGTGACTCATCCCCCATCCCATCCCAGCCCCCACCCCTCCCCCCCCCCTGGTTTACGGGATCAAGATGCTGAATATAGAAAGTTAGTATAGATTTTTCATCCTGAAAGTACCAAAGGAATTGCTATATACGTGGTAGGACAATTTTGAAAGATACTCTTGAATTTAAATAGAGCAAATTCATTGTAATGTGGTTAGTGCTATGATAATGTTTAACTTCAAGGTAACTCCTTCATGAAAATTAAATGTTGGCGTAACTGTCCACAAAGTGCAAGGTCTAACATTATCTTCAGCAGCTGTTGATATCGGGAAAACGATATAACAAGACGGAATGGCTTACATAGCTCTCAGTAGAGTATCTACTTACGAAAATCTACAATGACAATAATGAAAAATCAGTTACATTTATGAAATTTTGAGTGCTCTTAACGATCCACTACACTCCTCCTTGTTCGACCATCGATTTAAAAAGAAATGTATCAAAGTAAACAAAATTAACATTCATTAGTACAAAAATGTTGCAAAGAGGAGTGTAGTAAATCCTTAAATGTGAGTAATTATTTTGTATCCTAAATTGAATACATATCAACACATATAGTTCTGTAAATTCTTCATCATAATTCATGTTACTACAGCAACCATCTCTTCCACTATTTTCTAGCTAGTTTTCATTATATTTAAAAGGAAAACTTTTCAATTCTTTTGTTTTCAAATCATTCACTACATTTACTGCAAACTTGTAAATGTTCAGCAAACAAATTTCATCATAAATCCCATTCCATACCAATTCCGGTATACTTCATTTCAAACTGCACTCCTTGTATACAACGCGTTCCACAACTACATGTAATATACAAGCACATCCTTCAACATTCAATTCCCTTTGCCAATAAAAGACAACAATATAGTAGCACTTCAAAATTCTTTCTTTGTTTAAAAACAATCCATCACCTGCATGAACTCTTACACCCAACATCTAACTTCTCTTAAATGTCGTCCACATATAACACCCACATATAACACATCTGTGTTATACTTTTCTTGTTTATACTTATCTGAAGATAATTGATTCACCAAGAAAATTAAGAACTTAGTTGTCACCTTAGTGCAATAATGTTAACCAGTACTCCTTCATATTTCAATGGTATTATACCATTCTTGCTGAAAGGCAATAGAAAATTAATTCCTAGATTATCATCCTCGCCCGCCCCTCGAAAAAAAAAATGCGTACATCAAAATTTACATTACAGGTACGAATAGGTAGAGTACGAAAATGCAGTATGAAACATTTAAGTGCGAATCAGCAATTCATAGTCAGCTAGACGCTTATTTATCTTTGCACTACACAAGCATCGTTAGAAACTGTGTGAATGATAATTAAAAAATAAAACCCAACTACTCCAGTTTTTCCCAAAGTTTTGATGAGAATCTAGGAATTAATTTTTTATTGCCTAAGGTAATGATGTGTTAAAGATTTGGCATGTGGCATTCACAAGTCCAGTTTTTACTGGCAAATACCAACCCAGAAGTCAGCCTTGGCAACAAATATAGGGAATGGTTCATTAAAACTTTATTCCATGTAGATCACATGTGTGACAAGTGTGGATTCAGATCAATAAGCACATTCTGTGCTATCTGATCAGGATCTACAGTGTTAGCTTCTCAGTCAGAAATAACTTAACCCTTTCCTGTATAGATACGCATTTTTACGCATGTGCGACCAGTGTAGATCCAGATCAGCCGGCACATCCGTGCCGTCTGATCAGGATCTGCACTGGTCACATTTTGGTCAGAAAGAACCTAATGAATCAAAAAGCGAACAGTTTAGATCCTGATCAGACGGCACGGATGTGCCGGCTGATCTGGATCTAAACTGTTCGCCCTAGAAATAAAGGTGTATCTGTACAGGAAAGGGTTAATGGATCAAAAAGTGAACAGTGTAGATCCCATTTAGATGGTATGGATGTGCCAGCTGATCTGGATCTACACTGTTAACCCCTGGATAACAGTAATAACCCTTGTAGTAAAAGGTTATTCAAAAGTATTCAAATATAATTGAAACTAAGTTTATTTTATTGGAATTTTGATATTTTAAACTAAATACTTGGTGCAACTAGCTGTTCATTTAGTAAATATGGTCTATTTAATTTTTAGTTCATGTTTAACCCTTTACAACATAGATGCAGCTTATATCCCAAGTGTGACTAGTGTAGATCATGGCTGAAGTTTATAAAACAGAGTTTGGAAACCAGTCTCAAATCTCAAGAATCTGATTGTCTGAAATTGTGACTTGTCGCCATTTCAGCCAATCAGATTCTTGAGATTTGAGACTGGTTTCTATTATCAGTTTTATAACCTTGGGCACTAGATTTATGCAGTCTGATAAAAATCTACAATTATAGCTTTTGGCTCCATTAGATTATCACTCAAAAAGATGTGAACAATGAAGGTCTTAATCAGTCTGCATGAATGTGCAAGGTGATCTGGGTCTACTTTAGTTGCACATGATATGATATATGGTGTATAGGAGAGAAAAGGCCATCTGAAAAATATTTTTACATAATTGCATGCCTAATTTGCATGGAATTGGCGAACTAGTGTGCTTTAATCTTTCAACTATTTTATATTTGGTCAAACTACTTGTACATGTAAGTGTATCAGTAAATTATTCATGTATTTCATCTGTTTCAGGTTACTGTCATTGTTAGATGTCTATGAATCTCTCTGGAAGCAGCGGTACCTGGAGAACGGACTCAAGTTTTCACTTTCCACTCTCCAGAATTTATTTAAACAATTTGTTCCTGAGGAAGAATCGAAGAAAAATCCTCAAAATGAAAAGAAGAACTAAGAAAATCATGTGATACATAAGCTGATATTTCTTGTCTCCTGTAATCCTTTACTCCTTATACACGCATATTAATGTATGCAAGACCAGTGTGATCCAGATCAGCTGGCATATTCGTGCCGCTGATCTGGATCTGCTCTTGTCGCATATAGGTTAGAAATAACCTAAAAAAAGCTAACAATGTAGATCCTGATTAGACAGCATGGATATGCTGTTAGATCTGGATCTTCACTGTTCAACCATGCTATAAGCATATATATAGAGAAAAGGGTAAAGTCGAAAATTGAAGTAATTCTTACAAAGAAAAGTGTTTTGTACAAGCAATGTGATACCACAGGTACTTGTCTAGCCGTGTTGGTAACATGTAACATTTAACTGCCATATTTGTTCTAATTAAGGCCTAAGCTCAAATCAGCATCCACAATTTTTCCTAAAGCCATTACTCAATGGGATCCGTGCTTTCTGATCAGGATCAACACCAATCACTTTAAGATCTGTTAGGTTATTTCTGATCAAGAAGTGATCAGTGTAGATGGAAATCAGATGCCACAAATATGTCAGCTGACCTGGATCTAACCTTGGCGCAAATAAATAATTTATTTTGGAATAAAAGGTAAAAAAGGGATGAGAAAGCAAAGATCCTATCTAAGTCTGTAAAATTTGGGTCATTAAGATCAGAAACTTCAATTAAATATGCAAATATAAATGCCAAAGTAATTTGTAACTCTATCAACAAAATGGAAAAAGTCTCAGGGGATATTTAGTGAAATGGTTTACACAATTTTTGCTATGTAAAGTGTAACCTAAGTCAGTGATTGAAAATATTCTATCCGGCATGTATTAGAATGAAAATAGTAGTTTGATATAATTTTATGGATGACAGATGGATGACTTGTTCTTTCTTTAAGTATGCTCATCATGTTGTTGTTGTCTTCCTCATGTTGCCATAGAAATACTTGAAAATAATGATAATTAATTTTTTTGGCACAAAAAATAGTATTGACTGATAATCTCAAAGCTGTCAAACAAAGTCTCAATGCATTTATTAATCCTTTACTCCTTTTTCACATTGGTGACCAGTTAAGTTCCAGATCATCCACCACATCTGTGTCATCTGAACTGAATATATCATCTTTTGGTCCAATATAACCTAAGGAATGATTATGTACATGCAAACAGTTTAGACCTGATGACAAGGACATGCCAGCTGATCTGGATCTAAACTGTTTCTCATAAGCCACATGTATGGAGTAAAGTGTTAAAGTGTTCTAGTTTCATAATTCTTCGGGCATTAGGTTTAGATATTTACAGATAATTAACCCTTTCCTGTATATATATGCATTTTTACGCTTGTGAAACCAGTGTAGATCCAGATCAGCCGGCACATCCATGCCGTCTGATCTGGATCTGCACTGGTCGCATTTTGGTCAGAAATGACCTAATGAATAAAAAAGCGAACAGTTTAGATCCTGATCAGACGGCACGGATGTGCCGGCTGATCTGGATCTAAACTGTTCGCCCTAGCAATAAAGGTGTATCTATGCAGGAAAGAGTTAAATCTGATTGTGTTATTAAGCATTCCATATATTCTCCAGTAATTTCATTGAAACTCTGTCAGTTTTGTAAACTTTTTGTCCTGTAGCTTACAACTGAACTCATCAATTTTCTTAAAGCCACAATAAACTTGCCAAACAGCATATTTTTTATTAACCAAAACATTTTAGATTTCACCTGTATGAATAATAACATAAAAAATAAACCTTACAATAAGAAAAGGGTATTATCTTATTGATTTACAGCATGTTTTGGGCGTTTTTCGGATCGTTTATTTTGTTTACAAAACAAACAGCGAATCTTTCCGAGCTGATTTTCGGCAACTCTCGGCAGGCGAAGGTCGCTTATTATACAGAATGACGTCACTTCGTTCTTACGGCCCACTTACGGAAAAAACCGATAACTTTTCGCCGAGTGATCGTAAACATTGGTTAGTAATTTTGTGGGCTACAAAAATACTATTCGGACCGGGTCTCAATGATTGGGGATTATTTGACGACATAAATAGTTGGTCATTTATACTTTCTTTTGAAAAGGGTCAACGTGGTTAATTAATTTTCACAATAAAAAAAAAAACGTTTTGGCAAGTTTCTTGTGGCTTTAACCATTTCCTTCATATATATGCTTTTCATCACATGTGCAAACAGTGTAGATCCAGACCAGCCAGCACAACTGTTCAGGATCTGCATTGTTTGCTATTTGGTCAGAAACAACCTAATAAATAAAAAGCAAACAGTGTAGATCCCGAGTAGACACACAGATGTGCTAGCTGATCTGAATGATGGCATAATTATGAAGAAAAATATTAAGAAAATTGATCAGGAATTCATTGAACATTACTGGATAGATGACATTTTCATAGGACTTAAATAATATTATATTTCGTGAAGGCTCATAGAAAAAGTATAATTCTGATGGACAACTTTTGTTGCCAATCATACTGAGGATACAACTAAGAGAAATGTCATATTAAATTCTGAAACTTATTGGTTTTCTTCTTTTCAAAAGGGCTTTTTATTAAGTAATTTTTCAATAAATTCCATAGGGATTTTTTTCCATTTCAAGAAAATCAACTCATTGGAAATGGCTTATATCCTATGTGCCACCAGTTTAAATCCTGATTCTTGCAGTCTGCTCAGGATCTACATATTTTCTTTTAGATTTCTTAGGTTGTTTTTTTTTATCCAAGAAATAAGCAATGTAGATTCTGGTCTGGATTTTCACTGATTACATATGACATCATTTTCATCTTGTAAGGGGTTAACCATTAAACCACTTACTTAATAGATTGACCTTCTTTTGAATTTAACCCTTTACTTTATGCATAAGGGTTTAATGGCATGTGCAACCAGGGTTGAAGGTTATAAAACTGAGTTTGGAAACCAGTCTCAAATCTCAAGCATCTGATTGGCTGAAATGGCGACCAGTCGCCATTTCAGCCAATCAGATGCTTGAGATTTGAGACTGGTTTCCATGCACAGCTTTATAACCTTGGGCACATATCTATTTTGGTATGAAAAAAACCTAATGAATCCAAAAGCCAACATTGTATATCCTGATCAGACATTTTGATGTGATGGCTGATCTGGATTCTTCATTGTTTGTCCATGAGATAACAACCATCCAATAGAGTAAAGGGTTAAACTTTATTGGCATTTTTTGGGCAGAAATTTATTAACTAAATCTTTGCCCAAGATCATAAAACTAAATCTGGAGATCAGTCTCAAATCTCAAGGATCTCATTGGCTGAAATGGCGACCAGTCGCCATTTCAGCCAATCAGATCCTTGAGATTTGAGACTGATCTCAAAACCTTGTCACATTGTGGGATCCGGGTTTACATTTTTGATAAAAGATGAATGCTTGTCTTGCCACTATTACATGTACCTATGTGTTCATGTTTGAATAGGGTATTAGTCTTTTATGAATTGTTTTACTAACTTACATGTACTTACCCATAAACTGCTAGCTTTCTGTAATAGTCTTGGTTTTCTTTAATACAAAGCATGTCAACTCATCTTGGTTTTTAGTTTATTAATCGCAGAAATGTTTTCACAAATTAGCAAACAGTGTAGATTTAAATCTGTGCCCAAGGTTATAAAACTGAGATTGTAAACCAGTCTCAAATCTCAAGCATCTGATTGTCTGAAATGGCGACAAGTCGCCATTTCAGCCAATCAGATGCTTGAGATTTGAGACTGGTTTCCATGCTCAGATTTATAACCTTCAGCCCACACTACATGGATATTATGCTGACCGTCTTGGATCTGCACTTTTAACAAATATGACACTATCACATAAAGGGTTAAGTTTACACATCATATGTAACAATTTAATTTGCATTTTTTATTTTGATGTTTTCATTGCATTTATTTGTTGTAATTTATTTCGTTTTTGATTATTGTCAAGTTTTTTTCCCCAACACTAAATACCTAAATTTTTATTGATAATGTACCCGGACGAATAATGAGTTATATAAATTGTTCAAGGCTAAAGATCATAAAACTACAGGTCTCAAATCTCGAGCCATTTGAGCCAATCATATGCTTGAAATTTGTTACTGGTCTTCAGTTTCAGTTTTATGATCTTGGGCACAGAATATTTGTAATTTGATTTAGTTTCATTTTATTTGCTGTGACTTCCATTGCAAAAGCTGGGTTCGTTTATTTTGTTTTAAAAGTTTTCGTATTAATTTTGCATGAGTTGATTTGTTTATTACTAAAACCGTTATATTTTCAAAGTGATGCTAAGCTGGTTAGTTTCGTTTTGATGTAGGAAGAAGGAACGAAGACCAGTCTCAAAATCTCAAGCATGTGATTGGCAGAAAGGGAGACAATTCAAGATACTTGAGATTTGAGACATGTCTTCATTTTTATGATCTTAGGAGAATTTGAAAGTAAACCTGTTTTAGCAGATTTTCTACAGTTTCAGATTTGTTTTTTGAAAAATATTTATGCACCAATGACCAGGCACTATTGTAACTTATCATCATTTTTTTTCTATTAGTAAATGAAATATGAGAGGAGTTGTAGTGTTACTGGTACAATAAAAAGGAGAAAAGGAGAAAATATTTAGTGTAAAGGTAGTTTTAGAGGTTACTATAGTAAGGCATCTGATACTTTTATATATGTTGTTTTGCGATATTCTTGCATTTGTTAAGAAATCCTGATTAACCATTATACGTTATTTTATCTTATCTGCACATATATCATCCGATTATACATATTTTTTTA
Source organism: Corbicula japonica (assembly GCA_038501625.1). Lineage (NCBI taxonomy): Eukaryota > Metazoa > Mollusca > Bivalvia > Venerida > Cyrenidae > Corbicula > Corbicula japonica. The sequence goes on from JAZAYU010000014.1 coordinate 10,687,835, forward strand.
TGGGTTATACGTTAACAGTTTTTAATAACTATTTGGTTTCACTTTTTTGAAGAGGGAATGTGAATAAATGTTAAATTTTTATTTTTTTTATTTTTATATCACCATCCATGTTCCAATTTTTTTCAAGCTGTGTTATTTTATTCTAAACAATCATGTATACTCAGCAGAAAAAAACTCTTGACACTTTGTAACTTTGGATAACTATGGAATAACTTTGAATAACTATGAAATGTGTATAGTAAGTCGAGTTCTTCCTTGGTGTACAGTGTGTGTGTTTTCCATGTCTGTGTCAGTGCTCCCCGTTTTGAGTCTGTGCTGAGACAAAGAAGCTGGAGTGACCTCTCCAGGTGCAGGCCTGGGCGGCGAGTGGTATGTTGATCCTGGTACCCACCCCCTGTGGGCGTTACTGGCAGTCCGACAGAAAGGCAGGCCGATACGGCCGGGGAAACCATAGCTGATTGTGGTGCCAGAAGGAATCTCAAAACTCAGCCAGCTGCCTACGGGTCCCCGTACCGGATTTTCTGTCTGGATTTACTCCCATAGCCTTTGACCAGCCAAGGCCGACCTGCAAGATGAACATCGTGCAGGGCGGGGATCGTTCATTTTCCGTGCAGGTGTAAATCATCTGCCTACTTCCCCTGAAATACCTGTACAAAATAGATCCGAAATGGGATTACTACTGGCAAATATACTATAGGGAAGATGACAGAGCCTGGGCCATGCAGTATGGGATATAATCCGCTGTAACAACGTCATTACTAAAAGGATCCTTACCAGATTTTCTGTCTGGGTTTACTAACATAAACTTTGACCAGCCAATGCCGACCTGCAAGGTGGCAGGAAACTCGGGGAGGGAGGGTTCGTTCATTTCCCGTTCAGGTTCAAAGCAACTGCCCACTGCCCAACTTTTGAGAGATGGGTTGAGCACTACGGGAACTGTAGAGAGTACACCGAACGAGCCATGGAGAACACCACCCCACTGCCCACCATGGAAGAACACTCGCCATTGACTGGCTGTTCTGCGGGAAAGTACCAGACAGTGTTGGAATCCCACCAGAAGTTGTGAAGGCCGCAAAAGACAACTCCATGAGCTACTGCTACAGTGCTGGGGTCAAGGAACAACACCACAAGACATGCGGGATGCAAAGATAGACACGCTCTACAAGAACAGGAGGGACCGCAGCGACTGCAACAACTATCGTGGTATCTCTCTCCTCAACACCGTGGAAAAGCCTTTGGCAGGGTAGTCCTCAGCCGCCTGCAGGTACTTTCCGTGTATCTCGAGTCACAGTGTGGGTCCGGGCCAAGCGATAAACCATTGGCACGGTATTTTCTTTCAGGCAGCTGCAGGAAAAGTTCCGCGAACAGCGACGTCCACTGTACTTCTCCTTAATCGACCTGACCAAGGCCTCTACCGGTCTTACGATTAATTCTACGATCGACAAATACCTACGTTCATTCCTTTACCTGACCGTCCTATAAATTTGACCCATTCCTACCTCCGTTGTTCATTCCTACAGTCACCCATTTCTAAATAAATCGTACTAAGATTATTCCTACAGCCAGCCCGGTGCTACTTCCTATATTAATTTTCACGGCCGATCCTAGAAAAGTATCATGTATGTTAAAAGATAACTGATTTCTACCTCATGCGTTCATTCCTACAGTCAGACCATCGCGGGTCTAGCTTCAGTTGTTATTAGCAAAAATGTGTGTTTTTTTTTTCAATTTTTCAGCCATACTTATTACGTCGTGAACTCAATTTAAAAAAAATAGAAAAAAAGCCTGGTTAATTTAAACCGTGCTCTTGGGCCTGTATAAAACGCAGCTTTTAACGCAGCCTGTATAAACATATAGGGAAAACGCAGCTTTTACGCAGCCTGTATAGAATATATAGGGGAAAGGTGTGAATTTCACTGCGGTTATGCATTTAATGGGGAAAAAAAGACAAAATGTAATTTAATAAGAATAAAAGGCTTATTTATCAATAAAATATTAATGAATATGAATAAAAAATAAATATAATTAATATTGTAATGTATTTAACGCGGCCGCTAATTTGACATCACCACCGAAAAGAAAAACTCAGTGCGAAAAGAAGGAATCTTTTTTATTCATGGACGGATTGTTATTGCGTGTTCATTCTAATGTTGTAAAAAAAACAGGTGTTCAGGTTTAACAGAAAGTAAAAAATGAATGATAAAACAACAAGTCATTTTTAAACAAGTTTTTTAATCAATTCTAACAAAAACAGAAAAATACATTTAAAAAATCGTTGAAGATTATAATTACCGAGAAAAATACCATCATCATCATTATTTTTTGTTTAGTCACAATCATAGTTTACAGAGCAACAAGGTATTAAAACAACAGCATCATTATCATCGTTATCATCATCATCATCATCATTTTTATTTAGCAACAGTTATAGTTAAAAGCAGAATGCTGTGTTCTATCGGTAACACTTGAAACATTTGATTATCATCATCATCATTTTTATTTAGTAACAGTTATAGTTAAAAGCAGAATACTGTGTTCTATCAGTAACACTTGAAACATTTGATTTTGATTCTTGGTTTTCCAAATTATTAATTTCTTGTTCATTTGAGATTCTTGTGTCCGCACCAGGCGGTATTTTTACCGGACTCTTCAATTTGGAATCGTCTTTACAAATTGCGGGAGGTGGACCTTAATAAGTTGAATTAAATTGTCAGGATGACAAACATTCTTTGGAAGAATAACAGTTTCTGGATCTTTCTTCGCAAATTTAAATCGGTACAGTAAAGTAAGTTCGCTTTCACCGCAAAATGCCCTTAATATCTGTGAAACATCGTTTACCACTACGATATCTATTTCGCGTTCTTTAAAATCAACAATTCTTTTTAATTTTGCATTCATAGATTCGGCCCCATTGTTTGTTATGTCAGAATAAGAATTATAATTATCGTTTTTTAAGCACCCAGCGTCCCGCGTGTTCTAGAATCGTATAAGTTTTCTTCAAAATAGCTTACCATAGCTTGACCCCAGCTTTGTTTTACATCCTCGTATTTTTGTTCAAATTGTTCTTTAGTTTCACTATTAAGTAAATTACGAATGTTTGCATCATATTTTTTTATCATCTGAAGTACCATTATGATTGTTTAACCAAAACTTAAGGTCACGTAATATATGGTTCCAGCAAATTAATATTTCTGCTGATGTGATACATTTTGTGAAATAATTCACAAAATTGGCCCTAGCTTTTGTAAAGAGGATTATAATGAAAACGGCCAAAACTGCTGAAAAATCCTCAGTGTCGCAGCGAACCACTCACATTATTGCAGAATTGCATAAAAATGTTCAAATAACTTGAGAATCCATATTTTAATAAGTTAACGGATAATATGCCCTCTACTGACAATTTTGTGACTTTTGATTTTACCCCTATCTTTATTTAATGTCGGTGTTTTCCATACGCATGTCAGGATTTTGATAATTTATTCATAAAAAGAAGTGAAAATGATTTATCTTGATATGTTTCGAGATTCAAGTGCATACTTCAAATCCATGCTGAGAAATGAAGAAAATACGATCGGTGTAGTTAGAACATTGGTTAAATCTATTTAATTGGTTTTTCACGTTTCTTTTTATAATGCGCTACAAAATTAACTATATTGATAGAGATAAATAATCAACTGGCTGGTCTACATTGCTAGCAAATGTGACATTCATCTAATTGTCTGAAAAATTTATATCATCTCCTGTCAAAACGTGTGGGCGGGTATCTACATAATGAAGACATTCTTTTTATAATATGCACAGTCGCACATTTCTTGTTTATTGCAAGATTACGAGGACGTGGTCAGCGACAAGCTGCCTCTGGCACAACTGTACAATTACAACGTGTCATAAACTATAACATGGATCTGTAACACCTGACTTCATCTATTTCATTTGACGCACATTCATTCCATTATTGTCAAAACAGGTTAAAACACTCAGTTTCAAAATTTTTCAAAAGAAAAATGAAAACATACATGTATAATCATTTTTAAATTGACCATATAAAGATATAAAATTGTTTGAGGAATATAATTATAAAGATGAAAACGGATAAATATGATTATGGGAACAATCATCATCATCATCGTCATCATCACCACCACCACCACCACCACCATCATCATCATCAGCAGCAGCAGCAGCAGCAGCAGCATTTCTATTCAGTCACAGTTATAGATATCAGCAGCAACATGTTCTTAGAGTTCAAACTTAGAACTACCGGAATATGTGCTTTGTCAGATAACTGTAGTCTGACATACTCTTTTTTGTTAAATTTTTTGTACGTGTAAAATCAATTCACATACATGTGTGTGACACCTCTTAGTTATTTAAAATGTGAGTTAAAATTTAAAGCTTATTTAGAAAAAAAATCATTGTATATTAAATTAATTCACAAAATGTTTTAGAAAACTCTTAAAAGCTTAAAGCTTGTTTTAACAACGAAATCACTCGAACGAATTGTTTAAAATCTGAGCGAGCTAATTCCATTTAAGTTGGTGTCATTGTGCCAATAAACAAGTTCGTAGCGTTGTTGATTTCGTATCATAGATTGGATGATAAGAGCACGATCAATTAATTTAGGTGTCACCAGACACGCGCGTTAACAGTGTGACATGCAACAAGAAGGATGGCGTCTTGCTTTTAAAATTTCATTAAGTTTATGAACAAATAAAAACATATAACCGAGCAAACTTATAAAACATATCTCTAAATATAGACCTTACTATCAATCCAATGTAAATTGATTTAAACATATTGATTACAGAAAAAAACACTACATTTTTATTGTTTCTAACGATTCCCGTATGTTTTAAAAAGGCTGCGTTTTCCCTACCTATCTATAATGGCTGCCTCGCTGCGTTTTATATCCTTAAATCGCATACTACATAAATCGAATGATATATGGGACACACAGTCAGTATAAATTATTACATAATTTTACAATATATAACAAAATTAAAAAAAAATCGGATATTGATTTATCCCTTTGCAAGTGATTCGGACTTAAAGAAAATCTATAGGTAATTTAGAAAATTACCTTAACACAATAAATAAATATTTTTACATATTTGGAAATAACACATTACTATATCATAAAGATATAACGATATTTTAATAAAATAACGATAAAGAACCGTAAATACTTCTTTTTATAAACATAACATATTGTCTAGTAACATATTTAGAAAAAGCTGCGTTTTCCCTATATATCTATACAGACTGCGCCGCTGCGTTTTATACACGAAAAACGCAGCCTGCATAACGCAGCCTGCGTTAAAAGCTGCGTTTTATATTGGCCCCGTGCTCTTCAACTGCTTAAAGAATTGGTACAGTTGTAACTCTAGTTCAAGTTGTTGTCGTTGTTTTGGGAAGCTGTTTATATAAAATAATTAAAAATATTTTATTACCTAGTTCTTTGAAGAAAAAAAAGCAACCAGTAAAACATGTTTTGAAGGAATCATGGGTACAGAAAAAATGAAATAAGGGTACTGCTACAAATCACTTCAACATACATGCATTTGATAAACTGCAAACAATGCAATGAATCTGGTTCTTCAAATACAGACACGCATTGCCATAATTTACGCCGAAAATTCTACTCCAGTAAATCCGGTCGTAAATATTACATCTAAAGTTACAAAAAATGCAGGTTTTTATCTCATTCCAACTTGTGCTGGATATAGTTATCGAGTCAGTCAGGGTACGGAAGCGTTTAAGAACCCCGAGATTCAAGAAAAGATTTTAAAACTCGGCCTAAGCGTTGTCAATAGTGTCCGAAAATTCGATTGTTTTCACTTACAAAGAGTCATCAGACCTAAGTCAAAGCACCGTTGGTCCTTGTTAAAATAAACATCTATATTACTGTAGGCTAAATATTATCACAAGTTTACAGTTTACAATGTTTCTATTGACGGATTTAGTTGATGAATATTCTATCGGAGTCATCGTAGCGGTGATAGCCGATGACGACACAGAAGATTATTACCTTATGAAGGTACACATTTGCTTTTAGAATTAACTATTAAAACTAACAGAGAGCAAGAAAATAGTTACATCGATGTGCCTCAAATTTCCAATTTCAGAATATTAGACAATGCTGTGTGAGCTACTGTCCTCATACTGCGTAAAACTGCATACCTTTATATATATTATATATAATTTAGAAATCTAAGACTATCAAAATTAAAATGTGAGTTATAAATGAATATTTTTCATCGTTTATTCACAGGTTACTGGTGAGGTACACATACTGACAGAGGACACCGATGACGAATGGGGCAACCACTTCGTTCAGGGAACGTCTGTTATTCAAGGCCTGTACTTCGACAGGAAGAAACAACTGTCCACAGATGAAAGACGCACATACAAACTTATTAAAAACAGAAGGCAATTGTGCATTCAGCAGCAGTGGTGTTTTTACTGGCACACTCACAAAACTCCGACATTTTACACATGTCCGAACATGATCATCTCGACATTGTCCACACAGCTATGGCTTTGCTGAAATAACTTTCACCTGACGCATTATTATAAAAGAAGAAAACATATTAAAGAAAATATAAACTTTTATGTTGTATTTGTATGTTTAATGAATTTAAATTAATGTTACATAACTAATTAATTATACGGGTCATATTTTAAGAAAACGACAAGTACACACGCACAAAACTGAGCGTAACGCTGTCAATATTCACAAAAAAACGTCTTGACGTCGGTTACGCTAATGAACGCCAACATTGAGCGTAACGTCTATTATGTAACACCAATCACAGACATCTAGGTTTTGAAAACTTTTACGAAATAAAATATTTGTTAAATAGTATAATAAATACGTTAATCAGATTATTCAAACCCGAATCAAGATGAATTTCATTGCATTTACTTTTTGATCAAGGGTACCAAGAAACAGGTGGTTTCATACATATCTTCCTTATAAACGGTAACCAAGAAACAGATGGTTTCATACATATCTTCCATATAACGGTTACCGAGAAACAGAAGGTTTCATACATATATTTCATATAAACGGTTACCCAGAAACAGAAGGTTTCATACATATCTTCCATATAAACGGTTACCGAGAAACAGAAGGTTTCATACATATATTCCATATAAACGGTTACCCAGAAACAGATGGTTTCATACATATATTCCATATAAACGGTTACCCAGAAACAGAAGGTTTCATACATATATTCCATATAAACGGTTACCGAGAAACAGAAGGTTTCATACATATATTCCATATAAACGGTTACCGAGAAACAGAAGGTTTCATACATATATTCCATATAAACGGTTACCCAGAAACAGAAGGTTTCATACATATATTCCATATAAACGGTTACCCAGAAACAGATGGTTTCATACATATCTTCCATATAAAAGGTTACCGAGAAACAGAAGGTTTCATACATATATTCCATATAAACGGTTACCCAGAAACAGAAGGTTTCATACATATCTTCCATATAAACGGTTACCAAGAAAAACCCTCAGTATTGTAATACATTTTATCACACTTTACTTGATGCTTATTATTCAAGGCTCAAATAGTGTCTTAAAATAAGATTTAGGGTACCATATTATTTTATTGTTAAATTATTCCAGATGTCATTTCAAGTTTAATGAAAACAAATCTATGTAAGATGATGATCATACTGCTTTAGATTTATGTGAATTATTCACTATATAAGTTAAAGGTTTTAAAACTACATAAAAAAGTCGAATACCATTCCTCAAAATACGATTATAATGCTAGCGTGTTTTGTTTTTTTTGTTTTTGTTTTTTTTTTAACAAAATGCCGTTTTGAAATCCAATTATCAGATCTCCCTTTGCATCGACACTCAACATACAAAATGCTTAAAGTATACACAAGAAGGGACCGGGGCGAAATATGACTTCAGCTAGTCTATATCCCGAATGAAAGTAAATCTTTCTAACATTTTTAGAAAATAGTAATCGGCAAAAAATACGTCGTGAAATCAAGAATATACTCTATCTTATAATAATTATTATTTCAATTCTGTATATGTTTTTATCTATTTAACGTTAACATTAAGTGAAAAGGGTTGCAGTTTAAAACAAATTGACAAAATGAAGAAATCTTATTGCTTTGCAAGGCTTCCGTAATCAGCATATAAGTTTGTAATGTTATCTATTGGGTTTAGTTGCAAACGAAACAACGCAAAGTATGAAAACTCAATGACTTCGCCAAGTTCTGAGATTGAATGACACGCGTGTTGTTTTACGGATTTTCGTAAGTTAGTTTATAGTAAAATAATAGTTTAAATTCACAATAAAAACATTCCAAACGGGAATTCTGTATTTTTCTTAAAAAAGAACAAGCGTTCGAAAATTCAAAATTAAAGAGTGAAAATTTTAAATAGAGAAATATTTTAAATTTTAAGAAACGATGATAGGTCGAATTATAAATGGTTGCTTATTTGTTAAGGAATCGTTAACGGTTGATTTGGGAGAACGGTTCGATTAACAACAGGTGAAATGCGTATTTAGATCTACATATCAAAATATAATTATAATCAATATCTTTGTGAAACTATATTATGGTTTATCATGTTTTCTCTTCGCTGAGAAATAAACTAATACACAACAGAGGTTTTCTTAACATATCTGATCACCAATTTAGTCAATAAAGTATGGTCGGAATTCGGAATACTTCTGTGGTGTTTTTACACCATCTTTCATGAAGAGCGATCAAAAGATACATTACTCACCCTGGCTAACCTGGTACACTTTGCGAACGGCACTACGCCGCGATCACGGCATATGCAACACTTCTAACCCGCATACCTGGCCCAGTGATTATAAAACTGTTTTCATGCTCGACTCAATTTGAGCATGAAAATTTGATGGTTTTGTTTCTGTTCATTATATAAAATAAAACATTTAAAACTGAATATATGGCAAAATTGCTCACAACAACAAGTGTTGAACAGATAGTTATTCCTTATTTATGAAGACTGTAAATGTTTTAGACATTTTAAGTTTGAGCACAGAATTGAGTTGAGCATGAAAAAAGTTTTATAATCACGGGGCCAGGTGTCAATGTAGGTTAAAACGTTGCGTAGTGCCGCTCGCGAAGCGTACCAGGTTTGCCAGGGTGTTACTAACTATTCTGCGTTCGTGCTTCGACCATAATTACTCTAACCGTTGATCAAGCTCACTCTTTATAAAGCTGGAGAAATAAACGATCAACCAATCGACATACACAACTTATGATTATTTTTTTTTGCAGATCATGAACGGATTTCTTTCCAGATTAAAAGGAAAATCTAAAAAGGGCGGCGGGGATGCCAAAGACCAGCAAAGCTCGTAATATTTTGTTTTTATTTTTTTTAATTTAAGAGTTATAAAGCAAAAACTTGAATCAATAAAGAGAACATGAAAATTGTATTTCAATTAAATCTTCTTTACGAATTCCGTGATGTCTCGCTGACGACGAATGATTTGTTTACACAACATGTTTGCTTTTCTTAAGCTTTTTTTTAATTTTAAAAGTAATAAATAATCAATCAAAAAAATTCACGAAAAAAATATTTATATTACAGCTGAATGTTCGAAACTGGTTTATCGATATAACAATTTGCAAAACAACTTTGTAAAGTCTTATCACAAATACGTGATTTAATTTGAAACATAACTTCAGATTCAAAGTTTTTGTGCAACAGTTTTTCATCAGGTGAGTTATTGCCGGATTTAATTTACAATTCAGTAAGCCAAAGTTTTTTTTCAGTTTATTCATTCAATCCCCATACATTTGATCTCTTTGATAACCTCGTTGGGTAATTAGGGGTTTATCAGAATAACATAAGTTTAAAAGCAGTACAAGAAATTATAAAATATTGTAGCCTCGATTTGACTGAGCCTGTTAATGGGCACCATTCGAAATGCAATTGAAATCTTGCGTACCTACGCTGCTGTGCTCCAGATTGAGTGTAAACTCAATGTTAAAACTTTAAGCGTCTAAAATACTATTATTGTCGGTCATCCTGATGACCGACATATTATAATCGACCAACATTGAGTTCTTTAGCCTTAACACCTGTTAACAGTGATATCACATACCAGACGGAACGCGTAATTTAGACTATGCCACCTGTTTACGCATGCAAAACGATAGTGTAGAGGCTGATGTTTGATTGCTTGATATATAGAGAAGATGTTTACCGGAAAAGACTTCAATGTTGATTATCGTGTTACTTGTATACTTTATTTAATTGTCATCCTGATGACCGACATATTATAATGGACCAAACTTGAACATTAAAGCCACAATAAACTTGCCAAACAGCATATTTTTTATTAACCAAAGCATTTTAGATTTCACCTGTATGAATAAAAACACAAAAAATAAACCTTACAATAAGAAAAGGGTATTATCTTATTGATTTACAGCATGTTTTGGGCGTTTTTCGGATCGTTTATTTTGTTTACAAAACAAACAGCGGATCTTTCCGAGCTGATTTTCGGCAACTCTCGGCAGGCGAAGGTCGCTAATTATACAGAATGACGTCACTTCGTTCTTACGGCCCACTTACGGAAAAAACCGATAACTTTTCGCCGAGTGATTGTAAACATTGGTTAGTAATTTTGTGGGCTACAAAAATACTATTCGGACCGGGTCTCAATGATTGGGGATTATTTGAGGACATAAATAGTTGGTCATTTATACTTTCTTTCGAAAAGGGTCAACGTGGTTAATTAATTTTCACAATGAAAAAAAACGTTTTGGCAAGTTTATTGTGGCTTTAAAGGGTAACACCAGTTAACAGCGGCACCGGACGTTGTCACTTTAGACAAAACCGCCCGTCTAAAGCTTGCGAATGCTATTTCGTTCCCCCAACTTGCAAGAAAAGTCTTAAGGGATTGCCACACTCCTCCCAACTTTATTCATCGATAAAAAGAAAACTATCAAAATCTCAATAATGGCAAAATGCCGTTTAATGAAACTTTGCACAAATGAATGTTACTAATGTATCTTTATTTTGCATACAGTAGGACACGTTAGAAAAGTAAAGAAAACAGCTAGACCTAAAAATAAAATTCTTTTTACATAAATTCACAAAAACTACGCGATACAAAACATAATTTAAAATTCCCACGTGAGGCAATGATACTGACAAGAAAATGTTGTGTACTTTGTAAAAAATTGTCAACTGTTAAAAGAGAAATCAGTGATTGTCATCCGTTTACGCGACCAGGAAGCGTCCAGAAAATTGAAGGTCAAACATACTTTTACTAATATCTTTTAAAGTTTACATATGTAAGTTACGAGGACACAATAAATTGTTGTCAGTATCATTTTACTCATGTGGGCATTTAAAATGATGTTTTGTGTTGTTTAGTTTTTGTGAATTTATGTAAATAGAAGTTTAGGGAATTTTTAGATCTCGCTATTTTTCTTTACTCTTCTAACGTGTCTTACCATCTGCAAAATAAAGATACATTAATAACATACATTTGTGCAAAGTTTCGTTTAACGGTATTTCGTCGATATTGAGATTTTGGTAATATTCTTTTTATCGATGAACAAAGTTGGGAGGAGTGTGGCAATCCCTTAAATATTGATGAAACAATATTTGAACATTGTAGTTACGGCAAATCACAAATTGATCTGATCTTATAACGACATGTTAAATTATGTAAACATACGTATGTTGTATTTTCTACAGAAATAATGTTAAGAAAGTCACGTGATGCAAACCTTTATAGCAAAGTTTTTAGTTGCACATAAGTTGAACTGATCCTTTATTTGAATCAAACAACTGTTCAGGATGATGCCATATATGAAATAGATTCGTTAAGTTATCTTGATTTTGTTTGTCAAAGGCAAGATACCGTTAACTTTATGTTTTTCTTAGAGACTCACGAATATCCGTCTTTGGCGGGAAATGCTGTCTGTAAACAAAAGTTTACAAAAAGCTAGTCGGTTAGCATAACCTTTTACAAAAAAAAAACAAAAAAAACAACAACAACAACATGGCACTGAAGTTAAAACTTTAAGCCGCTTTGAAATAAAAGCGCTTAAATTTTATTTGATGTCATACAAAATAAGTTACCTTATATAAATTTCCGTTTTTTTTAAATAATGCATTTAAGCTGGTGATAAATCTTACCATTTTGCAACAGCAGCCTGACAGGGACTCGAACGGATTATAATTACTATTCTGATCGTCAACATTTCGTTAGAATGTTGGTATTGCTATTTATTTAGAACTTCTACATGTAATATATTACAGGTTCTTGCACATTTTCTTGTTGTTGTTTTTTTTGTTTGTTTTAATGATGTCAATATAGGTGTATGCCATGTTATATGAAATGATGCGGGTCTCAAAAAACTCCTGTCACTGCGTTCACTTTGAAAATTGATGAAAACTTCTACCCATGCGTTCACATTGAAAAAAATTCTAACTTGTGGTATAAATCACCAAACATATGGTCGTGAAATAGTGGAGGCTGATAGCATATGACAAAAGGTTTTAAATAAGAATTTAGGACGTAGCAAATGCTCAGAACTTTGCTTAATTGTAAAAATATTGACCTTTAAAGAGAGATCTTGCTTTTTGTGATTTCCAGTGCAAATGTTGTAAATGTTCTTAGACGTAAACAGAAGTTAAGCGAATGTGAGATGACCATTGTTTAAAGTAAACTTAAGGAGGTCAGGGATTTTGCAATTTGCAATATCCAGTGCAATTTGGCGAATGTTCTCAGAAATAACCGGAGGTTTAGCGAACGTGAGATGACAATTATTTAACATAGGTGATCAGCATTGGCAATTTTAAAAAAAATCTAAAATCGTAAGCGTAGTCAATGGGGCGGCGTTACGCTAAAAGACAGCCATCGGTACGTATAATTAGCTACGAACACCAGAGATTAACGAATAGGATGGCCACAGGAGGTTAATTGCACTTTATGATTAAACGTTCAGGGTGCCATGGTGGTATCAATAATGAGGTTGTTTTTGTTTTTGTCTTATATCAATTAATATGATAAACTCGACATGTTACCTTAGTTTTTCTTGTCATATATTAACAAGTACTTTAAAGTCAAATATGTTGAAAAAACATTTCAGTCCATAACTTGTTGTGATCAGCTAATCAACCTCAGAATTTTGAATGTTAAAACTCGAGCTGCGAGCGTTTCAAACTAGTTTATTGAATGACATTTCCTGTCTTCATTGCATTACATTTTATCTTTTATTTGCAATTACTCATTCGGAGGGACATTTATGTACAATGCTCTTTCTCAAAGATTTGCATAACAGTGCCTAATTTTGAGCTTGTTGCGCAAAGACTGTTCTGATTTTTGAGATCTATCTATTTCCCTGTCCTTTTGAAATCCAAGCTGGAGCACTGATTGCGATGCGGTATTTTATGTTTTTGCTAAAAAGTCTTAAACAGTCTCAGTCAAACCGAGCCTGCAATATTTTCATATTTGTCGTGTTCGGTGGTTTTCAAAGTTACCTGTTCATCTATTTTAAGGGGTCGCAAACATGGCAAATTGCGAAAACTGGCTAAAATTTCAAACATGAATTTTGGGGGAATACTTATTGCCTCCTAGTTTTTAGTGAAGAAATGTATTTAGCTGAGGATGTACTAATGTTTGCAAGCTCAATTTAGTATAATTCATGTTCTAATTACCAAGCACATACTAAAACAAAAGAAAAACCGTTTGCATGAGAACTCTGAAATTCGTGAACAATATACCAAAGCAGCTCATACCTGAAATAAGTATATTCTGGTCTTCAATGTTTAGTGCCAATTCGTCCAAATAATAGTGAACGATTAGACTCGACTCAGTTGCAATCCAAATTGAGTTTAACTTTTAAAAGATTTCCGGGGATACCCCTGACCCCGATGTCTGCTACCACATACACATGCAATATAACGGATCGGGTTTCGGTACAGTAAGATAGACAACACATCCATAAGCATTACTATGTAAGGGCGATCTACTACAATGTACTGCAAGCAATGCAAAACCATCATTTAAAGTAAAGAAATAATTGTGAAAAATTTTCAGAACAGTGGCATGACGAGAATTTCATAAATTAATTTAAATACAAATAGTGCTTCTCAAGTTTCTGTAATAGTTTCAGAGAAAATCGTTAAATAGGGACGAGAACACAGTTTTTAGCCCTTTGGTTACCCACAATAAGGAAGTACTTACACAGTAAAAGAGTCCTCTTTTTGAGGATGAATTGATTGAAGTTTGAATGAAGAGTAATGATTAAATGGCATTCTTGTACAGAGTAGGTCTGAAGCAGGAAGTAAATGTCAATTTTTAGTGAATTTTAATAATAGATTGTTGTAAATCAGCCTTTGAACAGGTGTTATTTTGGCCGATATTGTTTACCTGTCAAACCAGCCGAAACACTTTTGAAATTATTGCGCAAGGAAGCCGGTCAAGGTACCCTTTCTTGCGGCTAGAATATGTCGCATTGGATAGTATTACAAAGTTCATGTGAGATTTTTCTATTCGGAACGTTTATAATAATGTTCTGTTCACAAATGCTTATATGAAACAAATAGGGGGAAAAACTGTGTTCTTAGGCCATAACACAAACAAAAAATATGAGCAGCGTAAAGCTTAAGTGAAAATAATAAATGCATCAACATCCTGATTTATTGTTTACTTCTTCTAACGTTCATCAACTTCAAGTTTGACCAGATCTGCAGACTCAACTAAAACTACACTTTATGAGTGTTGGTAACGAATATTGCTCACTGTACAAATAAACATCCACTGTGGAAAGTTCTATGGTACCTCTGTGAGCATTCGTGTTAATATAACGCATTTAATTCCAACTCTCTGGTGCTTAAACAACGTCATTTTTTTCTAAATAAAATACATGAATAAAATACTGTAGAAATACGCGAAAATTAAACCCGCGCGAAATAAAATAATTTAACAGTAATAAATTACGACTACTAGAAACGTTTTTTACATTAATGTCTTTTGCCGGTACACGTCTTGTTCATTTTTCAAAAAATCAAACATCATCCGTACAACTTTTGTTTGCATGCTTTAGAGTAATAGCAATAGACAACTAAATTCACAAATCGTTTGTCAGATACAATCTACGTGACATTGATCGACAGAAAGCTGGACATAGCCTTGACTGCCATTCGTCAAAAAGAAAATGCAAGCACGAATACTTACTTATTCTGTTAATTTATCTGCTAATGACCGACTAGCTTTTTGGATTCAGAGTATATAACAGTTTATAACACAAATATCACAGATAATTATTATACAAGTTAAATAGATGTGAAGCAAGGTATACATAGTGAATGGTTCAATCTGCCCCTCAAGCAAGTCTCTTCGAAAGAGGCAAGCGTAAGGGGAGATAATACCTGGACTGAAGATTATAAAACCGAGATCCGAAACCAGTCCTATTTGATAAAACTATTAAATTTTAATTTCATAAAGAGTTATGAAAAAGATAATAAAATATTTTTATTCTGAGTCCTTGTCAGGTAAATTATACTATTCACCCGAAACCAGCTTGTGCATATTCTGATGACCATGAAACCTAAAATTAGTTTTTTCTAGACAGGACGGAATAATCTGTTAATATAAATATCACTGTATATAAACCGATTGTATCATAATCCGGATATAGTAAGGCGATTGCATGGCTGCGATGTAAACAATTCGTTAATAACACATTGAAAACGGAATTATTAGGATTGTCGCGGTACGAATCTAGTCACTATCTGGGGAGAAGATGTGTAAGCGGTCCGGATAGCTCGGTCGGGAGAGCACTCGCCCTGTAAGCGAGGGATCCCGGGTTTGAGTCCCGGTTGCACATTCTTTCTCACCCTGTGACAGGATCATTTTAAGTACTTTCAACAAAAACAAGTACGTTATATTTTGTATGGTCCTTATTGGTTGTAATATCATTTGTTTTGCGCATATATAGGGATAAAAACTTGCAAAATTGCATTTAATCACAAGAAGGTCTAGCAAATGACCTCAGACTATGTTTATCAAATCCAAAACATTTTGGAACGACATTAATTATCGCTTGTTGTAAATTGTAGTTCTCAGAGCGACGTGGATGTTAACTAATGAAGTCAGGTAGATCCAATTGTTTCGTGTCACCGCAGTATATAAAGGCACCGAGGCCCATATATTTCATAACGTATCACATATCTCTGTCCGAAGCACTTTTAATACATGTTTTTACATCAAGCAGTTGTTCTTAAATCCGAAAAATATAAAAAAATATCTTTAAAAAATCGCCATAACTGATACACATAGATCACTAGAAACATACAAATGACTGAGTTAACATGTTCAATAAATGATACAGTCTGGGTCGAAGCTAACATGCATGTTTGGTCTAATGTTTCGATGTTTAATTGATCAGCTATGGTATTATTATTATTATTGTATGAATAAAATGACATGTTTTATCATCGCTAGCATGAGAATACCTCTCAAAACCTGTTTAAACATTTAAGCTGATTTTATAACAGTACACAGTGCAAACAGTACTTTGTGTGAGTGATTTAAGCGATTTTTTTAAAAAGTATATTGCATAAAAAAAGGTAATAACGCCTTTCAAAACAAGTTCTACGGGAATCGCCTGTTGAACATGTATTTGTCGATTGGATTTCTCATTACAATACATACAAAATCTCCTCATTTTTGAACTGTTTACTATGTTTTTGTGACAATCAGTGCGCTATATCCGGAAGATGATACAATCGGTTTATATACAGTGAATGAACTTTTTACTCCGGTATTGTTTTACATGTCTATAATTGACCTTACGCTGGAGCTTCCGTAACCACGCCCACCGATTTTCAAGGGGAACTACTCTTCCGATGTCCGTCAAACATTATGGCTACGGTACGCTCGCAAACATACACGATGATTTTGGAATAAATTTCTTTAAATGTAACATCGTCACGAAAGAAACAAAAAGCACAAGCATTTATATCATGCTGTTTCTTGGAAGAGTTAAACATAACACACGATGAAGGAAGTCCAATACATTAAGGGGTGTCGAACATCTCAACCCTTAGACATTATTTTAAGCCCATCTTGCAAAACGAAGATATTTTATATCCTCGACTTTTCAACCCCTTAAATGAAGACTGTTCAACCTCTATCCAATAGGACATTTCAACTAATAAAATAAAGACATATCACGCCCTCCATTTATGTTATAACCCTTTGTATTAAACTCCTTTTATTAAAGACAATTCAACGGAATTTCAACCTCTCCCGTAAAAAAACAACAACAAATTTATAGTATACCTTTCAAATTTATTTATTTGAAATGGTTATAATTTTACAATATTTGCTGCTTTTAAGAAATCTAGGTGAGGTGTGATTTAATCATAAGAATTTATACCAAATATACCCTTAATTATTAGTGTTTTAGTATAATGCTATAGTTAAAGAGTATATATTATTTGTTATTATTCACAAAACAAGTGAAAGTATTAGAGACCAGTGTTTTACAATGATACACCAAAACTAGATTTAATAACGGCAATTGTGGCGATCCTTTTAATAATTTTATTTACATTAATTAATCCTACAACTCTATAATATAATACTAAGGATGGCAACGAATATTCGAACATTTGAATATTCGAATACCAACGGGACATTCAAAACCATTTTCAATGTTTGAATATTAAATTTTGTAAAATTAAATATAAAGAAAAGCAAATGAATTTAAATTATTACCGAAATTCAATGTAAAATTAACAGAAACACCATTTGTTATTAAAAGACGTGTCATGATCTATCTACTGGCCCTAATTAACAGCGATTGACAGAATGCAAATTATCTTTATTATCTTTACCGTATTATAACAATCATTTGATGCGGCTTTTTAGCTTCATCCAATATTAGTTTAATACGTCCCCAGTGGTATCATTTAAACAAAATATTTAGCTTTTTTTCTCCAGACTTGTTGTTGGTTTAGGGAATTAAATGAAACTTATTCGCTTGCCTCTCCGGATATCTAGTGCAAGAATTGCAAGTGCCGTAGCAGCACCTTTTCAACATTATTTATAAAAATCTTTTTAATAAACATGAAAATTTGATGTCAGACACGCTGGTCAGTTTGACGGACAAAATGAGGGATAGTAACAAGGCTTATCAGCGCGATACTCTGTTGGTTAATTGCACTGTCTGTCAGACGGCCAGCGTAAGGTCAGTTGAAACGCATATTATGACCGGAAGTCGAAAAATATGCAAGTTACATAACTGTTATTACTAGTTTTAAGTTTTCATACTTTGCTTGTAATGAATTATTCTTAAAGATATATAACATTATTTTTTTCCCTTATTGAGATAGTAGAACAGAGATGTGCAAAAATAATTGAATGCGTACTGTGGTACTTCCGGCAGGATTTATTGCGCGATTGTAAGTAGCGTGTGCAAATTAGACTTCACACGAGCTAAATTATTAAAATTTGCATTGATGTTGAAGTGCAGCTATTTTTTTTTTGTTAGATTGAAGGATAAGTGAAATTTGTTGATACAAAATGCACATTTAGTTCGAGACTCCATGTGTGTTGATTTCGCGCAAATTTATAGCTGTTTGGCGCCACATCGCATCACGCGCTATGGTTTAAACAAATTTTATTTGCCATAATTTGCAAAAAGGTTTGGGCAAGAAATGATTACTACGTTAATAACAGCCCTGAACAATCGAAAAAAAAACAACAACATATTTTAGCAGCCGTCGATTTTCAGAGTGGTTAAGCAGTACAAGTGCAGACGACATGACTACACAATCGGCAGTATTAATACAGTTCGATGTTTTGAAGGTTAATAATATTGTGAAGAAAATTATTTGATGAAAGAGCTTAGATCGAGTCTAACTGCTTAATCTGTTTGGTTTCTTTTGATGCTTTGTGTTAAATTAGCGTCAAGTCCGAGGACTTTCAACATAGTGTATTAAAGCAATAACAATTCATTGATACCTGAGTGTCGAGGTGTTCACGTCGTTAAATTTGAAGTCAACATTTCGGTTTGCATTATAAGTCCAATATAGTACAGCTCTGTAATAGCGCATATTGACTCGGTTTTCTCATTGAACACCTGCGGTGTAAATAGTATTGGTTGAAGCTAGAGTTAATAGGGTTTCTAGATAGTGTCTCCAGACAATTGCTGGAAACACATGCGTCTGAGATACTTGTGTCCCTAAGGTAGCTTGAGATGGGTGTTGAGGGACGGGTTTCTAGATAGTGCCTTGAGACAATTGCTGGAAACACATGCGTCTGAGATACTTGTGTCCCTAAGGTAGCTTGAGAGTAGGTGTTGAGGGACGGGTTTCTAGATAGTGCCTTCAGACAATTGTTGGAAACACATGCGTCTGAGACACTTGTGTCCCTAAGGTAGCTTGAGAGTAGGTGTTGAGGGAAGGGTTTCTAGATAGTGCCTTGAGACAATTGCTGGAAACACATGCGTCTGAGATACTTGTGTCCCTAAGGTAGCTTGAGAGTAGGTGTTGAGGGAAGGGTTTCTAGATAGTGCCTTCAGACAATTGCTGGAAACACATGCATCTGAGATACTTGTGTCCCTAAGGTAGCTTGAGATGGGTGTTGAGGGACGGGTTTCTAGATAGTGCCTTCAGACAATTGCTGGAAACACATGCGTCTGAGATACTTGTGTCCCTAAGGTAGCTTGAGAGTAGGTGTTGAGGGAAGGGTTTCTAGATAGTGCCTTCAGACAATTGCTGGAAACACATGCGTCTGAGATACTTGTGTCCCTAAGGTAGCTTGAGAGTAGGTGTTGAGGGAAGGGTTTCTAGATAGTGCCTTCAGACAATTGTTGGAAACACATGCGTCTGAGACACTTGTGTCCCTAAGGTAGCTTCAGAGTAGGTGTTGAGGGACGGGTTTCTAGATAGTGCCTTCAGACAATTGTTGGAAACACATGCGTCTGAGACACTTGTGTCCCTAAGGTAGCTTCAGAGTAGGTGTTGATGGACGGGTTTCTAGAAAGTGCCTTCAGACAATTGCTGGAAACACATGCGTCTGAGACATTTCTGTCATTAAGGTAGCTCATGATAGGTTTTAGGTTAGTATTTCTGACGAAGAGGTACAAAGGTTACAGGGCTGATCCTTCAACCTTAGATTACTGGACGGAGGTTCTGGACCAACGTATCCACTGGATATCACATAAGTCTGAGACACTATTGTCCAGCAGGGTTTTAGTGTTGAGTGTATGTTTGAAGGCGTTTTAGTTGAGGTTTGATTTGATTGTGATTTGTTCGTGACTTTGTTGAGCACTGTTTTAGTTGCTCGGAAATGAGTATTGTATGAGTGTTATTTATTGTTTGAGGATTTATTGAAGCTTTTAGTTCGATGCTTTATTGTCTGAAAATAGTTTTATATAGTGTAGTTGCTCAGCGTATCAGTTGCTTGAGATTCATGTAAGATTGTTTTACTTCTAACTGTGATTGTGCTAAGAGTGAGTGCCTGAGAGTTTAAGAACAATTATTTTGCCCAGGTGGTTCGTTGTCCTGGAGATTGTTTGCAGACGTTCAGCTGATTCTTACATTGATTATTGTGTTTAAAGCCAATCATTTCTGAAATCATTAAAATCATTTTGAAGCAAAGTAGCTAAGGAAAATTTATTATATTGTTTTAAACAACATACATTGCTTAAAAATATTTAAAATCATTTTTCGAGAAAAATTATATATATTGGCTGAGACAAATAGTCTGTTTGAACGCCTTCCGCTCGGGGCACGTTACATTATAACCAAACATGTCAGGCTTTCCAAAGGGACAAAACATACTGTATCAAAATAAAACAAAAGAAAGAAAAACGTGTAATATCTCTGCAAACCTTTACATTACATTATATGCTTAATCTTTAGCAGAATTGTTATACCATTGCTCAAAAGAATGAGTATCTCAGCCAGTACAGATCTGTATATTGTTTAATCACCACACGGATATATCTCCTGCTTTTTAAGTTTTGCCTTTGACGTTGCTGTAATATGTGTGATTTATATTCTCAGATCCGTGTCAAAATTCTTTTCCGTTTAGTTCCACCCATTGTTTTCTCGTTTAGGGCAAACCCATTTTTTAAACCCATTTTTTTATATGGGGACCATACGCCACTGAACATGGAATGGCATTAATCTGAAAATACCGCATTGAAGGTTCAATGTTCACCGCCATATGCATACCATCGTTTGAGATGGATCGAAGTTGTACTGTTTATTGGTGTAAATATCGAGTTGTGCTCAACCCGGGGCTAGACGGCGTAGGCAGTTATATCCATTTTCATTACTACCCACGAACAGGCTCAATCAAACCGAGTCAGCAATATTTTCATATTTGTTGTGTTCGATGGCTTTCAAAGTTTCTTTTTCATCTGTTTTGATATATTTGACATTCTTAAAATTCTGTGAAAAGAACGACTTATAATAAAAAATAATGCACGCAAGGTGTCAGCATCATCCGACAAACAACAACAGTAGAACAATCGAGGTAATCTTTCTATATATAACTAGTTTAGTGGTTACTAATCCATGTTATCTAGAAATATGTTAATGAATAATAATAGTTTTTCCTGACGGTAACAAACC
>JAZAYU010000014.1:10709979-10844524 GCA_038501625.1 Corbicula japonica
GGGGCATCAGTGTCCCAAGGACACAGACAAGTTTTATATCTTGTTTTATTATGCCCCCGCCATGTAATGGCGGGAGGGCATATAGTGTTCACCCTGGCTGTGTGTGTGTCAGTGTGTGTGTGTGTCAGTGTGTGTGTATGTTCGAAAATCGTGTCCGCTCTGTAACTTTGTTATTTCTTATTGGATTTTAAAATAACTTGGTACGAATGTTCACCATATCAAGACGGTGTGTCGCGTACAATACCCATGCCTGTAGGTCCAAGGTCAAGGTCACTGTTACTAAAAATAGCATTTTCTTGTCCGGGCTGTAACTTCATTATGAATGGAGGGATTTCAAAATAACTTGGCACAAATGTTCACCATGATAAGGCGGTGTGTCGCGTACAACACCCATGCCTGTAGGTCCAAGGTCAAGGTCACTGTTACTAAAAATAGAATTTTGTTGGAAAAATCTTGTCCGCTCTGTAACTTTGTTATTTCTTATTGGATTTTAAAATTACTTGGTATGAATGTTCACCATATCAAGACGGTGTGTCGCGTACAATACCTATGCCTGTAGGTCCAAGGTCAAGGTCACTGTTACTAAAAATAGAATTCTCTTGTCCGGGCTGTAACTTCCTTATGAATGGAGGGATTTCAAAATAACTTGGCACAAATGTTCACCATGATAAGGCCATGTGTCGGGTACAACACCCATGCCTGTAGGTCCAAGGTCAACGTCACTGTTACTAAAAATAGAATTTTGTTGGAAAAATCTTGTCCGCTCTGTAACTTTGTTATTTCTTATTGGATTTTGAAATAACTTGGTATAAATGTTCACCATATCAATACGGTGTGTCGTGTACAATACCCTTGCCTGTAGGTCCAAGGTCACTGTTACTAAAAATAGATTTTTCTTTTCTGGCTGAAACTTCCTTATGAATAGAGGGATTTCAAAATAACTTGGCAAAAATGTTCACCATGATAAATTTGTGTGTCATGACAACACCCATGCTTAAAGGTCAAAGGTCAAGGTCACTGTTACTAAAAATAGAATTTTGTAATAAAAACCTTGTCAGCTCTGTTACTTTGTTATTTCTTATTGGATTTTAAAATAACTTGGTATAAATGTTCATTATATCAAGACGATGTGTTGTGTACTATACCCATGCCTGTAGGTCCAAGGTCAAGGTCACTGTTACAAAAAATTGAAATTTCTTGTACTGGCTATAACTTTTTTATTAACAGAGTGATTTCAAAATAATTTGGCACAAATGTTCACTATGACAAGGCCTTGTGTTGTGTACAGTTCCCATGCCTGTAGGTCCTAGGTCAAGGTCACTATTACTAAAACCAAAATTTTCTTGTCTGGGCTGTGAGTTTGTTATTTCTTATTGGATTTTAAAATAACTTGGTATAAATGTTCACCATGACAAACATGCATAGCGGGGGCATCCGTGTCCTATGGACACATTTCTAGTTTTAATTTAAATCTTAATAACCTTGATAAAAAAAATTGCAGCCTTATTTATAAAAGTGCATTTTTTTTTCATTTTCTATTAAGCACTATATAATTTTATGAATTTTGATGGTGTTATTTACTTATTCTTTCAAAATGCATAACAAGTTATGTCTGCTCAACTTTATGACTTAGTGTTAAGGATTGACCTCAGTTTTCCAAAGACATATTTTACATGACATGACACAATAGAATGCTTGTTCTATTTCAGATATAGAGCAAGCTCCTGCAGTCAGCAACAAGCCATATGTTCCGCGGGTTTGTAAAAAAATTTTCATCATCACATCACATTTTAACATGTAAATTTCATATCTTTATAGCTATGTCCTTTGGAGTTACAGTTACTCATATGTCTGTTGAATAACGCTGATTTCCCTCTATTTCAGGCATTTTTGGCTCCATTCTCGATTGTTCTAGCACTGTTCAGGTATGTTGGTTAATTTGCTGCTCATTGTAAATCTTTAATCCTTTCCTCCATAGATACACCTTTATTACTGGGTGAACAGTTCAGATTCAGATCAGCCTGCACATCTGTGCCGGCTGATCTGGATCTACACTGGTCACATATGCGTAAAAATGCGTATACGAGGGATGATCCAAAATTATGTAGACTTTTGTTATTGCATCTTAATTTGAAACACATTCGCAATAAAGTATATACTAAGTTCAACCAGAACACAAACATAACAAACTGAACTAAAATATTCATATATTTGATTGATTTTAAAAGCGTGTCGCTTATTTGAATAACCATGGTAACAGGCAGGCGGCGCACGTCATTGCCATTGTACTTTATAAAGCAAATACCTGTCAATATAAAGAAAACTACTAGTGGGAAAAGAGCCAAACTTCGCAACGTCAAAGCACGGTATAAGAATGATGTCATGCCGAAATTTTACGTTATTCGGACTTTGCGTTTTAAAAACAGTCAATATTTAAGAGAGCTATCACCAACATGAAAACGTCAGAAATGTCGTCGTCAGATCGCCCGGAAATATGCGCTATTATAAAATTCCGTCATGATCTTTGAAAATCACCTCCTGAAAAGCTAAAATAATTTAGCAGAAGCAAACGAAATCTTTCGTAAGCCGAGCTGTAGTTTTTAGGTGGTACCAGTAGGGTAAGGTAAAAAAGACAAAAAATCGGCGTAACGGCAGGCAATTGAAGCGGACAAAAGTTCAACTATTGTGGCGCTTTTCGAACTATTCTAGACTGGATGAGGTATCGTGCAACGGATATTGCCAAACAAATTACATATTTAAAGTTATGTTAATAATAAAAACAAATTTGTTTAATAAAATGTTTTTGTTTGGTATTTGAATCGTTAATAAGTCATAAATTATCAAAGAAGAATAAATAAGTTATTTATTTTAATTACACTTGAGTCAACAGCTACAGAGACTGTGTCCGCAATCCAAAGGCCTGTTAAATTATAACAAAAACAAATTTGTAATGAATTATTTTTACAGGTAACCGCCCGTTGCTAAAGAACCCCGATACTGTGGATATTGCATTCCCGGTTGTTTCTTCGGCGGTACGAGCGAGAAGAGACCAATTTCTTGATCGCCTTATAACCACTTATGCGGCATTGACCAGCAGTAAAACACTGCAATGTTTAATCAATGGGTTCCATGGCATTGCATTCTAATGACAGGGTCTATTTAAAAAAATTGAACATACGCCGCTTCGCTAACGCTGCCCCGTGAATTAACGTCGTTGACGTTGAGAGATCTAATTTGACGTGCGCCGGATAGCGCTTAGTGTATGATTTAAATTGTTCATAATTTCTTTACGCGATGTTGTATTTTGCTGATATTTTGTAACAATATGCTGGACATATTCCGATTAAAGCTTGTGCAATTTTATTTGTGATATTATGAATAATATAAAAGCTATTACAAAAGTCTACGTTATTTTGGATCATCCCTCGTATATGGAGGAATGGAATACATAACAAGCCTTCAGTTCATTTTATTTACTCCTTTTTTTAAGAAGTCTTTATGGGCTTTTCCATCTTATTTATGTCAATTCATAAATGATACTTGAATGAATACCTTACAACACTTACATGCCAAACTATTGTTACTGTGTATTGAAAGTTATACAATAGTTTCAGCTATGGTTGACGTATGGGCTTAAGGTTATAAATCTGAGATTGGAAACCAGTCTGAAATCTCAAGCATCTGATTGGCTGAAATGGCGACTGGTCGCCATTTCAGCCAATCAGATGCTTGAGATTTCAGACTGGTTTCCATGCTCAATTTTAAGACCTTGGGCAATGGTCTTCAGGACAAACATTTCAAGTTTAACTGGTAGATTTTCATTTGGGCAGTATTTTTGTTATTACTTTATTGGCCCAACTGGCAGATGAAGGTTTAGGGTATATAAAAAAGCAGTTTGAGATGAAACCTGATTTTCTTATCACATAAGATTATACATAGATCTTGGTTGTTGAACAGCGATGATACTAAAATTGCTGTTGTCAGACAATAAACTTCTGAGCATTTTTGACCATGAAATAAGTAAACCATTACAGGGAGTTCATAAATAAATTAACAACCCATCATCAATATCGCTCAATGAGGACGGTGATAAAAACGGCATTGAAATTTTTTAATTGTAATAGAAAAAATTGTCCGATGCATCAGAGACCAAATAAAGCACTTGTTTGTTTGAATACCTTTTTCTTGTATTTGAAGTAAAAAGATCCTATATACATGTATAGTGATTAGTGTTTTTAAGCGTACTGTCTAAAAATGATGTGAAAGCCCTTTAAGCAGATAAAGCAGATAACTTTTTGTGGTGGTGGTGGGGAAGAAGGTAAATTTGTAGCTCAAATGGCTGGTTTATTGCAAAAGTTAATTTCCAAAAATGAATATCAGTACCAAAACATAAATTGTTATCTGTTGTACTTCAGTGCATTGACACGTGGAAGGTTGAGTCTAACTGAGAATGAGATCAAGACAACAGCCCAGCCTCTCACTGATACAGATCTACAGGATAAACAAGCAGGTAGGTGAAGTGTTATGAGAACGGTGGAGCCTAACAAGACAACAGCCCAGCCTCTCACTGATACAGATCTACAGGATAAACAAGCAGGTAGGTGAAGTGTTATGAGAAAGTTGGAGCCTAACAAGACAACAGTCCAGCCTCCCACTGATACAAATCTACAGGATAAACAAGCAGGTAGGTGAAGTGTTATGAGAAAGGTGGAGCCTAACAAGACAACAGTCCAGCCTCCCACTGATACAGATCTACAGGATAAACAAGCAGGTAGGTGAAGTGTTATGAGAAAGGTGGAGCCTAACAAGACAACAGTCCAGCCTCCCACTGATACAGATCTACAGGATAAACAAGCAGGTAGGCGGTGTTAAGACAAATGAGGGTATGTATGACAGGTGGATCACTCGTACAGTGGTCAAATTGGGCTGTGAGCAGATGGAGAATTATCAACATTATCAGAACCATGTTCTTGCGACATCACAAAATGATCTGTGATGCTGTTTCAGTTTATATCCTACATACCTGTGTATAAAATGTTTATTGTCTTTATAAATAAGTACATCCTGTTTGATTATATTTCAGAACTTTTTTGAATACACACATTTGTTTAAAAGTTATTCACTCAGTTTTGAAACTTATAAACATCCTTTGTAGAATTTCTCTTGCCAATTAAGAAAGGAAAACCAGTAAAATGTTTACAACATTAATATTGAACTTTTTACCTGTCATTCACTAGCGTATTTTGCTTACAATTTAAGGAAAGTATGTTGGAGGCTTTGATTGTATGGAAAACATGTTGATGAACAAAGGATTGGTGATAAAAGAGGCTGCAAGGGTTCCCACGTATGTGTATAGTTTAAACTATTGTTGCCATCGAGTAGCAGATTTTTGAAACTATTGTTGTTTTTTTACTCTGCACTTATATTTGGCATGAAGTTTAGGTGTGCTTTAAAAAATATTTGTGTGAATTAGTCCATTAATTTAGTTTTTGGAAGGGAGCCGGATTTAACAAAAACTAATGAAGTGAACTACTTCTGTTTTGAAGATACTGACATGCTGACTTAACGTGTATGCTCACAATGAAGTGTAGATGTGCATGATATTTTTTTTATACTGTAAGGCCCGTTATTTTAATTGTTGCAAAGTCAGCAATGTATTTGTTATTTTCTTGCATTTTTTCTACTTTTCAATCTATGTATCCAAGAATCAGATGAGGGGTAGGGCCATTTGGCCCTCTTGTTATTCTGATATAGTACCAGAGTGCAACATAAGTGTTCAACTGAACAGCCATCTAGTATTTCAAATAGTAGAACATGCTATTGTTTGCAGGTGACTATTTTTTTTTATATAGTTCCTTTGTTGATAAATTATAGTTGTTCAATGGTTGTAGGTACGCCCTGTCAGCGAGTGGTCAGTTACTGGGAGAGAGACTGTACACATTCTACACACACTTCTACAGGTTCATGGAAAATTCAGAGCTTCCCAAAGTACACAACACTATAAGGTGGGCAAGTAGTAATTCTTGTAGATCTTCCTCATTTCTCTTATCTTACTGTAGATTAAAGTAATGTATTTCCATGGAAATTGACCAATATTGTTAAAAGTTACCTTTACATCAAAAATGTTCCGAATAAACCCGAAACCGGCCAAATACAGTAAAACTTCGAAAACTCGAACATCGAAAACTCGAGCACTCGGGAAAACTCGAAGTAGTTTTGCTGGTCCCGGCAATTTTCTTATATATTCTATATAAAAATACCATGGAAAACTCGAACTTCGAAAACTCAAAATCTCGAGGAGAGGTGTCGGTCCCTTGAAACAGATTTCTTCTTTGTTTACATTGGAAAACTCGAGTAATAAACGAGCGATTAATTTTCGCACCTCTCGGGAGTAATTGGTAAACGGTGGCTCGTAGTTTTCACGCAATGTGACAGATTATAATGCCAGTTAATTGTCAGTTGCCAGCATCTATCGTGTTTTAATTGATCCAATTAAAAATCGGGTTCTAAAGAAAGAAAATAATTTTATGATCACTCGGTAGGCGGCTGCGTTGAGACGATTATTAATTATGAGAATTGAATTGGGATTTTTTTTTTTCAAATAAAAGAACATGAAACTAGGCAATATGTATCTTCTTCTTTTGACGGGACTTAATTTTAACATTCGTATGTAAAAATAACAACGCAAAGTTTGTAAAGTATAATAGTTTTTGGACAATTTCAACAAAAAATGTTTAAAAAGCCGTTTTCTTGAAAAAAAAAAACACCATCAAAACTCCTTTTAAACAGATATAATGGTTTAACAAAATACAGTGACAAATTAATCATTTAAAATTTAGATGATATTCCGATAACGTAGTCAACAATAAGGTCACAAACATGTGTTTATATGAATTGACTGAAAAAACTCGGACCTCATAAAGAAAAGCATAAAAAATTCGAGAACCATGGAAAACTCAACGTTTTCATAATCCCCCTGAGTATTCGAGTTTTCAAAGTTTTACTGTATACCGGAAATCGAATCATATTTTGTAAACAAAACAGAAAGAAAACACATGTGCATTGCTGAAAAAATTTACCCGCCTCATCGACCACTTCACTTAACCCAACGGATCATTTACTGGCCATGGCGAGCAGTTGGGTGGAATTGTAGACCTCTGTAATGACATAAAAAAGTAAAAATAAAATAGAAATTTAACCTCAGGTTACTTTAAACTGTGGATTTGACCCCTGATAGGCATATTATATTTTTGGATCTTTTTATCATGCACTGTTTGTATAGATGATACTATGATGTGACTGGAGGTCTTGTGCACTTCTGTGAAGAAGTTACAAATGACTTGCAGAAAGCTGCTGTGTTTCAAGACAAACTAAGCTGTTGTTTTTATCTAATGTTAATACTGGCACCTGTAATTTGTGTCGGTACATACCACAATGGTGCACCCTGTAACTGTTGGGAGAAAGAGGCAAATTCTGAATGTAGAGGTTTTTATTATTTCAGGAATAATGTAGTGAATAACAGAAAGTTGTGCCTTATAATTGATGAACATGAGAGAGACAAAGCTATGATTTAGTTACCCTTCTTGTTTCAGGAATAATGTGGTGAATAACAGAAAGTTGTGCCTTATAATTGATGATAATGAGAGAGACAAAGCTAGACTGTTACGCTATGCTGCAGAGAAGAAAGTTGATGCTCAAGTACGACTGTTGCCTGCAGGGGATTATATCTGGATACTATCCCCACCAATGGCAGATACAAGTGTAACTTACACAGGAACTGACTCGAGAAATGAACTTGTAAGTGTAGTTCTGTAGTTACAAGTTGTCATAGCCCTTTCCTTCATATATACGCATTTTTACGCATGTGCAACCAGTGTAGATCCAGATCAGCCAGCACATCCATGCCATCTGATCAGGATCTGCACTTGTCAAATTTTGGTCAAAAGTAACCTAATGAATCAAATAGCGAACAGTGCAGATCCTGATCAGACAGCACAGATGTGCCAGTTGATCTGGATCTACACTGTTTGCCCATGCTATAAAGGTGTGTCTCTGAAGGAAACTGATAACCGAGCTAAAATCTGTAAACAAAGTAAATGCGATCAAATAATCTTAAACATTCAACATTAATTTGAAGATGAATTTGTTGCTGCATTACTAATGAGGTAAAATTTACTCGCAGCAGGTTCTAAGGTTATAAAACTGAGTTTGGAAACCAGTCTCAAATTTCTAGCATCTGATTGGCTGAAGTCGCCAGGTTTCCATGCTCAGTTTCATAACCTTGGGCACAATTCCTAACATGTATTGATTAGTCCAAACTTTTAAAAAAAATTCCTTCCTGTTGTCATTTATAGGTATAATATAATTGTACAATTAATATAAACCACATCGGAGACATTGAAGTATGCCATCCTGAACTGTGAATAGGCAGCTTTAAATGGTAATGGCAAGAGGGGTTGCATGAATCCAAAACAGACATTCTCTGACAGTGAAACTTTACCTGCTATTTAATCCTTTACTCCATATTTACAGGTTTTATCCCATGTGCATCCAGTTTAGATCCAGATCAGCTGGCATATCTGCAGTTTGATCAGGATCTTCATTGTTGGCTTCTTGGCAACCTTTGTAGATCCGCTGGCACGCACATCTTTGCTGACTGATCTGGATCTGGTTAAACATGCTATAAAACCCAAATAAATTATATGGAGTTAAAGGTTTACTTGTTTGAATTGTGTTCTTATTTTGCTTTGACAGGTGTTGCCCTATGTGGTAGAGAGAAAGAGTTGGGAAGATTTTGAGAACAGTATTAATGGTGGAAGGTTCCAGAGACAGGTCAATAACATGCTGGTATGTACAAGGGCTATCCCAAAATGTTAACCCTTTCCTCCATATATACGCCTTTTTACACATGTGCTGTCTGATCAGGATCTGCACTGGTCGCATTTTTGGTTAGAAATAACCTAATGAATCAAAAAGTGAACAGTGTAGAGTCTGATCAGACGGCATGGATGTGCCAGCTGATCTGGAGCTAAACTGTTCGCCCTCGCAATAAAGGTGTGTCTATGGAGAAAAGGGTTAAAGACATAAATTATTACAGCAAAAGTATAAACCTGAGAAATTTAAACATTTCAGAATATATTCATATCTTAAGATATCTGCCATTGTGAGTGAGATTTAACTATTTACTCCATATAATATGCCTTTATTGTATGGGAAATCAATTTAGATCCAGATCAGCTGGCACATATGTTCAGTCTGCTCAGGATTTGCTCCGTTTGCTTTTAGATTCATTAGGTTAATTCTAACTAAGATGCAACCAGTGTAGATTCATGGATGTGCCAGCAGATCTGAATCTACTCTGGTCACACATGTGATCAAAACCATAGATATGGAGAAATAAGCTTTACATTAAAAACCAGCAAATGCTGCATATATAAAAAATACATCATCAAAATGGAAACAGATTTACATCAGTGTGATGTCAGTGCCTCAAATATTATTCCTTTTCAATAGATTTACCAAGGTGTTCAGTTTTTAGTGCATTTTGCAGTGATGACGTACTAATTTATTGTATACCTTTAATACTGCTATAGGCATGTGGTTTGACCAGTTGTTTCTATCTGATGGAGGGTAGCATGTCTGGAATGAGGAGTAACCCTAGTCACCATCATCAGCAGTATCTTAAGGTAGGTTGATTCTGTCACCATCATCAGCAGTATCTCAAGGTAGGTTGATTTTGTCACCATCATCAGCAGTATCTCAAGGTAGGTTGATTCTGTTACCATCATCAGCAGTATCTCAAGGTAGGTTGTTTCTGTTACCATCATCAGCAGTATCTAAAGGTAGGTTGATTTTGTCACCATCATCAGCAGTATCTCAAGGTAGGTTGATTCTGTCACCATCATCAGCAGTATCTCAAGGTAGGTTGATTTTGTCACCATCATCAGCAGTATCTCAAGGTAGGTTGATTTTGTCACCATCATCAGCAGTATCTCAAGGTAGGTTGATTCTGTCACCATCATCAGCAGTATCTCAAGGTAGGTTGATTCTGTCACCATCATCAGCAGTATCTCAAGGTAGGTTGTTTCTAACATTCACCATCATCAGCAGTATCTCAAGGTAGGTTGTTTCTAACATTCACCATCATCAGCAGTATCTCAAGGTAGGTTGATTCTAACAGGCATTGATTCACTGATCATAGGTACATCTGTTTAACTTTGATAAACTTCTTTTTATATGCCCCTTCCGAGAGGGGTCGTATTATGGGAACACCCATGGCAGAATGGCAGATTTCCGTGTGGCATCCACAGCCATGTCAGCTCAATAACTCAAACAGTTGTTGTCTCATCTTCATGAAACTTGGGGATAAGTTTTATGGGCATAATATCTCAGCCAAGTTTGATAACCACCCAAATTGCTCTAGTCACTTCAGAGTTATGGCCCTTAATTTTAACAAAATATTGCAAATTTGCCATAATTTTTGATGGGGTTATTTTATGGCACTTTGCACTCTTGTTTGTGATTTGAAAGGTTAACGTTAATTTGCACAGAAGTGCACAACTGTTTTGAAGCCACAATTTTCCAGGTATCGCCATGTTATGAAATGCTTTACTTTATTTAATGCTTCACTCAAGGGGTTATTGTTTTTATCCTTGGTGACAAGAGTGGATCCAGTGCCCAAGGTTATAAAACTGAGCATGAGAACCAGTCTCAAATCTCAAGCATCTGATTGGCTGAAATGGCGACCAGTCGCCATTTCAGCCAATCAGATGCTTGAGATTTGAGACTGGTTTCCATACTCTGTTTTATAACCTTTAACCCAGATCAACTTGCACATTGATGCAGTCTGATCAGTATCCATTTGCTTCATGCTCAATCTTAACGAAATGAATCCAAAAGCAACTAGTGTAGATCTGATCAGACTGCTATGGAGAAATGGTTTTAAAAAATTGTCAGTTCATTTTTTTGGGGGGGGGGGGGGGGGGGGGGAAATAAGCCGAACTTGCATGAAAAATGACTGAGGGTTTCATGGAAATGAATTTGTAAAACATACCAACTGCGAAATGAGTCCTAATAATCACCAAAACTCAGAATTGAACCTGGAAGTCCTAGTACCACATACTAATTATTTGCTTTTGTAACCTGTAGAAGCTAGTAGTTGTTTTATTGGTTTGGACAAGTGATTTTAAAATGCTTTGTTAATTTTAGGGAGTGTTGGAAAAATTGACTGTAGAGAATGGTTTCTTTGTAAACTACACATCATCCTGGATGAAGTCGGCCCAGTGGTTACTATGGTTTACTGGCTTCCTGATAGAACGAGCTCAGTCAGGTACCCAATTTACTCCTTCTGGTGCCAAGGTTATAAAACTGAGTTTGGAAACCAGTCTCGAGAGATAGCGGCTGGTCGCCATTTCAGCCAATCAGATGCTTGAGATTTGAGACTGGTTTCCATGCTCAGTTTTCTAACCTTAGGCACTGACCGCAGGGATTCCGTTTTTAGTTGTTTGTAAATTATTTTCAGTAATTTAGAATTCATGAGGAGCTCATAGTAAATGATTTCTATTTGTTAACCTTTACTCTATATATACACATTTTATTGCATGTGTGACCAATGTAGATCCAGATCACTTCCGATCAGGATCTGCACTGTAAGCTGTTTGGTCAGAAGTAACTAATAATCGAAAAGCATAAAAACAGTGAAGATATTGATCAGATTTCATGGGTGTATTGACTGATCTGGATCTACACTTCACAATACTTTCACATTTAAGTATTTAAAACTATTTTAAATGTATAACAGTGCCCAATAAAACTTGTATTCAGGTACCTTACAAGAGGAGTGGATCTCATACCATGAATATCTCTCGAGAGTGGCCAGACACAGAGGTCATGTGGTTAGTAATGATACATTTGGAAATGCAAGGAGACATGCCCACACTTGGAGAGCCCAGTTATTTGTAGACAATATAATCAGGTGAGTATTATGGTCAGCTAGTGAAGGACTGAATTATTTAACGCTTTTCTCCATAGATACAGCTATTATCGTGTAGGCAAACAGTTTAGATATACATCAACCAGCGCATCTATGCTGTCTGATCAGGATCAAAACTGGTCACTTTTAGATTCATTAGGTTATTTCTGACCAACAGTGTAGATCCAGATCAGATGGCATGGAAGTGCTGGCTGATTTGGATCTACACTTGTAACCCATGTGATAAAAGCAATATATATGGAGTAAAGGTTAATTAATGTCTTGGGTCAATCATTCACTCTTAGTGCTTGTTGATCATCTCAAAATTAGTGGCTCTGCATTCCAGCTGATTCTATATAACTGTTGCTCAGAGATGTTGGGGTTTGCTTCTCAGGGTCTGCAGTTTTCCATGTCTTGTTCAATGAAATTTGAGAGGATGTCGTCCAGTGTGCGATCTATCATCACACTTATCCCACATATATAAAGAACATTTTGCTTTCCAAGCTTTCAGATTTTAGGCAAATATGTCTATATGCTTTGTGCAACATATTTGATGGTAGGGCTTTCTGGTTGATATTACATTTTTGACACATTTGAGAAAACAACATCCAGGCTGAGGCAGTTTGTTTCTTTGTAGTAACTGCAGCATGTTACAGGAATATGTTGTGATGTTAGAGATTCTGGCAAAGTAACAGTTGTGTATAGATGAAATATTAGAATGATTGTCAGGTCAGATCCATGCGATTTGATCAGGTTCTGCACTGTTTGCTGTTCAATTCATAAGGATATTTCTGACTAAAAAGCAACCAGTTTAGATCCTGATCAGACACGTGTGCCACCTGATCTGGAACTACACTGGTCTTACATGCAATAAAGCTCATATGTATGGTGTAAAAGGTTGAAAATATAATAGATGTGATAACTAAATGTTAATGTTTTTTTACATGTTCACAGAGACAGTCAGCATGAAAGGGATATGTTAACAACAGTTCAGGAGGATCTGGGACCAACAAACAGGAACAATAAACATCTGCTAGTTATACAGGATTTAGAACAGTACAACAAGGTGTGTATAGCTATAGTGCAGGCTGGTGGTGGGGGTGTGGTGAGATGGGGGTATAGTCCAGACCAGTAGTTGGGGGTGGGGGAAACCGACAGGAACAACAAAAATTCAGCTTGTTTTAAGGATTAGTACAAAAGAAGTATAAAAAACAAGGTGTGTACAGCTGTTGTCTAGGCCGGTGGTGGGGGGTTTGGTAGGGTGGGGGTGTCGTAGGGTACATGTACAACCAACAGAACAAATTTAGAACAGTTCAACAAGGTACAGGAACACCTGGTCATTAAACAGGAATTAGAACAGTACAGCTATAGTCCAGGCAAGTGGGGGGGGGGGGGGGGGGGGGAGTGGGGAACAACCAACAGGAATTGCTATAAAACAAGATACTGGGATTTGCCTTAATTTGGATTCTGGCTTCTAAAATGATTTATTTAGTGTGAGATTTTATAAAATTAGAATAAATTTCATTAAAAACAAGGTTCAGGTACATTTAGTATTTGATTTTTGACAGTGAATAAAAGTAGAATTTTATTTGTTATTTTAATTTCAGAAAAGACAGTCAGCATTGAACAAGTGTTGTGAAGCAGTTTATGCGAACCCAGAACAAGCAAGAGGTAATAGCAACTCATGCTGTGCTACTAAGAGTACATGAACTGAGTCTGCAAATATTTTTAAAATACCTTTGCTTTGAGCAAATTCTATACCTGCAATAGAAATTTAGTCCATTTAAACCTTTACTCCAGAGATATAGATCTTATTGCATGGGTGAACAGTTAAGATCCAGATCAGCCTGCACATCTGTGCCATCTGGTCAGATCTAAACTATTCACATTTAGATTCTACAGGTTATTTCTTGCCAATCAGTGAACAGTTTATCTACCTTTTAAAATAGAAGGGAGTTTAATGAAAATTGAACACAGTGATTCTAGGCACAAAATTTAAAAACATTCAGCTGTTACTCTTACAATAGCCAGATCATATTGGTCACCCACCCTAAGACCATTGTAATAGTGGTGAGTTCCCTCAATAACATGAACATTATGTTCCAAGTTTCACAATGGTGTGTATTATTGTAGATATTATAGAAGACAAGCTGGGTCCAGTGATCCTCAACATGATGCATTACGATGTGGCCTCTTACTGGCAGCTCTACATACAGGTACCAAACACTGCATGGCCTGCTTAACCAATTACTGTTTTATCATGTGTACAACCAGTGTAGATCCAGATCAGCAGGCACATCAATTCAATCAGATCTGGATCTAAACTGGAAATAATGTTATGAATCTAAAGGCGAATAGTTGAGATACTGCTCAGAGAGCATGTATGTGCTTTTAGGATAACAGCATATCCCATGGAGTAAAGAGTTAATTCCTTATAAACAGTAAAAATCTCCCATAAATCCTTTACTCCATTCAGATACATCTTTTATCACATGGGTTCCCTATGTAGACTCACCTGCGCCTTATAATCAGGAACTACACTAATTGCTTTTTAGTCAGAAATAACCTAATAAATCTAAATGAGAACAGTGTAGATTCTGATTAGATGGCATGGATATTCAAGGTCACAAATGGTTTTAAGGACAAAATATTTGACAAATTGAAATATTGAAGAATTTCAATGAACTAACAATGGAAATGTAGGGCATAATGAAGCCCTTTTCCTTTTTGTTTATTTTTTAAACCCTCTATGGTTTCTTAATCAATATAAATTCCAGTTTGAAACGGAACCCCACTCTCGGACAAGACATGCTTAAGATTTGAGACTGGTTTTAAATCTCAGTTTTATAATCTTCAGCACTGTAGACTCAGAGGTGTCATATAGTACTTGCCATGACTGAAATACTGGTATTTGATCCATCTGCAGTGGCAGATCCATAGTGAGTTCAGTGGAGTTGCTCAAACCCCCTATTTAATTTTTGTGAGGATTTTGCCCCAACAAACCTACTCTGGAAATCGTGCATTTGACGTCACACGAGTGGTCTATAGACTGTAGACTTCTACAAACAGCTGAATCACTAACAGTTTTAATGACGGTGTTGTATTGCAGGTGTTCGCAGGTGTGTATGTAGTCAGGACAGAGAACGCTGGAGATACAGAGAAGTTTCATAAACTGTTTACTTCCTCAAACCAGGGTCTACATGGACCAGCTGAAGTTCTTCCAAGCATGACATCACACACAGGTTTGATCATATTATGTACAGTTTTTGGTCTGTGTAACTGTTACAGGCTTAATGTCACTAGCTAAGCTGTTTAAGTCTTATATTCAGAAAAAGAGTAAAAGAATGAATTGCTTTATGTCTTAAAGTTACTCTTTAACAGTTGTTTAAAACTATGTGTATACAGTGTAGCTCTACTGTAAAATGAGAAAAGTTTAATCTCATTCTGTAACTGCTGTTTTTTAGAAGCTAGCTTCTGTTCAGTTAATTTAAATGAAAAGAGCACATACTGGTTTAATTGATGACCTTCATTTTGGGAACTGCAAATAGATACCATACTTGAATAATCCATTACTGTTTATAGACCTGCACCATATTTGTTTTTCTTCAACATTGTTCCAGTTCCACTCAAAGGATCAACAAGGGCAAGAAAAACTCAGCGAACAGCAACTGTAACCTCTGTGATGGATCAAGGTCAAGGTCATCCTCAGACTCGACAGCATCATCCTGGACATGCAGTAGAGGATGATCTTGTTCCAAGGGAGTCCAGTTATCTGCCAAGTGTTGGACGTATTCCTAGACAGTTTGAAAAAGACTTGAAAGGAAATGATCCACTACCTAGTCATGGACACAGTCCAAGTCATGGGAGCTTAGAAAAAACTAATGAATCATCTAGTCATTACAGTATTCCTAAAATGGGAGGAAAACGGACAAAGTTTTCATTGGAAAATGTAGTACCGTCACCTTTCCGTTCTAACATTGACACCAGTATGGATGATAACTCAACTGCTGGTTCTCTAATTAAACGTTCAAGAAAAGACTCGCATGAAAAAGAAGCCGGATCTAAAAATAAAGGTTCAAAATTGCCAGGCACAGATCCTTTCCCTGGTCATGGGTACTGCCTAGGCTCAGCCCATGATGAAAATGACTTGATGATATCAACAGCTAATGCCGAAAACAGTATAGGCAACAGAAATAAACAGACTGGATATCATAGGGACATAAACCAGTCTGGCCTGAAAGGAGGGATGTGGAGTGGTGTGACAGGGTCGTCTACATCAGGAGGTAGCAGTATGAGCCACTCCGATGAGGACAGTGGTGATGGAGCTGCTGATAAGTCTTTACACCATACTGACTTTATTAATTCACAGGATGAAAATGATGTCATGGAAAAGGTGACTGGGTTTTGTACATGAGTCCTTGATTTTAATTATATATATGGCTGTTATCCCATAGCAAACTGTGAAGATCCAGATCAGCTGCCAAATCTGTGCTGGCTCATCAGTATCTACAGTGTTCATTTTTAGATTCATTAAGTTCTGACAAGGTTGCAAACAGTGTGGATCCTGAGCAGATGGCACAGATGTGCTAGCTGATCAGGATATACATTGTTCACACATTTATGTGATATAACCCTAATATATGAAGTACATTTTAAAACTACATTTCATGCTTTGGGTTTATGATATTGTTTTTGCTGGTTATGAATATCAATATTTACAACTATTTATGATTTTTTATGTATTTAGATTTTGGCCAAGAGTGCTGAAGAGAGTGCTGCATCAAGAAATGAAGATGAAATGATCAAGTTAGCTCTAGAGATGAGTAAACAAAAGTCAGCATTGGTTAAACATGATGTAGAGGCTGTACCAGTAGATGAAGATCTGCAAAGGGCTATTGCTATCAGTAGAGCTGAAATGAAAAAAGAAAGTCCCAATAATGATCTCAGTGAAGATGAAGAATTAAAATGTGCAATAGAACTTAGCAAGCAGAGTGAGCGAGACAAACTGCAAGCTTTAAAAACATGGCTAAGAGTCCCAGATGTCACTTTAGTGAATAAAATTGAACCAGTAACAGAACATAAGATTGAGCATGTTTCAGAAGATGAAGCACTGAAGTTTGCAATAGAAATGAGTAAAATTGAAAATCAGCACAAAGCTGCAAGTTGTGCAAGTAACAATACAATTGGAACAGATCCTGGTGATTTGTTTGTTATGCTGAATGGGAAAAGTGATGATCAATCTAATGTTAAGATGTGTAAACAGGCGAAGCATCTGGCAAACAGTCCATTGAAACAGAACATGACTCTGAAAAGAAAGCAGGAAGAACCAATAGATCTTGACATGACAAACCCTGGAATACAAATAGAAAATCTCTCTGCAGAAGAACAGCTTGCACTTGCTATAAAGCTTAGTTTGACTCCAGTTAAGAAGAGTGTTATGTCCTGCAAAAAATTAAAGTTACAGGATGATATTCAGGAAAATGCCTCTCTTATGACTGCTTTGGGAAGGAATAGACTTTGTGAAATGAAGAACAATAGAGATGAAAATGTTACAGACTTTGGTAACCAAGATGATGATCTTGAGGCAGCTTTAGAAAGGAGCAGACTAGACAAAAGGAAGAACAATAGAGAAGATGAAGATTGTGCAGACATTGGTGTTGAAGATGATGATCTAAAGACAGCTTTAGAAAGGAGCAGACTTGATCAACAGAAGATCAATGGAACAGATGGTGCAGACATTGATGTTGGAGATGATGATCTTAAGACAGTTTTAGAAAGGAGCAGACTTGGTGAAAGAAAGAATAATAGAGCAGATGAAAATGTTGCAGACTTTGATATTAGAGATGATGATCTTGAGGCAGTTTTAGAAAGGAGTAGACTTGATCAAAGGAAGAAGCCGAGAGAAGATAGAAATGTTGCTGACATTGATGTCAGAGATGATGAAGAGAAACAGTTACAACTTGCCATTGAAAGAAGTAAAAAGGATCATAGTCCAATTAAAAAAATTAAGATTGGTGCAAAGTTAGTCAGTGAAGTAGAATTAATGAAAATAGCTATTGAAAAAAGTATGAAAGAGAATAGTCCAAAGAAGATTAAATTGTCAGATATAAAACACAACTATACTCGTACAGAGCCAGTCGAAGTGATTGAAATTAATTCGCAGAACTCTCAAGAAATTGATTTATATACAGTTCATAATAAAACTGATAAAAATTATAATAATGTTGATTTGGAAGTAAGCAATTCAGGTTGCTATTGCTCTAGTCCTAAACGAATGGCAGAATTCAGTACAACACCATGTTGCAATAAGTATTGTGCTAAATTTAAAAGTGGAGTTAAAAATGTGCCTTCTGAACGAAACTGTAGAAGTCATTTGGAAAATTTTAAAGAGTTATCAAAATCAAGGGATGCTGGTGAAAATTATGATGAATTAAATCACGGCTACACTAGTGATGATAATGAACTGATTCCCCCATCTCCGTACAAAGTTACATCAAGTGGAAATGTTTCTTTTAGAAGCCTATCACGCTTGCCAGACAGCGCAATTAAAGAAGCTGAGAATGAAACAAGTTTTGCTGATACTACTTATGATAGATCCCATACACCAGAACCTATAATATCATCCAGGGACAGTAGAAGAGTTCCTTCAGATACAACAAGTGTCTCACACAGTAAATACCTTGATAATGAAAACTTTGACATTAGGAAAAGTTTGTTTTATGATAGTGATGACATGGAAGCTGGAAGTGATGAGGATATTTTTGAGGGAGATGAAGTCATGGAGGAGGAAAACACAGACTTGAGAGCAAGTAATAAAAGTTTTGAATCACATACTGTTGATTATGTAGTAAGCAAAGAAAAATTTAGAAGCAATTCAAAGTTAGATTTTAGGAAGAAGGGTGGCCAAAAGTTCATGTTGAAAATGGGAAGTAAAGATGCACAGGTTTTGAATGAAAGGTCTTGTAAAAGTGCTCATTTAAAAGGCCACAAAAATTCATATAGTTTGAAAAGAATTACTGGTAGGAATGTAAGTGACAACAGGAATGAAACTTATGGCAAAGAAGAAAATGAACCTCTGGATGATCATAATGATGATGATGATGATGATGATGATGATGATGATTATGTTGTAGATGATGATGATAATGATCTGGACTACCAGCCTAGCACACAAGATAAGACTGGTGATCGTGAAAGCCTGTCTGATGAGTCTGACATAG
The DNA here is from genome assembly GCA_038501625.1 of Corbicula japonica. Classification (NCBI taxonomy): domain Eukaryota; kingdom Metazoa; phylum Mollusca; class Bivalvia; order Venerida; family Cyrenidae; genus Corbicula; species Corbicula japonica. Next base: position 10,729,171 of record JAZAYU010000014.1, read on the forward strand.
AGGAAGCTTCACAGAGGTCTGATATAGACCATTTACCATTGATCAGACGACCTAGGAAAATCAGATATAAACAACTGAAAGAAGAGGGTGAAAAACTGCTTAAACAGAAAATAAAAGAAAAAGAAATACAGCAAAAGTCATTGGATATAGATATTAAAGTTAAAGTAGACAGCGAATCAGATAATGCAAGTCGACTGACTGCTGACGAATTCTATGCAAGACAAGTACAAGAACAATTGGATAAAGAGGTTGAAGAAATGGAACAGCGTAGAGCTTTAATTGATGATGCATATATTGCAAGACAGTTACATGAAACTTTAAACAAACAATCCCCACCAGGTGTCTCTAGTGAAAATAGTGACATTCCAAGGCATGCACGTGAAACTACTACTAGTGAACACATTTATGAAAATTTTACCCCACCCACTTTTGAAAACAAAGTTCATATGGTTAAAGATGATATTGTCCCAGGTAAAGAGAAGACTAGAGGTGTAAATAAAGGTGGTTTTGCAAGAACTAGAAATGAAAATTGTATTAATGATAGTTATGATGATGTTGGAAATACCAGAAGTAACCAAACCGGTGATGAATTACATTATAGTAAACTGTTGTCTAATAATAGCAGGGGAAATGATGAAGAGTTATTTAGAGAAATGCAAAGGAAAGAATTAGAAAAGATAGAAAAATGGCGGAAAATATTAGAGGAAGATGAAAGACTTGCTAAAAGGTTGCAGGAAATGCAAGATGAAGAACCTGACATAGAATATGAAGGTGAGATATCTGAGCAGAATTTGTTAATCCTTTACTCCATATACAGTGTATATGGGTTTTATTGCATGTGAAGCCAGTGTATATTCACATCAGCCAGCACATCTGTGCTGTCTGATCTGGATCTACACTTGTTGCTTCTTGGTCAGAAATAACATGATGAAACTAAAAGCAAACAGTGCAGATCCTGATGTGCTGGCTGATAGGGGTTATACACTGTTCACCAATGGGATAATAGCAATATTCCAAATTGTTAATTATTCATTGCAGAAATACAAAGTTACATGTTCATATGCCCATTCAATGTTCATACAAGATAAGCTTTGTTTTAGTTTGCATCACCTATTTGTCTGTCAGATATATTTAAAGACATTTTCTCTGAACAATTCATATGATTAAGAAGGCTTTATCAAAATTATTATATGAAGAAAAAGGTTATAAATAGTGATCACTTTGCCTGTCATTTGAATTTTTAACACATGAATCTCTAAATATGACTTGTACCATTCATTTGAGCAAACAGAGAATAAGCCTGCATATCCATGCATCTGATATGAATCTACACTGTTCGCTTTTAGATTCATTAGGTTATTTCAGACCAAGAAGCAAACAGTGTATATCCAAAAAATATGGCATGCATGTGCCAGCTGATCTGGATCTATGCAGATTGCCCATGTGATGAAAGGCGTATTGTGGAGAAAATTGTAAATTTAAATCTTTTAATGGAACACATTCAACTTTGCCTATAATAAAAGTTATTTTAATGAAATTGAAATGTAAATTGAAACTTTAATATAATATTTGTAATTTGTGGGTTGAGTGCAAACAGTTGTAACTCCATTCTTTGTTCAAATACAGTTACAGCAATTTTGCACTAAGCCTAGTGTGTGAGTTATTGTGATTTTAATACATGAATTTATTGTATTAAATAAATACAGGTACAGTTAAACCGGGACCTGCACAGACAAGAACTGTGAGTGGGCAGCAGGCGGAGCTAAGCTTCAGGCAGCTAATTACTCAACATAAAGCCAGCAAAGAGAAGGCCATTGCTCAGGTAGAACTACTCTTCAAACTTGTAAATGTGTTTTAACGCATATGCTACCAGTGAAGATCCAGATCAGATGGCATAGATGTGAAAGCTGGTCTGGATCTACAATGGTCACACAGTGAATAATCCCATATATATCATTTGAAGGGTAAATGCATCAAATGTACATGTTCCTGAAATTATTTTTTCTTTGTCTATCCATAACCAACCAAAAGGTTTTTTCATCTGTTTTGCAAAAGCTATTGAAGACATTGTATTTTGATGGTATAAATACCAGGGCTGAAGGTTATAAAGCTGAGATTGAAAACCAGTCTCAAATCTCAAGGATCTGATTGGCTGAAATGGCAACTGGTCGCCATTTCAGTCAATCAGATGCTTGAGATTTGAGACTGGTTTCCATGCTCAGTTTTATAACCTTGGGCACAGTACTTTAATTGTGATAGCTCAAGTTTATTGCCTTTGCATTCTGGTAATCAAATTGTCTCTGGAAATTAATTGCTGCTTCATAATACTAATATTTGTTTACTTTTAGAGAACTAAGAGATCTTATTTTATGAGAACATAAATTTAAATACAGAATTTATCCCATTGAAAATCAGTTTTTATTGTAAATTTTACATGTTTTATTGCCTTCTAATTTCATAACACTGGAATTTTAGGAATTTTAGTTTTGGAAGATCAATTACTGCTAGAGATATCAAAATTTAAATAACTGTCTTGACTATATTAAAATACTAATAATAGATGCCAATTTTCTTTCATAAAATTTTCATTATTTTACAACTATGCTTTGTTGGAGATAATAAAATTAAACCAAATAGCAATCAATTAACTGCTGAACCTTTTTTACAGCTGCAAGAGTACAGGAATCTTCAGATGCAAAGATTCAAGACTCGTGCCATGGACACAGGACTGCAAGATGGTTTTAGATCTTTTGAACTGGCAGAAAACAGTAAGCAAGTGATGCAAGATGATGGTGGGACATTTTGTATTTAATGTTGTGATGTACATGTAGTATTGGCCTAGTCATGGAGAAATGGGAGGTTTTTCCAATTTTAGGGAAAAGATATGGAAGTTTTCAGCTTTCTGTAATTGGCATATAGGACAAAAAGAACTTCTTCATAGGCTGAGTGGAGGGAGTTCTGGAAATTTAGTACCGTATATACTCAGCAATAGGTCGATCCGTTCATAAGTCGAGGGGTGGATTTCCACCTCTTAAAGGCCGTATGTTACCTTGACACATTCATAAGTCGAGTTGAAAAACTGCTAAAATTAGGTCTTCTTAAGCAACTTTTATGCAGGTATATACGGCCCAAAACATTTCCGACGTAACCATGAGAAAATCAATAAGTACAACTCGCTGTTTCTTTTATAATTCTATTATGCAATTTCATAAACCAAAGCATGTTTAGCATGAACAAAAACTAATAATTAAAATTAATGAAATCAATTACTGATAAAAGAAATATTTTTTATTTTATTTCAAGTACATAACAAAATAAATACGGCTATCATTCACAGCTTTATTTCATCATATTTTAATGCATATACTGTCAATAAATGCAATATTAAAAACTGTTCAATATTTTATTTAAAGTACGAAATTGTTCAATATTTTATTTAAAGTTGGAAATTGTTTTATTTCATCACAATTTATGCGAAAGAACCATTTATTCAATGTTTTTCAGGTGTCCCTCTAACCCATTCACTGTGATGCTTTGCTTGTTTGCTGTCATTATAATTTTCTTTCGCAGAATTCTTATAAACTGACAGAAATCCTGTGGTCTGTAGGCAGTCTAAGATATGAAAAGAATATTTATCAAGCCACATGATTAATATCCATTGTTTTTTTTCTCTAAGTTGTGTTTACAAATAGTCCTGTATTTCTAAGATGGAGATTGGGTTGAATTTATTTTCAATTATTACATATAAAAACTACCTTAAAAAGTAAATTAATTAAGAAAACATTGAAAAACATATTGCATGATGAGATGTAAAGTATCCATTTAATAAAAAGATGTCGGATATTTAAATTTTTATTTTCACTGTTTCAGTGATTTTATTGGATGACAACCTTGCTGTGCAGGGGACAGCTCAAGCTTCAATGGAATCATTTACACCAAGGGTTCAAAATCGAGTAGAACAGGCAAAGGATTTCAGAGATTATTTAAATGTTCACGCAGACCCAGAATACTCACCAACTGCAGGTCATTTACAGTCATTCACCCAAGCAGACGTGCATATTGGTGATCACCTGACTCCATCCATCCAATCTCAGTCCATTGATTCAAATCACATGACACAGACTAACCAATCACAGAACATCAAGAACTCCAATATAACCTGTGGTAACTGTGGAGAGAAAGGACATAACAGAACATTTCCTAAATGTCCCAGATATCACACAGCAGAGGAGAGTGCAAGAAGGGAGGTAACTCACATTGTCAATTATACTTGAAAATATAACAAAGATTTACAGGTTACACAATTGTAATTAATTTTGTCCATTTTTTGTTGTATTTAGTCCATATATAGGGGTTTTATCACATGTGTGCTCAGTGTACATCTAGATCTGTTGGCACATTAGGGCTGTCAGATCTATCCTTGTGGCTTCCTATCGGAAATAACTGGACAAATGTAAAAGCAAACAGTACATTGTACATGTATAGATTTTGATAAGAATCCACTGATGTGCCAGCTGATCTGAATCTGCACTGTTCCACGATGTGCCAGCTGATCTTGATCTTCATGGTTAGCCCATGTGATAAAAGCCCTATCTAGGGAGTAAAGGTAAAAAAGTTTAGCAATGTCACATGTTTAGGTATATTTTATGTATATTTATATTTCATTGCATAGATGGAGAGATAGGCCTGTGATTGAATAATGAACTGTCTATTTGCATCTTTCCACTTTTGCACAGATATCTCAGATACTGGTACTTTCATGGTAAAATCATAATCAGAAAATATAAAAAAAATAACAAAAGATTCGCATATATCATATTTTTATTTATAATTGTCACATGATCGTTGTGCATTGCTATAAGAGGAAGTTGTCAATGAGGAGATGCAGCTGAACATATTGATATGTTTTCAGGCAAAGCTGGAGAAGGCTCGACAGCAGAAAGAAGAGAAGAAGAGACAGGAGGTGGAAACCATTAACTTGCTGGTAATGTTCGTACACTGGCTTAATTCTCTGTGCTGTTATAATGAAAAACTTACCAGTTTAGTTTTAATAGTAGGTGCTTATCTCACAGGAGAAAAGTTCAAATCCCAACCTAGTATTTAACCCTTTACATGTACTCCATATATACACATTTACTCTATGTGCAACCTGCGTAGATCTAGATCAGCTGGCACATTCATGCTGTCTGATCAGGATCTGCACTGTTTGCATTTTGGTTTGGTCAGATATAACCTAATAACTAAAAAAGTGAACAGTGCAGATCCTGAACAAACGGCACACATGTGATGGCTAATCTGGATCTTCTCTGTTTTGCCCATGCCATTAAGTCATATATATAGAAGAAAAGGTTAAAAACTTACCTGTTTAGTTCAGTAGCTGCTTACCACACAATAGACTCAAGTTCGAACTCAAGCCTTGTGTTTGATACAATAGCCATAATTGTTTTCATACAGGATATTTGATAAGTTTTCAGCATGGATTTACTTACTTACACTGTATTTACTCCATATACACACCATTATGGCATTGGCGAACATTGTAGATCCAGATCAGCCAGCACATACGTGCCATCTGATCAGGATCTGCATTGTTCACTATTTGATTTTTTAGGTTATTTCTGACAAAAAAGCGACCAGTGCAGATCCTGATCAGACGGCACAGAGCTGGATCTACACTGGTCGCATATGCGTAAAAATGTTTATATATGGAGGAAAGGGTTAAAATAAAACAGAAAGTTTGACAGTGACATTAGCACACAGAATACAACAATTATCCATTAGATAATTCAGTTTAGCTCCCCTTCCCATAATAAACATTTTTCCAACATTCTGCATTTTGAATAAAACTGAACAACACATCATGTCATTAATAAACAAAAACAACCTTAAGAAATTCATAATATGTAGTAAAAAGTCTGTTATCTACAGTTTCATTAAAGTTTTCTATTACTTGTAATAAAACTTAGAAAATTTCATTCCTCCTTGTAAGAAGGGAAATTTTAAAAATTTCAATGAAAAAATTAAATTGTAGATTTCCCTAGTTGTGCAAAAATTTGTGATTTTTAACCAAACTATATGTTTTAGACAATCAAACCCACATAGCCACAAACTCTCCAAAATAAACAAGTTTTCTCAAGCTTTGTTCTGTCGCTGTTGTCAGTAGCAATTATGGTTTAGGAGAACATTTTTTGCCAAACTAATGGATTCTTAAAATGGCTTCATTTAAATTTTGAGTAATACATGAAACCACTAATGTTTTACCATACATGTATGTGTTATAGTAATTTTGAGATGTCTTGGGTCTACTCACTTGGATTACCATCCTGAGCATAAGATTATAAAACTGAGATTTGAGACCAGTCTCAAATTTCAAGCATCTGGTTGGCTGAAATTGAGACATGTCCAGTCTTAAATCTCAAGCATCTGATTGGCTCTTAATGGAGACAAGTTTCCATTTTAGCACGATGATTGAGATTTGAGACTGGTCTCCATTCTCAGTTTTATAATCTTTAGCTCTGAAGCTGGTTGCTCAGAAAGTCATAGTAGGATCAGAGAAGTAAGGTGTAACCGCCAGGATTTTTTCCAGACTGAACATCGCAGAGTACTAGAGGAAATGACGTTACAGATCCAGAGAGAGATGGGTACAATACAGAACAGATTACAGCATCGAGCGTCAGAGCTCGAGTCTCAGGTTAGCTCCAGAGTGAAGAAAATGGAAAATGCCAACAAAAAAAGGAAGAAGTGAAATTGTTAATGTGTAATGTGACAGAGACTGCTTTTTGCTGTGCTGGCAGATTGTGCTTTATCAAATTAGAAGCCAATATAATAAAGATATCCCTTTACTCCATATATATGTGTTTAAACACATAACTACCCATAACACGTAATAATTGACCAGTGTATATCTAGATCAACTGGCACATCCATGCTGCCAAATCAGGATCTGCGCCAGTTTTATTTTAGTCGAAAATAACATAGTGAATCTAAAAGTGAACAGAGTAGATCCTGATCAGATGGCAAGGATGTGCAGGCTGATCATGATCTGCACAGGTAGCCTATGCAATAAAGACGTATCTGTGGAGTAAACGGTAAATTATCTCTTTTAATAACAGATCTATGTTCATAATGCAGAGGTGAAGAAGCTTTAGAGTTATAATAATTTTTTGTTTTTATTGACTGAAATTAGGTAAAATGTATGGCTATAACTTTGCTTTCCCTATCTCTTCTGTTAACTTCCTAGTCTTGGTGTTTACCTGATGGTAATGTTAGTTTCCACTTTCCTGCATGTGAAGTCAACGTTTCTGTAATAAATATTTTTGTTCATGTTTTTATACGAAGTGGGAGGCATATAGAGAACACTCGTCTGTCGTCCACCCTCCAACTTGTGGCATCAAATCCTCATAAACTAGGCAGATTTCTTTCAACTTGAACAGATAATCAATCAGGATGTTAAGATGATAGTAAAGAAAGGATTTTTTCCTGCAGCCATTTTTACCAGAGTTATGGCCCTTTGTTATTACAAATGTTATTGCAGCAGTGGGGGCATCAGTGTCTGAGGACACATTCTAGTTTTTGAATATTTTACTTTTTATTTGTTGTTTATTTCCAGTTTTGTGCCAAAGTAGGCTTAAACACTGTATAGAATAATATCCAATTTCCCATACAGTGAAACCCTTCGATAAAGACAACTTCTGGGACTGGACAAGCGGGCTTTTACACTGGGGTTAGTCTTAATCTCGATGTGAAAAGAGTTCAAAACTGTTAAAGGGTGAAACAGTCGTCTTATTATTGGGGTGGTCTTAATTTCGAGGTGGTGTTTTTTTTCTTCAGGGTTTTACTGTTATCAGTTTTGTATGTAGAAGACTTGATCTGTTAATATGTTTTTGTTGTTATAAAATCTTTTTCAAAACTTTTATAGTAAACGTTTTTAGATTATCATTTTATAAACAGCAAGGTAGATCAGCTGAATGTAAGTTTCACATGTGCATTTAGTCATTATGTTGGAAGACTATGAATTTTATTTTGTTACTCCCTTTAAAGAAATGTAAAGTAACTGAATCATCTGGCTTTGTGTTAATTATTTGTGTTGCTCAGTGCTCAGATCAACATTGACCGACGGTTGTTACCATTAAAGAGTCAGCAGTGTATTTCATTTTGTACGGTTTGTTAGAATTACGGCGATTTGAATGGTGATCGACCTGAAAAAAGTGCACTTTACCTTATTATTCATTGTGTTTGGGCCTTTTTCATTTTTTCCTTCGTGATTTCGGGGGAAGATGCTTATACATCAGTGTGGCTTATAATCACACGATGACGGTATTTCAACAAAATTCATGTATAAGGTCGTCTCTGTAGAGGAAGTTCGTACGGAATTGTTACATGTACTAATGATCAAATTGTTCACCAAATATTTGTTGTTGCCCGTCAACCCTATACTCCATATCTACACGTTCTGGCGTGCAACCAGTGAAGATCTAAATCAACCAGCAGCGATGCCTTCTGCTTAGGTTCTACGCTGTTTGGTCATAAATAACCTAATTAATAAAAAAGCAATCAATGTAGATCCAGATTAGATGTGACATGTGCTGGGTGATATGGATTTTCAGTGTTCGACTGCGCAATTAATGTGTGTGTGCGTGCGTGCGTGTGTACACTTGTAGCCAATCAGATGCTTAAGAGTCTCTTTACCTATCTCCATTTTCACTCTTTACGGTTTATTACTTCGTTTAAGTTTTACAAAGGTCTATCGGGGACATTGACTTGCTAACGTTTGTTCTTCACACGTGTACGATTGAAGTATGAAGTCAAAGGAACTTACTACTGTGCGAGGTTCAAATGCCTTCTAGGTAGTAATGTAATGCGTACCATTTACTGTTGCAGTGCAAGATATTTTTTGACTTTAAGTTGACATATGCTCATCTGCAACTAAAATGAAAGATTTTAGTAACTATTTAAAACAAAATTTTTCTTTTCAAATACGCGATGTTGGTAGAGTTCTTCGGTCCATACAGTATTTTTATTGTGGGTAGGTCAGTACATCAGTTACAGCGATATAGCTGGCATCATGAAGACTACAGCCACTCTGCTCTGATATTGCCCAAACGACTAAACTCCAAATTAAATAATGTTATGTGCTTCCTCTTGTGCATGGATGTTAACCTTTAATATTTAAATAATTTTATCCAAGAACTAAGTCAAGATATCAAGATATTGTGAGAGTGCTATATATCAACATTTTTCAATTAACGCAACAAAATGGAAATTTGAATACTGGTCTTTGAACTCGAATTTTCTGTGCGAAAAGTTTGAAATTCTAATCCAGACCATTAAGTATCGACAAAACAAGTCGAGAACTTCACCACCAGGGATACGACATATTAGGAAAGACATAACGGTCATTGTGGAAGTTTAATCTATCAAAGCTAGTAAAATTGCCACGGTGTAGTCATTCTAACTATTTAGTGTGAAATTTCAGAAATTCTTTAATAACGCCGTCATTAACTTAATGGACATTAGCAATAATAAGTCTTGTTTCTAAGCTAACCATTATCTTTATTAGCTATTTATGCGCCCAAGATCATAAAACTGAGATTGGAGACCAGTCTCAAATCTCAAGCATCTAACTGGCTGAAATGGCGACCATTCGCCAATTAGCCAAGCAGTTTCTTGAGACTGGTCTCCCGATTTTGTTTTATGATCTAGGGCCATTGTCTCGCATGATGTTTACGTTGGCAGTTACACTGTTGCTTTGGCTAATCTGTGAGCCATTGTCACGGATCAGGCCCCGTGATTATAAAACTTTTTTCATGCTCGACTCAGTTATGTGCTCAAACTTAAAATGTCTAAAACATTATCAGTCTTCATAAATAACGAATAACTATCTGTTCAACAGATGTTGTTGAGGGCAATTTTGTCATATATTCAGTTTAAATTTTTTTATTTTAAATAATGAACAGGAAACCATCAACTTTTCATGCTCAAATTGTGTCGAGCATAAAAAAGTTTTATAATCACGGGGCAAGCTTTTGTCCAGTCTGACAATGTCAAACTTCCGGCTGTGGACAGAGAAGAAATAGGTGTAGGCCTGTCTGTAACCTGTGATTTGTTCGTGTTGCCTAAGTGTGCTCGTGCGTGCTTTTGTGTATTTAATTTTTGTGTGTTTTATTTTTGTTGTTATAAGGCCTCATTGGAGTTTTTTAATCTTTGTACACTTATTAAAGAGTTTACCTTCTTAAAAAGAAGCGATTGAACTGCAAGTTCTTTAGAGTTTTCTCATTGACGACACCCTGTTCCACTCTAAAATTTATTAAAATAAAGTTAAATAAAAGATTATTATTAACTCACAGCCAGAAAAATAAAGCGTATTTGTAATACGGCAATTAACTGCGAAATGAATATGAATAAATTGTTGGACAAGTTAGAATGTTGATTGATTGATTCCGTTGATAAATCAATCATCAAGCACCAAACATCAACATCGTTATTATATTCATTTTTGCGCTTAACTCGCCTCTTCCCCACACGCCGTGTCCCAATTAATAACTTTCTGGTTTGATCCGGGTCTAATTTGACCCACTGCACAAAGAAACGGCCTCTTAGCGTGCATATTTTCATTCCTTCACAGTTATTTTGAAATCAAAATCAGTCTCCAGATACATTTTGTCGTATCTTGTTTATCAACGACGCCCATTAATGGATAAATTATTTCTTAGAGAAATAAAAACGAAATCAAGCTTTATGGACTTGATTGAATGTAGATTTTATATTCCAGGAATAACAAAAATAAGCTTAATATGCAAACATCTTCGTCTGCAAATTTGTATTTAGTCTGGTTTGCTAAAGCATATTTGGCGGCAGTCAATGTTTTTTTTTGTTTTACAAAATTCTTTTATCTAACGAAAAATACATACAACAATATTTCAACCCTTACTATTCTTACTGCTGCTGTCGCTGCCAATGCATTCTTTATTTCAGTGCCCAAGGTTATAAAACTGAGCATGGAAACCAGTCTCAAATCTCAAACATCTGATTGGCTGAAATGGCGACTGGTCGCCATTTCAGCCTAACAGATGCTTGAGATTTGAGACTGGTTTCCAATCTCAGCTTTATAACCTTCAGACCAGAAGTAAACATACGTCGGTTGAGATAAAAATACAATTCAGAACACTGCAGCAGGATTATAAGAAGAAGCAGGACTCTAGAGAGCGTCCATGGACTAGCGAGTTCTTTCATTTATTTATGATCCTTTCTTGATGTTAATAAACACAACTCTCACATCTTTCTATTTACGTGTCCCATAAGTCGAAGTTGCTTTCTTAGGATTTTGCTCAACCAAAAAAACGTTAAGCTGATCAATATGGCCCTCGAGGATTTAGATAAGGAACTTTAGTGTTTCAGCTCGCTAAGTCAGGCTCACGAAAGACAAAAAGCTTCATACGAATCTTCATATATTAAAAAAATTATACAGGATTTACTTTGATAATGGCATTGGTTATCAAACTGAAATAAGTGTAAACGAGTTCCTAAAGGTTGTTGCTGAGCAGCTGTGGCAAAAAAGACGGTGATGTTAAGCCTAACATATGTCGCTTCAAGCTGACACAGACCCAGGTAAAATTTAACAATAAATAACTCTTGTTAGGTAACTGAACCAAAAAGGCCTTTCAGCAACAAGAATGGCAACTTTTGTAGATCATTGAAAGCGCATTGAAGTCAATGATGGCCAAAAACTGCTTGCAGGAACAATCAAATATAAAAATCTTGGTAATCGCTTCCAGCATGTGAGTGAAACACCAGTGAACGCTCCTGTTTTCCAAAAAAAGTTAAATATGCATATCAGGAATCGCCACACTAAAAAACACAGCCTCCCCATGCAGCGAAAAAGAAGAGAGGAAAAGGAGAGCATGTGTTGATAAGTATGTCAATTCAAATTCTAGGGTGCACCAACCTCACACTTGCCCCAAACAGGTTCTCATATCAACATACAAGTTGTTTGGATGAAAAAACTCCAACCCACCCATCAGCTCAACAATGTTACAAAAGCACACAAACGTATAAACATAAGAAGCTAATGTCACTGTAAAGTCAAATGGGTGGGTACTCGATGATCTTACCGAGACCAGAGCTTCTGGTGTCAAATTAGCAAGAACACGATGACAGGGATAAAAGAAAAAAAATCGAGCTTCGTTGTTCTTATACAAGATTTGCCCCTTAAACCGTCATAAACTCTTAAACCACTGCTACCGTCGTGCAACCAAAGAAGTAAGCATAATGATCAACTGTGGATGGGTTAATCACCAGGCCTGCAGAGCGCTGTAGAATATCATTTTGGTAACCTTTCTGTTTAAATTTACAGATGGTTTTCCTGAATAATGATAAAATCGACATTGTTAAAAGTCTCAAACGGATTATTTGACTGTAAAATTTAGAAAATTAATTGCATGATTTTACAAAGGGGAAAACACAATAATTAAAGTCCAATGATGCAAAGATACAGTTATTTAAATATCCTTTTCTGCATTTTCAAATTGTCTCCCTTTTAATTTAGAAAAGAACAAAAAAACTAACTTAATTTGCCAAAACCCATTTTTTATGTTTTTAAACCGATTAAAAACTGAACCAACAACTTTCAAAATAAACATATTAGTTATCAAATTCCTCCAGATATTTGCAATTACTTGCATCAATAATGTAAATAGAGTTTCGCGTGTTATTTTGTGAACGTTCTATTTTTATACAGTATATTTTACTATTAAGAAGGTATTCCAGCCGCATACCCCGTGTCATTGTTGAAATGATGTGTAATCCTATCTGCAGTAATCAATTTCGCAACTGGCATGTCCGGGAGCCCAGTGGGTTACCGAATTAATTTCAGAATTTGTCTTGCCTGAAATAAGTATTATTACGATAATGACCAATTTGTTTTTTGTTGTTGATAATTGTCAATAATTTTGAGGTAAACGCGAAATTTACAGCAGCAAAATAAAGCATGTTTATTTGCAACAAAAACAATTAAAGCAGATAAAGCAAATTTCTGAGTATTATATTTCATTTTTCATTCCAATTAAATCACCCTATAGAATGAAATCTTTTAATAGATCGATATGTCAGTTCATGTTTTTTGCAGACAAGCTCAAAAGATTTTTTTAAAACGTTTAGAACATTTGAATAGCTCTAAGTTTTTTATCAGAACATTCTTTTGAATAGCTCAAAGTTTTTTTTTAACATTTAGCACATTTTTTGAAAAGCTCAAAAGTTTTTAAATACCTACATTACTTTTTAATAATGTAATTTGACCACATGAATTTCTGAAACAAAATCAAGTAGGAAAGTGATTTTTCGCGGTGTCAAAATAATCAGGTATATTTTTATAAATATAAATCATATTGAGTAACGCTCTTATCTACATACAACAAGTTACTATAAATGCATATGTATACAAGCATATTACATAAACAAAACTTAAAATGCATTTTCCGTAAATTTATAGCTTCATATCAGTCTTTTCAAATAAATTTGACAAGCGAACCTGGAGGCGAATTGTTATCATACAGACTGAATTATTTCACGGAGAAGTACAAATCACAGAAGCTTTATGGAATTGATTAGATGGAGATTTTTATTGCATGTATAATGAAACAAAGCTTTAGTTTCCAATATTTTCGTCTGCAAAATTAGCCTTAGTTTGGAATATTTATTTTTATGTGGCGACAGTATCGGTCTTTCACGTAACAAAATAACCGCGGTTACAAATTTCGTGCGCTACCAGTAGTGAGTACTATTGAAAACCAGCGCTTCGTAAAACGAAAACCAGTGCCTGGCACATCGACAACTAACGAAACATTCTGTTTAATGTATGCTGTTAGTTGAAATTGTCAACGTTCTATTTTGTCTGCAAATTTTACAAAGGGAACACTTTTTTAATTTCTTGTATTAATTTAAAGTTAAGTGCACAATACTGTAACAGTCTACAGCATGAATCCGAACCGCAACGCACCATGATCGATGGAGATTTAAACAGTAGGTGTTGGAGCTAAATTACAACGTTTGAATGAGATATTCTTCTATTTGGTTGTTTAAGGAACTAGATTTAATAACCAGATCATCACTCTCTGGGCAATTAATCTGTACCCAAGGTTATAAAACTGAGCATGGAAACCAGTCTCAAATCTCAAGGATCTGATTGGCTGAAATAGAGACTTGTCGCCATTTCAGCCAATCAGATGCTTGAGATTTGAGACTGGTTTCCAATCTCAGTTTTATAACCATCAGCCTTGCTTTTCTTTTTAAGTCTTCAGAATCGTGTAAATTATTTCTTTGTATGTTTTCTTGTCCATCTTCGCGAATTAATTGTATTTGCATATGATAAGGTGAATATAATGTTTACATAGTGGTTAAATAAATAAATTGTCGAAAAATAGAAACATATCAAATTAAAAAATGTTAACAGAAGCAGTATTAAAAGTGGTATTAGAATTGAATAAAAATAAACAAATCGAATTTCCGCAATTTTTGTTTATGGGCTGGTCTTTCTCGAACATGAGTCCAAGGTTTTGGAAACAAGGTGGCAAAGTTCCACATATTTGATAAGTTTTATTCATTGATAAATATTATTTGAATCGAACTATTGTACGCTCAGCAGAAAAAGAAACCTGACACCCATTATTTACCTATTTTTCCAAAATCAATTTTGCAATTGTTGTTGGAATGAAAACATGTTTTTAGATTATCTGAACATTGTGAAATAAATGGTGCATAGAACAGGTGTTTTAAGTTATAAAGAGTTTTGTTTATTTTCTTGCTAAGTATATTTAATGGATACAACTAATATCGTAAGAAAACAACGGGTTTAAAGAACCAACAAACCATGGAGTAATAGTGCAGCAGACTTATCAGGAATAGCCACAAACAGAAAGCACAGCCTCCCCACATAGCCAATTAAAAAGACAAACAAGAGCGCAAGTTCATTTTAATGATGATCTGTTTCAAAAAGACACCACAGCAATTAACAAAATCAAAGTGACCCGATGGGTCTTACACTGCCATGAAACGGTAAGTGACAAAGTATTTTAGTCACTGGCGTTTTGAACTAGGTCCGAGGGTGCACCAGTTTCACACCTGTCCTTAATGTTCTCATATGATCGTATACGTAGAAGTTTCTTTGATAAATTAACACTAATCCACACAAAGCACAAAAAAGACACAACATAATTAGCTAATGGCAGTGTAAAGCAAAACTGGTAGGTACCCCATTACCTTACTGAGACCAGAGCACCTAATGTTAAATCAGCAATAGCACGTTTGAAGGAACATAAATAAACTGATCGGTCTTTTTTTCAAGATTTCCATTGAAACTTTTATGATCTCTTAAATCCCTGACACTGACATGCAAACAAAAATGTTTCCAAGGCGATAAACTAAAATGGGTTAAATTACTAAACATGCAAAGCGCTAACGCTTAATGTGTTGTCCCGAAACTCGTGTTTTAAATGTTTGCCTGCTTTGTAACTATTGTATTCATTGAAATCTTTAACATTGTTACAGGCTCTGGAAAGGCAAACTATCTGAAATGTAACTCCTGCTAGATATTGCACGCAGGACCATTCAAAGATGGAAAATCTAAAATATATTAAAATCAAAATCTCGTTTGTTATATATTTTGGTAGTTGCAAAATGTTCATTTTAGGCTAAAACTTGTTGGCTTTTCTGAATCATTGGTCTATGTCTTAATATTTTTAAAGTCTTTATAATTGTGTGGACATAAATTCACAAACCACCACCTGATATATTTTCTGGAAACTTTCAATTATTTCTGTAATTGTAAACTTATGAAAATTAAACACAGTTTTAAGAAATTCGTGAAATGACTGGTCGCCATTTCAGCCAATCAGATGCTTGAGATTTGAGACTGGTTTCTATTCTCAGTTTTATAACATTGGGACCTGAATCATCGTTAACAGAAATTGTTCTTTCGTCAACAGTTGATTTTACTGAAGAATTGCATTCCAATCAACAACAGAACTTGCACTTCTTGGCATCGTAATTGTAAATAAAAGGATAGGATCTGCCTTCTGCTATCG
Source organism: Corbicula japonica (assembly GCA_038501625.1). Classification (NCBI taxonomy): domain Eukaryota; kingdom Metazoa; phylum Mollusca; class Bivalvia; order Venerida; family Cyrenidae; genus Corbicula; species Corbicula japonica. The sequence continues at coordinate 10,745,247 of JAZAYU010000014.1, forward strand.
TTTAATTTTATTGGTGTTGAAATACATGTAATATATTTTCGAAGAATGGGTGAACTATTTGGCGAACATGTAATCTATAAGTTATTTTAGAATAAGTTTGAAGACCTGTCATCAGGCTAAAACTGAACTGATAAATGTCAAACAAACTGACGACTAGGATATTGAAATGAATTTTATTTTGAAGAATGTTTGAAGACGCTTAAGATGCGCATAAAATATAGCATTAGAGGTGATAATTTATTTTTAACCATAAATAATATTTTTGAAAGAAAGCCATTTTCATGTGACATAATAGGCAAACATGTAGACATTGTTTGCGCACGGCTTTATCTATTGATTATAAAACTACTGTTATTATTGTAAAAAAAGGAAATGGGCATGTCAAGAAATAGACGTTTAAACTCTGTTAAACATGAAGCAAAGACAAACAACTTCTCAAAATAAAAGGCCACTCAACAAACATGTTGTTGCAAAAGACAATAAGCGTACACATGGAAGGCACTTTGAGACATTGGTATTAAAGATTTCAGTTAATAAATATTTCAACAACAAAAAAACAACCTACAATTTCTGGAATTTTGTCGAAATCAATTTACACGGAGTTATAAAGCTCTATACAATTTTAGATCTGATTTATGTTCGATCTGTTGTGATAAAATTGACACGAGTCGCCCTGATACTGCAGATTTCAAGAGAAATCATATTACACAAGCTTTATTGAATGACTTTTATTATATAAAGAATGTAAAACAAAGCAACAAATTATATCTGATATGCCAAATTCAGTTTTCTGATGCAGCAAATTAGTGATTTAATTTTTCATAACTGTCTTACGAGTATGCAAACCTTCGTTTGGGATGGATTAAAATTGTACTGTTTTTATTGAGGTGCGCTCAACCCGGGGCTAGGCGGCGTGGGAAGTAAATATGCATGTCCATTACTGTCCATGAACAAGCTATAGCAAACGGAGTCTGCAATATTTTCATATTTGTCGTGTTCGGTGGCTTTCAAATATCCCTTTTCATCTATTTATTTATTTCCAGCACAGAGTAGATAAGTGTTAATTCACTAGGCAAAGTTATGAAACTTACAATCAATTTGAAGTAAATTCGCTTTTGAATTAAAATCACTTAAATGCAATTTATTCGTCACTGCCAGAAACAAGTATGGTAACTTACTTCTGTAATATTTTACATATAAAATCTGTAGAAGCTATCTAGAATGTAAGCATCCCATGGAATGAATGATGCACTACACAAAGACTGAGACACCTTATATATGTATACAACGGCAGCCATTGCACATCCATATTGGCACCGAGTTTATTTTTATCAACGTTGCAAAATTGTTTAACTCCGATGTTCAACGAATAAAAATGTCACTGTTTGTATTTCATCCTTTCTTCATGGGTATTTTCTCAATCACCCACCTTTTAATCTCCCATTTTGCCGAACTGTAGTCATTATTCTTTCAAAATTATTTTCCAGAGATTTCGACTCTTACTGCTCAAAGTGTAAAATATGTACTGCTTCAATATCCGAGCATCTTGTATTGTTTTGTGTAAACAACGATAGTCTCCGATACAATCTTTGGAAACACATGCATAGCTATATTGGTGATAAATATTTTGAAAAGTTTTGCGAGATGTCCCCAAGAAATCAGGTTATTGAATTAATATCAGGTCTTGTAAGTTTTGATCTCGATAATCTCACACGAGTTAACTGTTTTAAATTAATAGTTCGTTTCCTTCATTATATGTGTAAGAGTTTATTTTATCAAATAGAAAGAGTGCAAAAATACTAAATTAATGTAATTAACATATTATATTAGATGCATATGTGCGTGTATATTCCACGAGATCTCTCTTACCATTTCGTTTCGGGTAAGCACAGATCAAATTGTGGGGTCTTAGCACTGTAATACCGGAAATAAAAGTATTGAAAATAATCAAGTCCAATCCACAAGATCTCTCTTACCATTTCGTTTCGGGTAAGCCCAGATCTCAATACTTTGTGACTGAATTTAACGAGTGGTGTATTTGTTAAATCTATATTTCGTCTGTATATATATAATGTTGTCTTTTTTGTACTTTTATATACATTTCCATTTATAAGTTTGAACTGTATTTGTGTGTGTGTGTTTTGTTTGCGCGTCTTTTGTATATTATGTGTAACATTTGTATTTGTGTATATTTTTGTTTGTTTAATTTATGTACTGCTCTTCTCGTGGAGGAATAAAGAATATCTATCTATCTATCTACTAATTGTCATCACTTTCCATCTAAATGATCAATTTTAAAACAGACATTACACACAATTAACGATAAAAAGAACCCGATGAGTTACAGCCTTGGACATGTCAGTGGCAAAAATTTGCCACTTGGGGATATAAACCATGTTAACCAACCTTACACTTGCTGATACTGGTTCTCAACAAACAAGTACAAGTTGTCTTGCTGAATGAGCTTCTACCCAGCCATCAACTGCTCAATGGTGCATGCAACAGCGCACAAACATATAGCTTTTACTAAAAGGTAATGGCTTCTTATCATTCTTATCATCAACACCGTAACATCTTATCTCGTGGGTTGACTGTCACTAACATTTGGCAAAGATAACGTACTGCTATAATGAATTAAAACTACTCTTTCTGTAAGTGCATACGTCTGCCAGACAATTGCAACATACTCGTAGCACAGTTTAAACAGATTTATTTTGGTCATATTCGTGAAGACTTGCTGTCCTTTATAATACTGATAAATGCAGTGCCATTCATTGACTCAAGAAAACGGTAATTAACGAAGTGTTTTACTTTTTTTTTTATAAAACTTTTAAATAAACTAACAGTTTCTAGTTGAACAATCCAGTATTTTTTTCATGCACTTGAAGCCCGAGTAAAAATTCCATAATTGCTATTTATGCTCTTAGTGATAGATATTTACGCCTACGTTTAATAAAAGTAATCGTATGCGATTGATTTGTTTGAGTATTGAGCCTTACCTTGTTTTGCTGACATGGTTGCTTTGATCTAAACTTTAATTATTAAAACAATTTTAAATCAATTTCCCTTTTGCAGAATATCGTTCTTTTCTGGAAACAATAATAACTTGAAGGCATCATATTATCATTATCTGAGCTGAGTTTCTGTTTCGTCAAAATGCTGTAATAAACAATAACAAACAACTTAAATTAGTGAAATTAAATACACGAGGCAATATAATCGTAATTTAATTAATTGCATTTGAAAAAAACTGAATTGATTAAAATCTTAATTTAATTGAGGTTTTTCTCAAAGTAATCGTAATTTAATTATAATTTCAAGTAATCTACTCCATTCCAGGTATATTACTTATGAGGTTTATGGAAAAGTTCACACTTACAACCCTGTACCTGTGTCCAAGGTTATAAAACTGAGCATGGAAACCAGTCTCAAATCTCAAGCATCTGATTGGCTGAAATGGCGACCATTCGCCATTTCAGCCAATCAGATGCTTGAGATTTGAGACTGGTTTCCAATCTCAGCTTTATAACCTTCAGCACTGGCTGTTACCTAGCAAGGCTTTAACCTTACATTGTATATTGCAAAGCGAAAGCAAGAGAATGTATAGGTTGTGATATCTGCCAGCTTGAAAGGAACGAAATGCTTTACAGCGTGAGACAATCTGTTAAGGAGACGCGAACATGCTCATCGGGTGGGGTAATGCACAAACTTATACGGGGTTAGTCTTTGAAATTCAGTTATTTTCAAAATCAGAATTAAAAAATATTACAAACACTATACTAAATATTTTGTTGCATATATTGAAAATATCACACAACTTTAAGATAAACACAATCTGAAATTTACAGATACATTTGTAAAGGCATTTGCATCCATTTACAATACTGAGCAACGCAGCAAAAGTAACACGTGAAAAAGTTGATGGATATATCCAACTACAACATGTGTTGTTTGGAAAATACTGATATGAACAGCAAAATTTAATAATTTCTACAAAAGTTGTTCAAGGTCACAAATTTTGAATGAATTAATAAGATTGACTATACAAGTTAATAACAAATCCTTTAAAATTAAAAAAGTATTTTGAGGGTCGTTCAGTATTGAAAAGATGAATCACTGAAATGTGTATCAAAACTAAATTAAATTTAGATGAACTTTGCAGTATATAAGCTTAATATAGTAGTTAAGCTTACTTTACCTATAAAATAAAATAAAAAGTTTTCATTTTGAAAAAAAAAAACAACACCAACAAACACGGCTTAAACGTTTGGTGTTCCGTTTGCCCATACGGAACACCGTAAAAAGGAAACTCTTTGAATAGTTAAACGGTATAAAACGGTTTAAATTAACGAGATATAAATCCGCCTTCCAAGACCACCCAGGGGGAACCCAAAAATTGTTTTTGAAGACAGGTGTGATTTGTTCAAATATAAATTAATTTATAAAATCAGTAAATGATAGACATAAAATGTTGTCTTTATCAGTGTTTTAGCACAGTTTGTGGTAAAATTTAAACGAAATATCTACTTGAGTAGCATTATATTCTGAACGTCTCTCGCATACAACGCGACTTGTTTTTGAAAATAGTTGATACATAATCTTTTGCGCTGATGGCAGTTTAATAAACACGAACACGTTACCAGACTAAACATACAAACTTGTAACAATTTGAACATGATGTTTCCAGGGGCAATAAACCAATCTATATTTCAAACAAATAAAAATAAATACAAATTGATTGAACTGATATTTTTAAACTGAGTTCAGTGCTTTGGAAGTGAAACCGTTCAATGGATTTTACGAATTTTAAATTATGAAACTTAACTTTGATACTGATTTAATGCATTCAAATAGAGATCTCCATAAAACAATGTTGTGTGTTTATTGATTTACTCAAGATTTCATTGCAGTAAGGATATCCGTTTGAAAATGTCGCCTAAGTACATTAACATTATCACAACGCTCCGAAAATTGTTTTGTCAAAGTTTCTTCAATAAAACACCGAATCAAGTACCCCAAACAGCCCTTTATTTTTAATTTAACCATTTTGTACATTATCAATTAAGTTTTAAATAGTTGTTTTTATCTGGATTCACTAATTAAAAGCATGGGACGAAACCACCTTTTTCTTTAATTTTAAGTGAAAAGGGGGCATGACTATGACAAAAGAGTTATGAAACGTGTCCTGATTATTACTATTGTGATGTCAGACAACTATGTTAAGTTCCTAAGCTCTACCTTGAATGGTTACCGAGAAAACGTGAACTTGAATAAAAAATGAAATATTGACGCATGTCCACCAGCTAGATTTTCCAAAGCAAATCTGGTGAATAAAATGACGGTGTTCATTTCCTGAGTTCAGTTGCTGTTACAAAAATGTTATCGAAACACTGGTCTATCGCAAAACGAACAGATCATAAACAAACTGGAATAAACTTCGTCTATTTATTTTTCTTATTTATATTTTGCTTCTGGCATCGTTTTATGTTCGAATTTATCTTCGATATGCATCCGTTTCTACTGAAATATTTCCCGCACGTATCGGGAGCTCGGATAATCAAATAACACACCCTGTTTACGTGATTGAAAATCAGGAAGTGAACTGACGCACAAAACATCGCAATCGGTTGCGTCGTCGGAATTGCAGGGCTAGGCGCTGCCGCCGTGACGGTGCAGGTTGGGTCCCAGGTAGAGATAATATCATTTGGATAGAACTTACAATTATCTTTTATTTTCTCATAACTAAATGGAATTTTTATTGGACGTGTTTACATCAAAGTGTTATTTTTACGGCCAAATGCATAAAAGTACATTGTAATGTCGTCTACTCAACCTTTTTGACGCATAGATGGTTTACTTTTCAACAGGTAGTACAAACAAAATTTTAGATTGCATTAGCCTGATAGATGCCGCACTGAATTGGTCATCTTCAAGTATTGCTATTTTAATGAAATTTTAAATAAAGTCTTTAACGCGTTTTAAAATGTTAGATCTATGTTTTAAAGTGTTTCATGCACTGACAAATGCAATTAAAATTGCAACACTGGAGGAAGATCAAAATTATTAGTCATCCATGTTCAGCTATATGTTTTTTTTCCATCAAATATTTGATTGCAAGTTTACAAACATCAATCGACCGAGTGTCTTTGCGCGCACTCGGTGACACTTGTATTAGAAAAGAGATGACTTCGATTTTAATATTGCTAATGGTGTTCATGTCAAGCTGACAACATCTCACAGGATTTATATATTTCACAACTTGTCAGCTAATCTTGTGAAACAGTGTTATTCGGTACATCAAATGGAGAAAATAATGTTGTAAATTATGTCTCCGATACCCAGATTTCATGAAACTACAGTATAAATTACAGTTTGAATACTTTTGCAACGTATTATTGCTCAACCCTTGTTTTATCAAAATTTGTTTTCATTTTTATATTTTATATCTTGATTTATTTTACAAAGTAGAAGAACTTTTAAAACTAATTCATTCATTCAACTCATAATATTTACCACCATAATATTCCACAGATCTTTTCGTCCCTTCTAAAGCCGATTACGTCGCTATAATAAAAACACACACTAGGAATATAAATAGAAACCAACTTTCAGCTAACAAACTTAACATGTGAATGGTTGGGTGTGAAATGTTATTATCATGACAGCTCATTGAACAGCATTACTTTAAAGTACCGGGAGAGAGGAACATCGTTTTTAGGTCGCTGCAAAGCGCAGACAAAAATTCTTTTATCTTTTGTTCCGACATGACACTGGCAGTAGTTATATTATAAATGGGACGCGTTTTGTCTAAGTATGTCATTAATGCTCTTAACATCTTAAACATCTGTTTCTGAGTAACATGATTATAAATCGTTAAAAATGGTTTAGTTTGATCAATCATTTCTGGGAAGTGACATGTTGGCGGGAACTCGGTATATAAATACTTCATGCTACGAATCCGTCAATTTGGTATGGTACTGCCGTTGGTTAATTTATATATGGTAGTTTTGTGTTATGTTGTACATTCAGTGTATCAGTGTATCCCCTACATGTCCTTTGCAAAATACTAACATGTAATTATTATACGATCCACGGATGAAAAATAAGTCCCTCGCCGCCGCGCACGCACTCTGGTTTACACATGCATAAATGTGAAACATGCATATCAGGAATAGCCACACACAGCCTCCCCACGGCCATAAAGCAACGTCTCTTAGTTGACGAGGATGTTAACCATGTTTTACATGTTTACGCTCAATAAAGACATTTTAATCGTAATATATAACACGCCCTAACAATGTTTTTCTCTGCTAGATTACAATATCTCCCTAAAAACCTGCTTCTTTATGTTGATTACTCCATCAAGAGAACCAGACGTCTTAACGTAAACATTCTCTGCCTCTCAAGTGAGGTGTAATTATGCTTTTAGGAAGCATGTTCGCCAGACTTTAACATCACAAGGGACGATTAAAATATTGAGTACATACAAATGCATTTATTCGTCACAGGAAATGTTTGATATTAATGTCTGTTACATTAACTTAATAGATATGAGACATGGCTTTGACTGCAATAACGGTTTTCCGTCAAACCTTAAAACACTCGTTTTAGATACAGAATGTCGTTGTTTTGTGAAATTAGAACATTTTGTTCTTGTTATATTGTTTAAGAAGTTGTTTTCTTTAGTTATAGCGATCCGTTCGTTTGTGGGGCTTGTTAAGGTGCTATGGCAGTTATCATTGCACCCTTTTTGAAAAAAAGATTATTAAAATCTCTTTAAGGGCTTACCACACTCCTCCCAATCACGTTCATCGATAAAAAGAAAATTATCAAAATCTCAAAAAGGGCAAGATGCCGTTGAATGAAACTTTGCACAAATGAATGTTATTCATTTATCTTTATTTTGCATATGGTAAGACACATAAGAACAGTAAAGAAGAATGGCGAGATCTAAAAATTCCCTAAAATTATATTTACATAAATTCACACAAAACATTATTTTAAATGCCCACATGAGAAATATGATACTGACAACACTGTCTTGTGTCCTCGTGACTTACATATGTAAACTTTTAGAGATATTAGTAAAAGTGCTTTTGACCTTCAATTTCCTGGTCGCTTCCTGGTCACGTATACGGATGACATTCATTGATTTCTCTTTAAGTAGTTGAAATTTCTTTACAAAATACACAACATTTTCTTGTCAGTATCATTACACTCAAGAGGGAATTTAAATGTTTTATATTGCTTAGTTGATGTGAATTTATGTAAATAGAATTTTAAGGAATTTTTAGGGCTAGCTTTTTTCTTTACTTTTCTAATGTGTCTTACTGTATGCAAAATAAAGATACAAAAGTAACATTCATTTGTGCAAAGTATCATTGAACGACATTTAACCGTTATTGAGATTTTGATAATTTTCTTTTTATTGATGAACGTGCTTGGGGAGTGCGGTAAGCCCTTAACGGCAAAATGCAGTTCAATAAAATTTTGCACACATCAGTGTTATTAATGTATGTTTATTTTACATAGACTTAGAAGAGTTAGGACAGTAAAGAAAAAAGTTAGACATAAACAATTCCTAAAATTCTATTTGCAATCTACCGCTTATTTGTCTACAGCAATGAGGATGCTGTACTGCAAAAATAATATAATTCATTATAGGTTGAACCAAAGTAAATCCAATTCCCATAGACCTCAATGTTAAAATCTCAATATTCAATGTACATTTAACATGATTTCTTTCATCTTAATTTCTAGACAACCATATATTGCCGTGAAGATCTACGTTTCATCTATTCAAAAACACACAAGAAATAGGGGGTTAACTTACTTGTAAGAAAATTACTGATCTCTGACCGAACAGACCCTATTTTAAACGCGGTATCGCAAATACGGTGCCAAAAATATACATCCGCTGATCCGGAACTAGTTCGCCTCTACCAAACGAGATATAGGCATGAAATTTCTTGCATTTATTTTCCTGACATGTTATTTCTGCAAACAAGTCAAAAACAGGCCGATTTCTAAGAGGCCCCCAGATGAAGAGAAAAAAATAGCATATATTAAAACAGACTTCATTCGAATGGACCACGGAGGGATACAGCGTGATTTGGTGTTATTCAACCATAAATCAAATGTTTCAGTTAAAATTGTACCTTTAAGTTAAGATAACGTTTGAAGATTACGTTTGAAATATAATTTTTAGAAGTGATATTATTTATGAGCATAGGTATCGATTTCTTTCAGTGTATACACAGTAAAATAAAGCATTTATCAATCATTTCCATTATATAACCCTGTTACAATTTATTACTGGCGTGGTTGAGATAAGTAACAGTATTTGTCTATCCCTCTTCGTAAGGGGTTTAAAACAGTTACGGTATACCTATCTTGCGATTGAAAAGATGTTTCCCAAATCAAATTAGTTTAATTCGGAAATATTTCAATAGGTGACGAAACATATTAAAATTTGGAACACGATAAAAGTATCTAACATTGTATTGAAGCTTTTATTGACAATAATTATGTTGTTGGCATTAGCACACATTGAACAGCCCTCACACATTCAGATAAACTAGTAATTATTGCATTAATCTATTCTATTCGAGCCAGAATAATCGTAAACATCACTTTCTTTCACTTGATTTATGACCAAGTTCTGACAGTGTTTACACGAAATAATGGTAAAAATCCACTGTTAGCAATACGCGAGTAATGATACGGCACTTACGCAACAATGAATCATGACTGTTTTATGTATTGTTTTTGAGTGCAAGAAAATTGTCAAATTACATGGATGCTGCTCCCGAAAATATACTTCCTGTCCTGCGCACTGGATTCTTCTCACAATCGCCCATCAGGAATTTCTTGTAGGCATTTCGAAAGTTATTGTCCATCAACGTGTACACGATGGGATTTAAGCAGTACAAAACCCAACCAAGCATCGTGGTCCAAATGTGGTGAATAGGGTATTTAAAGTTCTTGTCCGTAACATTTAAAACAAAATATGGAAATGTTCCAAGGAAAAATATCAGAAATATACACAACATCATAGCAGACAGTCTCACAGCTTTACCTTGTGGTGAATTCCCTTTCCAACGACTCATCCTTTTAAAACTTTTATAGGCAACACATCCGATTCTTGCGTAGCAATATGTGATAAAGATGCAAGGGACAATAAATCCCCCTGTTACCGTAGCGATTCGATTAGACTGGTCAGCCTTCGTATCAAACGTGCAAGCTAGAATAGACGGCTGGAATTGAAATGCTCCCCATATTCCGAAGGATGGTGGAATGGTGAAGACAAGCGGCAGGATCCAACAGAACACCAGGGACACGACTAGCTGCCTAGTTTGTGACATGTAACGATATTGATTTATATAGACGACATTCAAGAATCTATACAAAGCGATAATGCCAAGGTGCAACATTATCACACCGACCAAGGTGTATCTGATTCCACCAGCAGCTGAACAAAATTCTTCCGGTACACTGTGAGCTTTTCTGTGAAATATAACGGCCTGCATTGACAAAATTAATGAACAGTACAGAAAACCAGCAAAGCTTTGACTACCTATGAGTATACAGTTCACGCTATAACGAAGACTTGAAAACAAAATTGCGAACACTGTTATCAAGTTTCCAAAACTTCCAAGAATGCACAGAACAATCGCAAAAGCTTCCAAAAGTGTCAAAGAATCTATTTTATCGCACCACCATTCTAAACAATCCTTTGTTGCATTTTCCGTCGTCGAAGTTTTTAACACATCAGTAGATATATTCATTTTGTTCGTGTTTTGAATTTTTCTTTGTAAAAATTTGATATATCTTTAGCGAGAATCCCCTTTTACAACAGGTCTTTATGATCGTTTATATCATATATTTATTAATTTTACCTTGTCTATATGCGTTTAGTTTTACTTTCGCCTTTTTGTTATGATCGTTTTATCGTATTCGCGTCGTTATTTCATATTCTTCACTGTTCAGTTGAAATTAAAACTTTCTGAAGTTGGATAAAGCACTGAAGAACGATTTTATCAAATAAGTAACCAGCTCTTATTCTCGTAAAATTTTAGTGAAGCGACAATGCTATTAATTAATGATGAACATTAACCCAGTCTCAACACTGTAGTTGTACAGCAGGCTTCTTTCTATAGATAAATCTTCAAACGTCTTCAAAAAGTGTATCGCTCCCTTTAACTGATCAATGTTTCTTCTGTTTGTTTTTTTTTCAATAATTTTCTTTTAAGAATAATAAACTCTGTATCGATTCTCTTCAGTGAATTATTTTATTAATTTGAATCCTTTGTATTCCCGTTTAGATGGTAATTAGCGTAATAACAATTACTTCCGTCTTATCGTAATTGGTTAACAGTAGTGAACGATCTGTTATAAGAATATCCCAGTGTGCACGCTGAAGTAATTAAATTAGTTTCAGATTCACGATTCGCGCACGAGCCAGTACGAACTACCAAAATATCATGTCTGTTTCTCGGATTGCTTGTGTTCTGTCGAGGTTTTAGGGAAGAAACTTTAAGAATTAAATCGAGCGATAAATACCATTTTTCCGCTTTTCTTCTGTTTGTAACTCTTCAAGTGGAAAACCACATATAACATATATTTTCCAGGTAGATGTTGAAATACAAAATTGCTTTTGATTGTTATGCAAACATCGATTTCAATTTTTTTTCAAATAATTTTAGAACATAACCTAGCATAACACCACATATTATGCCCTGAAATTTATTGTAAAATCCCTTGAACATTTTAATTTAATTTTGGTAAAGACCTTTCTATATTTTTATATTAAATCCCAATACTTTTAGGTGAACAATTTTAGTTAAACTATTGCTATAAGTTTCGTTGGGCAATCTGTTGCGTTTTGCAAAGAAATTATTAGGGATGTCAACGAATATCAAATTTAAGGTCAGGATATCCGTCGAACGATCTAAACGGATATCCAGATACACTTTGTTTATAGATATATCGTCAGATGTGAGGGGGATTAAACGGTCGTTTCCAGACATATAATTAAATCGTCGTTTCTAGAGGCAGAATTAAATCGTCGTTCTTATAGACATAAACGCTTCATGTGTGCATGAATTATACATTTGTTTTTTTTCATAATTATTTTACTAAAGAAAATATATTCGAACAGTGGACTATATAATCGAAAGCAAAACAAATAATTTTAAGAACTTAGATGTGAATAAATCAAGATCATGGAACCGAATGATAAATATGAATATAATATATGAATTGATCGATATTTTTTATAGAACTCCAACTGACATAATTAACGTGAGTAATTGATTCATACTTGCAAACCTGTCTAAATTGTCTACATAAGAGTACCTCTATTCCTCTATCCCTTTGCATTAAATAAAATTGAAGACACTTCTATACTCAAAATGGACTGTAAGAGGTTCAAACGTTGGCTATTATATAATACGTTTATATGTTTACATCATGCTTAAGCACATTTCTAAAACTGTGAAGCCCGATTAACTGCATGTCATCGCCTGTCGATACACTGTTTCACGTGTTCATGATTGAACGAACACTGACAGAAAAAGAAAAAAATGCAAAATGGCCAATACAGAAAAGTTTAAAGTTTTTGCAAACGAATATCCGGAAGACAAATTAGATCAGGATATCCGATGAACCAAACGGATATCCGGATTTACGGATATCCGTTGACATCCTTAGAAAATATATATATTCCCATTATTTTTAGTGTAAGACACTTTTTAAAATTCTCTTTTCAGCTTGACAACTGATCAACATAACAAAAATATCTAGCCGGTAAGCTTTCTCATCAGGTATCAAAATAGTTATCACAGTGTCTAAGCGTACAGTTAACCGAAACGGAAGTTGCTGATCTGTACGCCGATGATCACATAGTTGCTTACAGAAAAACACGCGATATCGGCTTTTTATTTGTAAAATATATTCAAATTAAACATGCTTTTTGCAGAAATTATTTTTATAATAAGTACATCGTTGATGAATTGTCTTACTGTGATCTTGAAGTCTTGAAATGACGGCTAGTTAAGTTGCAATCTGTAATCTTTTCACACTTGATCAGTACAAAATGGGGAAAAAGAGTGGAGAAAATCTGCATTTGTGACCTCATATTTTATAATGTATATATTGGAAATGTATATATTTGACTTCCCGTGAAAGAAAAATCATTTCCAACGCTCACAAATTGCGTTGAACGGTGCTTGAATGAATTAGCACCGAGAAAATGGTCTTTCTGTGCAGCAACCGAAACTGACAAGACTGTACGCAAAGTTGCAGTACCGCAATGTCAGACTGTACGATCAGTTGCGATCATAAGTGCATCATATACTGATCAACTGAAAAGCATCAATGAAGCAAGAACTTGTTAAAGGAATCAATCAAAGGAATCAACCAACACTCATGTATTATTTATCTAAAATAAAACCTTATATGATCACATTTTAGAACTGACAAGCAAGTTTTGAGCTATAAAATGATAGTTTTTTCCCCTGATCTACTGTTGAATCATATGAACGAATTGGTACACTTTGCAAATAAGACATCGAAAATTGCTAGAAATCCTAAAACCCCTGATTGTGACATTAAATAAAATCTAGTATAAACCTGCTGAAATCCCTGTCGGTGTTGGGAAAAAATATACATTATGCACAAATATTTTCCAATATCATAAAGACTTTAACAATCTGGTCTTTGACAGTAAAATTCCATTAAGTGGTTTCAGATTTTGAAATCCACCACTTCGTGACTGAGTTAAGTTAGTCTACAATTACATCTGCAACTGCTAAGAATTTCATGTTTAAGGTCGTTAAAATGTCGAGTTGATTTCATTTTGGCCGACTTTCTTTGGTAGATTTCAGGGATTATGATAATCTGATTGGAGCATTCTATGAAATCTTTAGAAACTATAGTTGAAGTACTAACGCGTATTTGTCCAGCTATATTATGGCTTCTACTGTTCGCACTTCAGAGAAGAAATGAAAACATTACAGCGGGCCTCTACATATCTTACACGGTCTTACCACTGATATAGTTCGGTTGGACTATAGTCGTTTTTTTTCACGCCTCTTTTCATGAAGAGCTAACAAGAGATTTAAAAACAAATCTGACTTTGAAACAGAAACCAAGATCAGTTATTTGTTTATACAATTGTATTATTAAAAGAATGAGCAAATTTGTTGAAAAATATGCATTTTCAGGTTCTCGTGCAAGAATTAGTAAGGTTAACTGAAGCTAAAATGATAACCTGTCGATATAATCAGAAAGCATTAACTGGAACCATAAATTTTTGATGATCCGTTTGACAACTATGCGTACAGATGTTAGGCTTCTGTTAACAACTAACGATCGCGTACAGTTGCAACTATGCGTACAGTCTTATCATTTACAGTGACATAAAGAAAGTATCATTTTCTCGTTGCTAAGTCATTCAAACTCAGGTCAACGAAGTACACAAGTTGAATAAATGAATTTTCTCCCATACCAACACAATGATATGGTCCAAAATCTATTTACACAAAGAAATCTGAACCCAAAACGTCCCGTTTTGTTCAATGTTTTGCTCCTATTTTCACTGATCGAGTTGGGAACGATAATGAATTATAACAATACTAACCCTTCCTTTAAGTCTGTATGATCACAGCAGGACTAACAATTAACGTTATACTTACCACAGAAATATTTTTTCCCAAATGCAAATTAAATTTGGTTTATTTACCAATAAATAATTCGATGTCGCAGATTTTTCTGTAAGCAACTATGTGATCATCGGTGTACAGATCAGCAACTTCCGTTTCGGTTAACTGTACGCTTAGACACTGTGGTTATAGGACATAACTAATAATAACACGCGTTTTAATGATGATAGATTAAGACTCGTTTATTTAGATAGCCTTCCTATCCTTGCAATTCATCCATGCTAGACTTTATTGAAGTTTTAGCATCGGTCAATGCTGATCAAATATAGTTTTTTTTATCGTGACATTTATTGTTAAATGTGTTGTCTGCTTATTGAAGCATATTCTTCATACAGAAACATATCTGTTTTGTTTGTTATACGGCAAATTTGTTTTAATATGCGTAATGTGTGCGTGTCTTTTAGTGTTTGTATCAAAAATAAGCGTATAGTCAGTCGAGCTTTACGCGCATATCGAAAATAAGCGCATATTTGGCGGCTGAAATATAAGCGCATATAAAAAATAAGCGCATATCTAAAAATAACCGCATAAAGCGTCACAAATTCAAAAATAAGCGAATACGCTTATTTTCGAGATTCTACAGTATTGACTGTGGTTTGTTCATACTAATGTTTTACCTTCCTTGAAAGATCAGTATTTACAAGCAGTTCCGCAATGAACTGACATCTTTATTTCTCAGAAATAAGAATCGCGCATTTCTCATTAGTCAGTAAAATTAGTCAGTAATTCGGTTAGCGGTGTCGAATAAGTAGCTTCCAGTGTATCATAAAGCTTCGACATCCTTCGTAATGGGCTATGGGTTTATGTATACTCCAGTGACAGCGTTACATAATAGCATCATTAGGGACTGCAGGTCTTCCACTATCTGGCAAAACCTTCTTAACTGACTCACAAGAATTTTTGCAATTTTCTGACAGACTTTACTGTTTAATAAATCAAATTTTATTTTGATTTTTTCGCTTACATTCTTCGCATTCAAATCTCAGTAAAAATGGCATCAAACTTTTTCAGGAATAAAGCTATTTGAAGTGATGATCATTGTTAATGACTAAGACGTTGTTTACATTAATACATAAATAATGTAGAATGCGCAAACCTTTCAGGCAGTTGTCATAACTAGTTAACATAAAACACAGACAGACACGGTGAAATCTGGTGTATAGATTACAATGGTAACATGATCCGAAGAAAAGTTGTTTAAGAAAAATAATGTTTATGGGTCTACACTTTTTGCATATGTTCTCTTTCTAATTTCAATAGTAATTTATATTATTTAAGAAGGACATTTCATTGTCACTAAATTTTATAAATATAATACCTGCAGTGACAAGCAATATAAATGCTAAGATTCAAGCTTTATGCATCATGTGATTATAGAATACTATAAAACTTTAATTATCACATTATTCAGCAAAAGTCAGAAATAATCGAATGTTTCGTGTGTTAATGAAATAACTTAATTAAGAGAAATCAAAGACATAAAATTACATATAATTAGCTGATCTTACGATTAAAATTATCAATCACACCATGCCTGCAGTTCGTTAAGTGGCTTTGTGGCCGCCGAGCACTATAAACAATAATTCAATTAACGAAGCTTAATTTTTGACTTGGAGTGGATGATTAGCTAGTTTACTTTTGTACTGTTGTCCATATCGTTCACGAGCGCCCACTTTATTAAGTGAATTACAACTTGACATCACTCTATACCCTAATGGGCTAACAAGACACAATACACACCTCCGTGCATTTGTACTGTTTACCTCTGTGTATACTGAGTTGCGCTTAGCTCGGGGTTAGGCGGCTTGGGTTTCTCTATAGGATTACGTTACAATCACTGGTTTGCAAAAATATTGCCTCTACTTGGGAGTGAACCCGTACCGTAGGGCGACAGCCCCTAGCTATGCGATTCCGATCACGCTACTGACTGAGCTAATCGGGACAAGCCCCGGTTGGATATTCACCACATACTACCCTAAGCAATCGAAAGTGTCACTGATATATTTATATTTTCATATTCATTATTTGAAGTCGTTCTCTTCTTCGTCTCAAGTGGGGATTTCCGCTTGGAAAAGTGACTCTTGATTTTAAATTTATAATTCTAAATATATTATTTTCAGAGATCGTCGGATATCAAAACCAAAACGAGGCGGTCTTAATGCAATTCAGAAAAATGTATGCCGAATAAGGTGCAATTACTGAGCAAAACAGCAATTTTGATCCATCGGGTGTTCTCATTCGTTAATTGTAGAAGTATCCGAAGTGTTACCAAAAGATTCATTTTAATTGGTCTTGTTTGGTTCGTTTTCAAAAACGTATTATTATTTTATGGCAAAAATTGATCATGGAAACTGATGTAATGTACATTGGGGTTTGAAACTGTACTTCACGAACAGACTAAATCAAACCGAGCCTGCAATATTTTCATATTTGTCGTATTCGGTGGCTTTCATAATTCTTTCATAAAGGTTTTTGTTAAAAAGCTAATAGTAAATGAAGATCACGATTGTCCTGTAACTATTGCAAAAAATACATGTGCTCAATCATCACCGACAGACTTTAAAGGTCTTTTGCTTGAAATCGTTGTTATATAATACTTCTATTACAAATAAAATTTATCGACTTTCATTACATTTTAATTACATTTATTTTGTAATTATAGAGTTGCACTCAACCCGGGGCTAGGTGTGGGCAGTAATTTGCATTTCTATTCTGCCCATGAACAGGCTTAATCAAACCGAGCCTGCATTTTTTTCATATTTGTCTTGTCGGTGGCTTTCAAACTTGAACTTCCCTTTTCATCATTTTTACGTAGTTGATAAAAATCGATAACTATAGTAAAACTTGTCGAGATAGTGTTTTTGCTGTTTAAATATAAAAGTATTAATGCCGGTTATTTTTGACGTGTCTATTAGGACATGAGAATTTTTTTATTCGCGTATCTTATTGAAAAACACCTTCTTCGCATTGACATGCCACTAAATTTGCTTGTAAACTACGTATATTTTGAAATTAATAATTGTATAACCATGCTCTTTTTTTTCTTACTACCTTTTGGCTGTGTGGGGAGGCTGTGTCTGCTGGATATTCCTGACATGCATATTTCACTTTTTTAAGTTAGCGCGGTTCGGAATTTGAAATGATGGATTTAAGTGGCCTTGGATTAGAAGTTTTGAGGGAAATCGTTTTTTCACGGGTGGGGGTGGGGGAGGGGGTTAAGAATGGTAAAAAGATGCATTTTAAGGTTATACATACGATTTCCCACCGTATTTTGTTCATTATTGTGTAATAATTATTGTGTTAATTGTCATAATAGAACGGATCCCAGTGTATGTCTACTCGGTGCAATCTATATTGCTGCAGAATTGCATTCCGTGATTCATAGCTACTTTCATGAAGCATCTTTAATTGGTGGAAAACAAGACTTGTACAACAAATCAAAATGCTTCGTTTTTTTAACTTCTACCGTCATGCACCATTTCAAAAGCTTGGCAGAAGAAAGAAATAATTGAACAAGAAGTTGCATCAGATCATTGTAAACACTAATTAGGCATATAACTGATTAAAAAACCTGATTTATTTTGCTGTCGGATTCTTAAACTCTGCATTTCCTCTTAATGCCCAATATGTAAATATGATACATTGTTACACTTTAGGATTGTTTTACTTCGTCTTTCAGTTATTCTTGGTGTTAATTGTACTTCATCCATACTGTTACCGAAGTTTGTAGAATCGGTTAAAACAGTTGTATGCCTAACATTGCCAGTATACAAGCTTATGCCATCGCTTTTTTGTAAATTCTGCTGAGAGATGTCCGTTTACAAGTCAACGTCACGTCAATGTCGCCGACATTTCACCGACTAGCGTTCAACTGGCACTTTTTATTCGTAGGTATTTATTTATTTTCTCGTAGTAATGTGCCGAAATAATAATAATAATAATAATA
Organism: Corbicula japonica; assembly: GCA_038501625.1. Classification (NCBI taxonomy): domain Eukaryota; kingdom Metazoa; phylum Mollusca; class Bivalvia; order Venerida; family Cyrenidae; genus Corbicula; species Corbicula japonica. The sequence continues at coordinate 10,763,916 of JAZAYU010000014.1, forward strand.
ATAATAATAATAATAATAATAATAATAATAATAACTTTTAACCTTGTTTGACAACAAGCATTGTCGTTAATGTGCCATTTTACTTTATATACAATATTTTTTTGGAGAAATTATTGTAAACGAAAGGTGTTTGGATGTCACAAAACTATTTTTGGAGTGAAAAAAAAATACAGAAATCAATTTCTTTATCTTGTTTTTTTTTCGGCGTTAGCTATCTACATAGTTTTAAACCAAAACCGCGTCTTACAAATCAACTATAAACCTGGTTTAACAATTAACATCGGGAAAATATTGACTTAGACTTTAAAATCATTTTATAATACTACATTTTTTTTGAGATTATAATACAATTTACATTCTACTATATAAGACATGAGGTTTACTTGTTTTCAGATTACTTATTTGTTACGAAAGAGGTTTTGAAGGCGGGGAGTTTGTTTACTCTGAATTGTGAGAAGTAAACAATCAATGCAGTGTGTAAAAAGACTTCCATGGTGAATATGATCTGTTAAAAGTATTCTGTGTTTCGATAGTTACCAACGTTTACAGCTGAGCACGCTGACGAGGCTAATTTTAATTCTTATAATACTACAAGAAACTCAGGTTGACTCCCTTGTCAATAGCGCGTAATTATTTTGATTCAAAAATTCTGTGGTTAAATGGTTACCATATTTGCTAAACTGGGGAAAGGTTCGGAGTTCAGTTCCAAACGAGAAAACATTTTTAACATGCAAGTGTTGACATACACATCATAAATAAGCATGATGAAGTGACATATTCTTGGGGTGAATATAAATCTAAATCTATTCTGGCTGGGATATGGAAACCGTCCATTTTTAAAGTGGCCTAAATATTTAAACAAGACAAGACAAGACAAATGTTTATTTAGACTTGTACAAAGTACGTCGTCTACAACACGTAAACTACATATGTAAACATCAACATGACATAGCTTACAATAATGGGTTTCTATGTAGATTAGAAAACATATTATCTACTTAAAGCTATAATAACAACAATAAATATTATATCGAAAGAATTCGGAGGATGAACTACTTAATTATTTTCAACTGTGAGTGCATTTCTTATACATAAACCTTCTTTAACAAATTTTGATAGATTTATTAAATCTGTCTTGATGTTTGAATTCAAAAGTTGAATAAATTTGTGCACAGACGGTTTCACATAGTAATACTTTTTTAAATACTTTCGTCTGATGTTATTGTAACAATTGCATAAACAAACAAAATGATATTCATCTTCAATGTCTGAAGAGTTACAAATTAAACAAGATCTTTCTTCTCGTGGTATACGATTTTTACTGTATCTACCGGTGTGAATTCTTAGAGGGAGATTACTTAGTCTCAATCTACAGAAATAAAATCTATATCTCCTAGGCAAGATATCTAAGTATTGCTCATAGGAGTGGAACGTTTTAACATGTTTATATAAACATAACATGGAGCTATTATCGATAGTGGATAGTGTTTCTTGTTTAAAAGTATCTACAATACGATATTTTAATTCAGATAAAAATAGATCTACATTGATATTGTTAATATTGTCGAATACGTATGCAAAGCCGTAATCTGTGAGTATTTTTCGTATGTTGGACACCCAATTCACCTGACCATTATAACAATCGACAACAGCTTGGTTGTAAATGGTTTTAAGAATAATATTATCTGTATTTATAATTTTCAGCCAATATTTTATCATTCTAATATACCTTTGTATGTACAATGGATATCGACCAAGTTCGCTATAAACGCTAGCATTACAAGTATTTGTTTTCACATTTAATAAACGTTTGCAAAATTTAAGGTGGATTCTTTCTATCTCTTTTGATTTAGAATAACCCCATATTTCGCTTGCATAGTTCAATATTGATCCGACAAAAGCATCAAATAACTGACATAATACTTTTGGACTGAGGTCAAACTCTTTACATTTACACAATAAAATATTCGTTGCTTTTAAAGCTTTACCGACTAAATGTTCTTGATTTGAACTAAATGTCCCCGTATAATTAAAAACAGTACCTAAATAATTAAAATCATTAACTACTTCTTTATTTTGACCATTGTAGTTCCAATGTTCAGAATTTAATAACCCTCCCCTCTTACGAAATACCATTATTTTAGTCTTATAAGTATTTACCTTCAATCCCCAAGTATCACAGTATGTATATAAGTTATCTAAATGCTGTTGTATCTCATCTGGTGTTTTACCTATTATTGCCATATCGTCTGCAAAAAGTAATAGAATTAACAAAATATCATCCAATGCTATACCGCTATCAATATCTTTTTGCAAGAACAACTCTAAATCTTCAACAAAAATAGAAAAAAGTAGAGGTGACATCACCTCACCTTGACGTAAACCGACTGCGTATTCGAAATAGTCAGAAAAGTTTGAACATAGTTTAACACATGATTTTACCTTTTTGTACATATCTCTTACAATTCTTAACAGTTTCCCCTGTATACCACAATTATATAATTTTAACCACATACCATTTCTATAAATAGAATCAAAACACTTCATCATGTCTACAAAAATAACATATAATCTTTTATTTTCATTGAGATATTTCTTAACAAGTGACATAAGTACAAAAATAGCGTCTACAGTAGACCTTCCTTTTCGAAATCCAAATTGAGCATCCGAAATAGTGTTATGTTCGTTGCAAAATTGCTCGACTCGCTTATTAACTACAGTGGTAAATAACTTGGCTAAACAACTGATTAAGGTAATACCTCTATAATTATTCACATCTTTTATATTGCCTTTTTTTATATAACGGGATAATAATACCTTCGGACCAAATATCAGGGAAGCATCCCGAATTCAAAATACAGTTAAATAAATCACATAAATGAGCCGCTAAAATATCAATACTTTCGATTAAATATTCGTTTAACACACAATCACTGCCATAAGCTTTATTACGTTTCAAAGACTTCACAGCTGATATTACCTCATTTATTGTAATTGGTACGTCTAATTCGGGGAATGATTCATTTTTACTATTAAAATCATAATTTTCACAAAAATTCTCTGCATCTTCATTTTCACACTCAAAAAAGTCATTACTTAAACTTGAAAAATAATTTTTAAAGTCTTCCAGTGAAATACTATTGTTAACGTTGTGCGACTTTTTCTTAAAATATTTCCAAAAATCTTTCGGTTTGTTTTTCTTTAATTTTTCTAACTCAAGCATTTTTTGTTTTTTAAACGCATTTTTCTTTTAACGAATAAAGTGTTTGTATTGCTTTTTACTTTCACACAGTTGAAACAAAATTAAAGTAATTTGAGAAGTACCATTAACATAGTACATAAGTGTCTTGCTCAAAGATCTTCAAAGAACGTAACTGATAACAGCACTGATTGAATGAGCAATTGATAAATATCAAGAACCCCAACTCTGATATTTAATGTTAAAGTACCGAATAAAAAGTACCAAGGCGACTTCAATCGAAATCAATTTATGATACTTTATTGAGAATAAAATACATCTTAATACTATAAACGGCATGAGGGTAACATGTTTTCAGAACAAATGAGTTCATCTGATAAGAAGTTAACGTATATCCCTTAATGAATAAAAAAGACAAGAACATACTGATTATGGTCTTGTTCGCAGCTATTGAAGTCTTTGGAACTATATTATATAGCTTGATAAGAGTACATTTTATAGAAAAGTGTAAGAAGCATTACAGATCTGTTTATTCACAGCCGTTCTTAACATCCGCTAACTGTACATGATTTATTACCTGGTCATGACAGTATACAAGTCGTTTTTCATCATATACTATCATGCTTTGGCAAACAAAGCAGTAACCTTTGATTAATGCTTGTTTCAACTGAGGAATATCTTATTGGTAGTGTTCTACAGAGTAATCAACGGAACTATCATGTGAAAAGGTATTTGGAACATCTAACTCTGTTAGAAAGCTGCCCCCACCCCCTATTCGACAGACTGGTTTTCTCACTGAAGACATTAATATATCCACACGTTGTCGTCCGTTAACTTTTAAAATATAATATTTAAGCTGTAGAAAAACGAGGTCCAAATGTCCCGGACTGTACCAACAACAAAAAGATAAAGACTATGAAGAACATGATAAACATCAAAGTGAGATTTCGTAAGCTTTTCCTTAGTGGGGAATGTCCTTGCCAACGAGTAACCCGTTTTCATTATATGTAAAAGGAAATTTGAAAGCCACCATTTTAGATAAATAAGAAATCATAACACCCTCGTTTTGTTTAAGCCTGTTCATAGACAGTAATGATAGTGTATAATTTAACCACGCATTCTAGGCTCGGGTTGATCTTAATTCATTTTTTATCAATTTTGAACCAACCCAAACAAAGTTGTGAATATGACGGTGAACACGAAACCTTCAAAGGAATTTTCAACTTAACATTATTCCATGACCAGCGGCACCCTATTGTTTTGGATAGTCCAAACTTGATACTAAATGTTTAATTGATCGCGTGATATATTTAATATTTCCAGTATAAATAGCGAAATCCAAAATAGTTATCATAATCTTAGGAAACATCGTTTAACTAGTAACTAGAAAATGCTTATCTTATAATAGCAATTATGACATCGAATAAAATGTTTACGTCGTATTATTTCGTAATGCTACACGCTTATTTATAACAGTAGGTAGGTCACCTTACAGTTCAATCAGCCCATAACTTTTTTAACAATTCGAGGAAAAACAACGAAGCACGTTTTGTCACTTAATCGTCTTAAAGTAAATGAGACACATCTTTGTTTATAGAGATTGCTCTCAGTTCGTAAGATCAAACTAGAAAGAAATAGCTAGATCTCGTGACTGAATTATTTACTGTATGAAGAAAATTGCTCGACCAACATTTCATACTCTTAATTACAGGTTTTCTTGATTTGATACCAATAATTGATGTTTTATGATGGCTTTATCCCACGCAGGAATGAAAATTCCATTTTATACAATCCGGCATATTTTCATAACCCTGATCAAATTGAAACATTGCCCATTAGAATTAATGCGGGATATTACATCAATCCGAAAAAAAAATCGTTTTCACATGAATTAAAGAACTTTGAACAATTTTTCTTTTCGATTCTAGCAAGATAAATAATTGCTTCTTACAGCTGCATAAAGAAAACTGTAGGAACTCGCATAATTTTTGAGGACATTTTGAACACCATCTTTTTTTATCATTTGTGATAATATAATGTATGATATTTGCAATGATACTGCTTAACCACAAATTGAAAATTGGCATTTATCTATCCGAGATTAGTGCAATTAACAAAATTAAACACATTTTCAGTTTTATTTATCTTGGCGGCCACTGGGCGCTATTGTAGGAATTATTTTAGAATTCACCAGTTAATATTTATAAAATAATAATTATAATATTATAATAATAACAATAATAATAGTAAAACCCCTCATTAAGACCTCCCCTAAATTAAGACCACCTCGCTAATAAGACCACAGGGTTGATGTCCCATTTTACAGTTAATAATGATGATGATGATGATAATTCTTCTAAATTTTTAAAAAATTATTTTTACTATACTATAGGTGTGCCTAGAGCATTGCTATGTAACAGTCATATGTGTTTGAAACCTGTTTATGTGCGAAGTTTCTCAGATAACTGTTTAAAAACTTTTTCCAATAATTGTAAGCATACGCTGGTAATCTAACCCATACGGCGGTAGCGCCTAGCCACATAACGCCGAATACTGCCGATTGAGTAAGCGGAGACAATCCCAATAACGTTGCAGGGATAACTGACATCTCATTTTGATGAAGTTTTGTTGTCTTCTGTACAGTTTTGGCTTCTGCTGACCTGATTGTGCTGCTCTACGAACCGTTCCAGAAGATACCTTTACCGACTTTTCTGTTTCCAACACGTTTATTTATGGGTTGCACCAAATATACATTAAATATAAAATATTAAATTACGTATAGAAAAACCAATCATTTAGACCACCCCGAAATTAGGATCACATTGCTAATAAGACCACTTTTCCCATGTCCTTTTTTACAGTTTTGCACTATTTTCTACCACTATATAAAGACGACCCCCTCTTTCCAAGTCCCAATTGTGGTCTTAATAGGGGGGTTTCACTGTATTCTTGTGAAGTTTATTCTAACACGACTTGACGTTTTCCCCATTGAATTTGCTGTGAATTATTACATGATAATTCACCGCGCGTGGGCACGGCTATTACTAATTGCCTGTCGGTATAAACTTATCACGTGACAATTGTATTTTTCGCTGGGATTTAATTTCGCGCATTTAAGAAAGCACAAAATACGCGAAATTTTTACCCGCGCGTAATATGATGATACCACAGTAATAGAATAATGTTTATTTAATGTATTTAGATAAAATACTATAATTATTTTCCGCTATTTTGCGGCAACGTTAAGGTGACGTTAACGCGCCATTTAAACGACGTCACGTCATTTCCGTTGTTTACATGTTATTTCCTGGTGCAGAATCAAACCGTTGGAATGACAAATACGGTTCGAACGACGACTATAGAGAGCTGAATGCGCGGTTGGATGGACATGTATTCAAGTTTGTTATTCAATTTTTTAATTATTATCAGTTTTTGAATTATGGAGATGTTTAGGGAGTAAACACTAACTGCCGATCTTATAACCCATTTGCGTTTATTACGACGCGCTAAAATTGAGTTACGATTATTTCGCTTATTCAGTCAGATGTGTCGTGTTAGAATTGAAATAATCAATAGCTTCCGGTGAATTATCGCAGGATAATTCACGGGGCGTCGTTCAGCTGCGTAGATATATATCAATCGGGGCTACGCCCCTCGTGATATATCCTTACGCATCTGAACTCCGCCCCGCGAATTATCCTGCGATAATTCACCGGAAGCTATTGATTATTTCTTAAATATCAAACTCCACAACGTGTATTAAGTAACGATAATGAAAGCAAGCATTTTCAAGCATTTTGTTATTTTGACCTGTCGGGAAAATTGGCTTAATTTTTGTTGGAGTTCAAACTAACACAAGTCCTTATATCAAAGCTTGTGATCAGGATAATCTGTGCCCAAGGTTATAAAACTGAGCATGGAAACCAGTCTCAAATCTCAAGCATCTGATTGGCTGAAATGGCGACCAGTCGCCATTTCAGCCAATCAGATGCTTGAGATTTGAGACTGGTTTCCAAACTCAGTTTTATAACCTTCAGCCCTGTTTTAAAAACAGCACAAGCAGGCAGAGGTAATCTCGACATGTAGCGTAAAATGATCAATGCTGGATCGAGCGGCTGGAACTTCAGATCTTTTAAATCTTAATTAAAATCTTAATCAATGTAAAGCGTCATACCTGATAAGGTTAATTGACATGCAGTGGTGCCACTGTTCCTGAAATTTTCGATACATGCAAACGAGCCGCTGTTGCCCGAATAGTTATAAAAGTTCCCATCTTCCTTTGGTTAAAGGATAGGATGAAAAGTCCAAACAGAAATTTATACTTTGGAGTTGTAACACAGTATGGCGGAAACAAACTTTATTGCAGAATCGTCTACACCAGTTGTAATTCAAATTAATAGAAACCCGTATTCGAACTAGCTTCAAACGGAAAGGCCCTATTGCAACCCATTTTGGATTTGAATCTTTTTGCCTTTAGATCAGTGAGACATATATCCTGTTTCTCCTTTAGCTTACAATTCCAATTCTGTTTTTATCATTTACCAAAAATAAACAGGAAATATATTTTGAACTTTATGATATATAAAATTTATGCACTCAACAATTTAAAAGCTGTTTTTAATTATTCAATGATGTGTTTGCTTCATCTGAAAAGATATATTGCGCAAGTAACTGGGCTGTGTACATTATCATGAATTACTACACTTATGCTCCCTCTTATGAGCATTAATATGATTGATCAGATAAGAAATTGAGAACTATAAGCACGTTGAATCATTTACGGACTATTCCGGTAGTTTCCGTTTTCATGACACAATCGTCTTTAAAGCAACTACAGGTTCACCAAAAATCACAACGTTATGAATTTTACGTGTTCACCATTTGCATGACGCTATCGTCTTTCAGACAACTACAGGTTCACCCAAAATAACAACGTTATGAAGTTTACGTGTGCATCGTTTGCATGACACTATTGTCTTTAAGACAACTACAGGTTCACCCAAAATAACAACGTTATGAAGTTTACGTGTGCACTGTTTGCATGACACTATCGTCTTTAAAGCAACTACAGGTTCACCAAAAAATCACAACGTTATGAATGTTACGTGTTCACCGTTTGCATGACACTATCGTCTTTAAGGGGCAGGGGATAGTTTCGCACTTTGGTCCCGGTCGATTTTCTAAGTATTTGGGGTAGCCGTGAATAAAATGCATTAAAATCATTGTTTGAATTAAAGATGGCATATTCTTTTATAATATTGTGTAGTATATGAAATGTGAAATCTGGTCACAGTGGCTCAAATGCATTGATGCTAGCTTTGTATGTTCTGAGTTGAATAGTTGCCGGATGAAAACGCGTTCGGCCGGGCTGAATTTGAGAATAATTTGGGGGTGAGGTATTTCAATGTCAAATGCTGAAAAATCAAGACGGATGGGAGACACTTTCCAGCTGCTTGGGAGATTAGGGACACATAAAATATTAGCATGAAAGGGGTTTTATTTGAAAATTCATTGCAGGAAATATTTTGCAGGTTCTCAAATATGTAGAATTTCGGCCAAATTTGCATTGGAAAATCAGGACTTGGGGTTACTTTAAATGCCTGTGTAGATCAAATGAGTGGTTCTGTGGAACCTTTGGTTGTGGTTTGAAAAAAGCTAGACCCCTGCAACACAGAAAGTACAACAACACAATTTTAGCTGTGCAAAGTTTTTATTTTCGGTCAATGTAAGCTTGCACGGGGTCGCAGACTCTGGCGGAAGCTCGGAAACTGTCCCCTGCGCCCTTAAAGACAACTACAGGTTTACCAAAAATCACAACGTTATGAATTTTACGTGTTCACCGTTTGCGTAATAAAATCGTCTTTATGACAACTACAGGCTCACATAAAGTCTTTATTTCCATCAAACAAACAAAATAAAACAATATATTTTCTGAAAGCGTACAAAACGTATATATTGCCAATCAAATCTCCATTAACAATTCAACGTGGAAATCACTCCTCGCGATATAAACAGATAAACAATCATAGCATAACTACATATTCGTAAAGAAGCTATTTTTAGACGGAAAACACACGTTTTTTTACCGCCATTCGCAGTTAATAAACAATTGTTAAAATTTCACAAAATTAATTGGTGTTCTTCCTACGCATGATCTGTTGAAAGCTTTATTGCATGATTTCCCGTGTTGACTGCCATGGGCGTTGAAGGTGGTAATTAAAATTAATTTAATAATTTAATTTATTAAAATAATTGAGAATTCAAATGATAAAAAGTTTTCTGATGTGAGACCCTTATTCCACGTGTATTCATGAAAAAGATTACCGATATAGCAATAAAACATTGATTTTTATATTATACGATCATGGAAATACACGATTATATATTTATAAGAAATATTGTCTTTAAATTTATTATTCTTTCATTCAAATTAATACTGTATTTTATAGTGAACCGAATTTCTTTGCAATTGAACATCGAAATCGAGTAATATCAAGTTAAATTATTTTTCTTCCTGTTCTTTATAAAGTTTTAAAAATAAATGTTTTGTGACAGAATGAGGGACGAGTATGATTGATCTGGGGTTCAATTCTGCGATTGATTGGAGTAGAGCAATGAAAAAAAAAGTAAAAATATATGACGTCCGAAAATAGCCACTCTCCGAACACAATAATTATTCACAGAGAATTGAAAAAAAAAGTTTAAAAAAAAGATGCAATGGACAATACAATTCACATAATTTGGTTTTTTCTTAAATGTTTTAAATCATAACTTTAGTACTATACTGCAATTACAATTTTTGAAATCTGCTGGCACTAAGTTGGCTTTTTGTAAAATCACAGCTATTTCGTTGTTGTATATAAGTTGACTTGATGATTTATTTTCAACCCATCTACTCACTCGACAATGTTGCAAGAAAAAGTACATTAATACAGTAAAGATAAAGTATCATATGGCACTATTAGTCAATATAGGATAGGTACTGGACTAGAGCACTAGGCTCCAGTATCACAAAAAAAAAATATTGAGTTGGATTTTAAATTTGAAATTCTAAAGATACTGCTCTTGCTTTATTGATTTAGGTTTTAGGAATAAGCGTGTACAATATTTCTTGTTTTCAATGCAGTTTTAAAATTTGTGTTTTTGTATATTCCGATTACAAATTTCAAAAACTTCTGTTTGAGTTAAACTAAAAAATCTGAGTTTGAAGTCATGCAATTATTCAAGAATGGCCCAAGATCATATAACTAAATCTGGAGATCAGTTTCAAATCTCAAGCATCTGATTGGCTGAAATGGCGACCAGTTCTGATCTCAAATCTTAGTTTTATGATCTTGGGCCAATGTCTCAGCAGAACTTAGTGTCATATGAAATACTTCCATAACAATAAGAATATTTGTTTTCATTGATATTAATCATACGAGTAAATAACATACACTACTGAAAACTTAAATAAAGATGTTAATTTGGAAGTATTACCATATAAATGTTTGTAATATTGGGAGTGAAATCAACAAAAACACGCTTTCAGTTATAAAAAGCAGAGCAAGAGCATAGAGAATTAAAAAATACAAAAATAAATTTCTGACAAAAAAAAAGAGAAAAACTCATGATTGTTATAAATTGTTAATGTTTTTAAATTAAAAGTAAACATTTACTTCTGGATTGAGAACTCTATATGTATTGTCATATAAAAAAACAATGTTATAAATGTGTAGAAAACCTGAAGAAGCACTAAATGTCGGTAATTTGCAGATGGTTTACCTATTAGTATAAGCCGGGCAAACAATAAACACTTTGTTTATACTTATCACAAACAATCACCGCCAGGAACAACAGATATGTTTTTCTATTGTCTGGAATGAATACTTAGCAACAAGCAACATAATTCTGGACATGACGACTTTCAATTACCCTCACCTCTTCTTTTTGATTTTGGCAAAGAGGCAACAACACAGATACAAGTAATTATAATTTACGAACTCACACACAGTTTGGATGTTTTGTATTGATCTTCACACATGCTCATTTCAATTACTTCGTCAAATAAACTTAAAAGATATTGTATCATGTTAAACGTATGCTGCCCTTGAAAATGTACTTCCTGTCCTGCGCACTAGATTCTTCTCACAATCGCCCATTAGGAATTTCTTATAAGCGTTTCGAAAGTTATTGTCCATTAACGTGTACACGATTGGATTCAAGCAATACAAAACCCATCCAAGCATCCTGGTCCAAATGTGGTGAATAGGGTATTTGAAGTTCTTGTCCGTAACATTTAAAACAAAATATGGAAATGTTACAAGGAAAAATATCAGAAATATACACAGCATCATAGCAGACAGTCTCACAGCTTTACCTTGTGGTGAATTTCCTGTCCAACGACTCATCCTTTTAAAACTTGTATAGGCAAAACATCCGATACTTGCGTGGCAATATGTGATAAAGATGCAAGGGATAATAAATCCCTCTGTAACCGTAGCGATTCGATTAGATTGGTCAGCCGTCGTATCAAACGTGCAAGCTAGAATAGACGGCTGGAACTGAAATGCTCCCCATATTCCAAATGATGGCGGAATGGTGAAGACAAGCGGCAGGATCCAACAAAACACCAGGGACACGACTAGCTGCTTCCTCTGTGACATGTAGCGATATTGGTTTATATAGACGACATTCAAGAATCTATAGAAAGCGATAATGCCAAGGTGCAACATTATCACACCGACCAAGGTGTATCTGATTCCACCAGCCGCTGAACAAAATTCTTCCGGTACCCTTTGAGCTTTTATGTGAAATATAACTGCCTGGATGGACAAGATTAATGAACAGTACAGAAAACCAGCAAAGCTTTGACTTCTTATGACTATACAGTTCACGCTATAACGAAGACTTGAAAACAAAATTGCCAACACTGTTATCAAGTTTATAAAACTTCCGAGAATGCACAGAACAATGGCAAAAGCTTCCAAAAGTGTCAAAGAATCTTTTTTATCGCACCACCATTCTAAACAATCCATTGTTGCATTTTCCGACATCGAAGCTTTTAACACATCAGTAGATATATTCATTTTGTTCGTGTTTTGAATTTTTCTTGATAAATATTTGATATATCTTTTGTGAGAATCCCTGTTTACAGCAGGTCTTTATGATCGTTTATATCATATATTAATATTTTTTTACCTTTTCTGTATGCGTTCAGTTTAATTCTCTTTATCTCTCCTTTTTGTTATAATCGTTTTATCGTAATTTGCGTCGTTATTCCATATTCTTTACTGTTCAGTTGAAATTAAAACTTCTGAAGTTGGGTAAAGCACTGAAGTACGATTTTAAATCGAGCGATAAATACCATTTTTCCGCTTTTCATCTTTTTGTAACTCTTCATATGGAAAACCTTATAATAACATATATTAAAATTTCCTGGTAGATGTTAAAATACAAAATTGCTTTTAATTGTTATGCAAATCGATTTCATTTTTTTTTCAAATATTTTTAGAACATGACAAATTATGCCCTGAAATTCATTGTAAATTCTTTGAACATTTAATTTTGGTAAATTTTAAAATCCTTTCTTAATTTTTATATTAAATCCCAATACTTTGAGGTGAACAATCTTAATTTAACTATTGTTATAAGTTTGTTTGGACAATCTGTTGCGTTTACAAAGAAAATATAAGAGATATCAAGGAATATCAAATTTAAGATCAGGATATCCCTCGCACGATCGGAACGGATATCCGGATACACTTTGTTTATAGATATATCATCGGATGTGCGGAGGATGAAACTGTCGTTTCCAGACACATAATTAAATCGTCGATTCTAGAGATAGAATTAATCGTTTCGTTCTTATAGACATAAACGCTTCATAATTTTTAATTTAATATGGACAAAAAAGTTTGAAAATCTCAATAACGATCTTCAATTTTCAGTTGTTAAATAAATATCAAAAGTTTGGACTTAAAAGATTATTGACGGTGTGAATGAAATAAACATTATTTATTTATTTTACTAAACAAAATGTCTTCGAACAATGGACTGTATAATCGAAGGCATAACAAATGATTTCTTAAGAACTTAGATGTGAATAAGTCAAGATCGTGGAACCGAATAATAACTTTATGAATTCATCAATAATTTTATAGAACTCCAACTGACATAATTAACGTGAGAAATTGATTTATTCTTGCAAACCTGCCTAATTGTCCACATAAATGTAGGTCTATTCCTCTGTCCCATTACATTAAACAAAATTGAAGACACTTCTTTACTTAAAATGGTTTGTAAGACGTTGGCTATTATATAACAAGTTTTTTAAAACTGTGAAGCCCAATTAACTGCGTGTCATCGCCTGTCGACAATATGTTTCACGTGCTCATGATCGGACAAACACTGACAGTATGTTAATTTTGCAAAATGGCCAATACACAAACATTTAAAGTTTTTACAAACGAATATCCGATTGCCAAATTAGATCAGGATATCCGATTATCCGAATGGATATCCGGATATTCGGATATCCGTTGACATCCCTAGAAAATATATTTCCATTATTTTGAGTGTAAGACAATTTTCAAAATTCTCTTTTCAGCTTGACAAGTGATCAACATAACAAAAACTCTCTAGCCGGTAAGCTTTCTCATCAGGTATCTAAATACAGTAAAATTGCGATAAGAGGTTCAAACGTTAGCTATTATATAAAAAGTTTATATGTATACCATCATGCATAAGCACATTTCTAAAAACTGTGAAGCCCAATTAACTGCGTGTCATCGCCTGTCGATAATCTGTTTCACGTGCTTATGATTGAACGAACACTGAGAGTAGAAAGATAATTTTGCAAAATGGCCAATACATAAAAGTGTAAAGTTTTTGCAATCGAATATCCGGAAGACAAATTACATCAGAATATCCGATTATCCGAACGGATATCCGGATATTCGGATATCCATTGACATCCTTAGAATATATAACTATATTCCCATTATTTTGAGTGTAAGACACTTTTTAGAATTCTCTTTTCAGCTTGACAACGCATCAACATAACAAAAAATCTCTAGCCGGTTAAGTTTCTCATCAGGTATCAAAATAGTTATTGGACATAACCAAGAATAACACGTGTTTTAATGATGCCAGATAAGAATCGTTTATTTATATAGCCTTGTATATCCCTACAATTCATCCAAGTTAGACTTTATTGAAGTTGTTAGCATTGGTCAATGCTGATCAAATATAGTTGTTTTTTTATCGTGACATTTATTGTTAAATGTATTGTCCGCTTATTGAAGCATTTTCGTCATACAGAAACATATTTCTTTTGTTGGTTATTTTGACTGTGTCTTTTAGTGTTTGTATAAAAAAAGCGTATAGTCAGTCGATCTAAGCTTTACGCCTTATCGAAAATAAGCGCATATTTGGCGGCTGAAATATAAGCGCATATAAAAAATAAGCGCATATTTGGCGGCTTAAATATAAACGCATATCTAAAAATAAACGCATGAAAGCGTCACATATTAAAAAATAAGCGAATACGCTTATTTTCGAGATTCTACAGTATTGTTCATACCAATGTTTTACCTTCCTCGGAAGATCAGTATTTACAAGCAGTTCCGCAACGAACTGACGTCTTTATTTCTTAGAAATAAAAATCGCGCATTTCTCATAAGTCAGTAAAATAAGTCAGTAATTCGGTTAGCGGTGTCGAATAAGTAGCTTCTAGTGTATCATAAAGCTACGACGTCACTCAAAATGGGCTCTGGGTTTACATATAATCTACCGACAGCGTTACATCAAAGCATCATTAGGGACCTCATGCCTTCAAGTCTCTAGCAAAACCTTAACTGACTTACAGGTATTTTGCAATTTCTGACAGACTTAACTGTTTAATAAATCAAATTTTATTTTGATTTTTTTGCTTACAACCTTCACATTCAATAAATATGGCATCAAACTTTTTAAGGGATAAAGCTATTTGAAATGTTGACCAGTCGCCATTTCAGCCAATCATATGCTTGAGATTTGAGACTGGTTTCCATGCTTAGCTTTATAATCTTGGGATCAGTCTGCCAATGCCATTTATGAAATTACAAAAGCCAAACGTTGTACTCTTGTTTTCATTGTTGTATTTTGTTAATGACTTAGACGTTGTTTACATTTATTCATAAATAATGTAGAATGCGCAAACTTTTCAGGCAGTTGTCATAACCAGTTAACATAAAACACAGATATTGCGAATTCTGTGAATGTTTAGATAAGCGATTACAATGGTAAAATAGACCGAAGAAATGTTGTTTAAGAAAAAATTGTTTATGGGTCTACACTTTTTGCATAAGTCGAATTACTAATTCCATTACAAATTTATGATTTCTAAGGACTTTTTTTTTCATTGTCACTGATAGTAATAAATTTAATATCTGCAGTGACAAGCAATAGAAATGCTTAAATAATATTAAAAAAGGTGAAATATGCATGTCAGAAAAAACAGCCTCCCCACACAGTCAAGAAGAAGAGAGAGGGAGAGAGTATGGTTAATAAAATAATCAATTTCAAAAAAGACACCACAAACAATTAACAAAAATGAGAACCCGAGGGGTTACCGCCTTGGAACGGTAATTGATGCACCAACCTCACACTTGCCCCAACAGGTTCTCAAGCCTTCTGCATCTTGTGATAATTGATTTTATTAAACAATAAATCATGACATAATTCAGCATAATTCAGAAATAATTGAATGTTTCGTGTTTTAATGAAATAACGTAATTAAGAGAAATCAAAGACAAAATTACATATAATTAGCTGATCTTATGTAATTGGCTACATCAAAATTACTATTGCTAGTATCAATCACACCATGCCTGCCGTTCGTTAAGTGACTTTGTGGCCGTCGAGCACTATTGACAATAATTCAATTGACAATAATTCAATTAACGAAGCTTAATTTTTGACTTGGAGTCGATGATTATCTAGCTAACTTTTGTACTTGTGTCCATATCGTTCACGAGCGCCAACCTTATTAAGTAAATTACCACTTGACATCACTCTATACCCTAATGGGCTAACAAGACACAATACACACCTTCGTGCATTTGTACTGTTTACCTCTGTGTATACGCTTAGCCCGCGGTTAGGCGGCTTGGGTTTCTCTACAGGATTACGTTTCAATCACTGGCTTGCATAGATATTCCCTCTATTTACGGCGACAGCCCCTAGCCATGCAATTCCGATCACGCATCCGACTGAGCTAACCGGGACAACCACCGATTGAATATTAACCACATACCACCCTAAGCAATATTCATTATTTGAAGTCGTTCTCTACTTCGTCTCAAGTGGGGATTTCCGCTTGGAAAAGTGACTCTTAAAATTGATTTGTTATTCCAAATTTTATTATTTTCAGAGGTCGTCGGATATCAAAACGAGGCGGTCTTAATGCAATTCAGAAAACGTATGTCGAATAAGGTGCAATTACAGAGCAAAACACCTATTTTAATCAATCGGGTGTTCTCATTCGTTAATTGTAGAAGTATCCGAAGTGTTACCAAAAGATTCATTTTAATTTGGTAGTGTTCGGTTCGTTTACATCTACGTCCTATATTTTTTATGGCAAAATTGATCATGGAAACTGATTGAATGTTCATTGGAGTTTGAAAACTGTACTTCAATCAAACCGAGTCTGCAATATTTTCATTTTTGTCGTATTCGGTGGCTTTCAGAGTTCTTTCATATAGTTATTTGTTAAAAAGCTACGTGTAAATGAAGATCACGATTGTCCTGTAACTATTGCAGACAGACTTTAAAGGTCTTTTGAAATCGTTATATAATTCTAATACAAATCAAATTTATCGACTTTTATTAGATTATAATTACATTTAAAATACTTCTGATACAAATAATTTTTGTTACTTTTTAATTACATAATTTTTAATTGTAGAGTTGCGCTCAACCCGGGGCTAGGCAGTATGGGCAGTAATTTGCATTTCTATTACTGCCTATGAACAGGCTCAATCAAACCGAGCCTGCATTTGTTCATATTTGTCTTGTTCGGTGGCTTTCAAAGTTGAACTTTCCTTTTCATCAACTTAACATAACTGATAAAAAACCGATAAGTGTAGTTAAAACTCGAGGAAGTGTTTTTGCTGCTTAAATATAGAAGTATTGATACTGGTTATTTTTTTTTACGTTTACTGCTATTAGGACATAGAAAACATTTTATTCGTGTATCTTATTGAAAAACACCTTCTTGTTATTGGCATGCCACGAAATTTGTTTGTAAAAAACTACATTAACATGAATAATATATTCAATATATTGAGCTATTGTGTTGGTTGGAGTTATTTTACCAAGACAACTTGTACTTAATTGTTCACATGAGAACATGTCGGGGCAAGTATGAGGTTGGTGCACCCTAGAACCTGGTCTAAACCCCCAATGGCAAACCCCTCGGGTTTTCGTTTTCGTTATCCTTATTTGTTTGTGACGTATATTTTGAAATTAATCATTGTATAACCATGCTCTTTTTTCTCACTACCTTTTGGCTCCGTGGGAAGGCTGTGTCTGCTGGATGTGGCCATTCCTGACATTTCACTTTTTTTTAAAGTTATTTGAAATGTTGGCTTTAAGTGCGCCTTGGATCAGAAGTTTTGTGAGAATTCGTTTTTGGAGGAAGGGGGTGGGGGAGGGGTTAAGAATGGTGAAAAGATGCATTTATAACGGTATACATACGATTTCCCACCGTATTTTGTGCATAATTGTGTTATTGTACGGATATCAATGTATGTCTATTCGGTTCAATCTATATTGCTGCATAATTGCATTCAGTGATTAATAGCTACTTTCACGAAGCATCTTTAATTGGTGGAAAACAAGACTTGTACAAGACTTGTACAACAAATCAAAATGCTTCGTTTTTTTAACTTCCACCGTCATGCACCATTTCAAAAGCTTGGCAGAACAAAGAAATACTTGAACAACAATTTGCAGCAGATCACTGTAAACAGTAATTAGTCATATAACTGATTGAAAAACCTGATTTATTTTGCTTATATAATAACTTTCGACCTTGTTTGACAACGAGCATTGTCGTTAATGTGCCGTTTTACTTAGTTTACAATATTTTTATGGAGAAATTATTGTAAACGAAATGTGTTTGGATGTCACAAAACTATTTTCTGGAGTGAAGTGCACATTATTCCATTATCTTGTGTTCTGTCTTGTGTTAGCTATCTACATAGTTTTAAACCAAAACCGCGTCTTACAAATCAACTATAAACCTGGTTTTTACATTTATCATCTGTAAAATATTTACTTTGACTCTAAAATCAATTAATGATACTAGATGTTTATTGAGATTAAAATACAATTTACATATTACTATATAAGACATGAGGTTAACATGTTTCCAGATCACTTATTTTTTACCAGAGAGGATTTGAAGACGGAGAGTTTGTTTACTTTGAATTGTGAGAAGTAAACAATCAATGCAGAATGTAACAAAGACTTCCATAGTGAATACGAGCTGTTAAAAGTATTCTGTGTTTCGATAGTTACGAACGTTTACAGCTGAGCACGCTTACTAGGCTAATTTTAGTTATTATAATACCACAAGAAATTCAGGTTGTCTCCCTTGCCAATAGCGCGTAATTATTTTGATTCAAAATTTCTCTGGTTAAATGGTTACCATATTTGCTAAACAGGCGAAAGGTCCGGAGTTCAGTCCCAACGAGAAAACACTTTTAAAATGCCAGTGTTGGCATACACATCATAAATAAGTATGAAGAAGTGACATATTTTTGTGGTGAATATTAATCTTAATCTATACTGACTGGGATATTGAAACCACCTATCTTTAAAGTGGCCGAAATATTAAAACAAAAGTAATTTGAGAAGTACTATTAACATAGTACATAAGTGTCGTGCTCAAAGATCTTCAAAGGACGTAACTGATAACAGCACTGATTGAATGAGCAATTGATAAATATCAAGAACCCCAACTCTGATATTTAATGTTAAAGTACCGAATAAAAAGTACCAAGGCGACTTCAATCGAAATCAATTTATGATACTTTATTGAGAATAAAATACATCTTAATACTATAAACGGCATGAGGGTAACATGTTTTCAGAACAAATGAGTTCATCTGATAAGAAGTTAACGTATATCCCTTAATGAATAAAAAAAGACAAGATAATACTGATTATTGCCTTGTTCGCAGTTATAAAAGTCTTTTGAAATATATTATATAGCTTGATACGAGTACATTTTATAGAAAAGTGTTAGAAGCAACACAGATCTGCTTATTTACAGCCGTTCTTAACATCAGCTAACTGTACATGATTTATTACCTGGTCATGACAGTATACAAGTCGTTTTTCATCATATGATAATACTTAGGCAAACAAAGCAGTAACTTGTTATTAATGCTTGTTTTAGCTAAGGAATATCTGATTAGTACTTTACAGAGTTATCAACGGAACTAAGATGTTAAAAAGTCTTTGGTACATCTAACCCTAAAAAGAAGCTGTCCACCTGTGGCCAAGATAATAAACTAAATCAGTGAGACCAGTGTAAAATTTAATGATTAATGGCTCGAAGAGTCGTGTTCACAGTTAGTCATTTGAAATAACCGTCCATTAAGCCGAATATTTCAGTGTACATACGGCGTCAAGTGACATATTAATTGTTAACTTGGTCCCCTTGTTCTAATAAATAGCTGCACACAAGTATATTTTACAGAAATGTGTTTGAAGCAAGACCGATCCGTTTATTCATAGACCATTCTTAACATCTGCTAACTGACCATGATTTATTACCAAGTCATGACAGTATACAAGTCGTTTCTCATCATATACTATCATACTTTGGCAAACAAAGCAGTCACGTGTGATTAATGCTTGTTTCAACTGAGAAATATCTTATTAGTAGTGTTCTTCAGAATTATCAACGGAACTAACAAATCAATAAGTATTTGGAACATCTAACTATATCAGACAGCTGCCCACCTACTATTCTACCGACTGGTTTTCTCAATAAAGACATATTTTAATTAAATATCCGGACGTTGTTGTCCGTTAACATTTAAAATATAATATTTAAGCTGTATAAAACGAGGTCCAAACTTACCGGACTGTACATTGAAAATAAAATCGGAACATTTTCCAAAAAAGCTATATAAAGACTATAAAAAACACAATACACATCAAAGCGAAATTTCGTAAGCTTTTCCTTAGTGGGGAATTTCTTTTTCAACGACTAGCCCGTTAAGGAACTTTGAAATGGATGTAAAGGGAACCTTGAAAGCCACCGATCAAGACAAATAGGAAAACATCGCAGGCTCGTTTTGTTTGAGCCTGTTCATGGGCAGTAACGAAAGTGTATAATATAACAATGCACCCTAGGCCCGGGTTAATCTTAATTTTGTGTCAATTTTGAACCAACCCAAACGCAGTTGTGAATATGACGGTGAACATAAACCTTCAAAGGGATTTTCAAATTAATATCATTCCATGACCGGCGGCACACAGTCGTTTGGGATAGTTCAAAATTGATACTAAATTGAATGTGTGAGATAATATAGATTTAATATTTTCCGCATAAATAGCGCAATCCAAAATAGTTATCATAATAGTAGGAAACATCGTTTAACAAGAAAATGCTCATCCTAAAAAAGCCATGCTGGCATAGATTAAAATGTTTACGTCGTATTATTTCGTAATTCTGCATACTTATAACAGTAGGTAAGTCACCTTACAGTTTAATAAGCCCATACCATAACCTTTTAAACAATTCAGGGAAAAACAACAAAGCACATTTTGTTACTTAATCGTCTTAAAGTAAATGAGACACGTCTTTGTTTATAGAGATTGCTCTCAGTTCGTAAGATCAAACTAGAAAGAAATAGCTAGATCTCGTGACTGAATTATTTATTAATATCAGTTACTGTATGAAGAAAATTGCTCGACCAACATTTCATACTCTTAATTACAGGTTTTCTTGATTTGATACCAATAATTTGACGTTTTATGATGGCTTTATCCCACGCAGGAATGAAATTTACATTTTATACAATCCGGCATATTTTTATAACTCTGATCTAATTGAAATATTGCTCATTAGATTTACGACGGGATATTACATCAAACTGAAAAAATCGTTTTCACGCGAAATTAAGAACCTTAAACAATTTGTTATTGTTCATTTTCCAGCAAGATATATAATTGCTTCTTGAAACAGTTATGAACATGTTTATGTAAATCTGCTTAAAAACGGTAGGAACTCGCTTAATTTTTGCGGCCGTGTTGAACTCCATCATTTTTATCATTTGTGAAAATATAATGTATGATATTTGCAATGATACTGCTTAACACTATTAAACAAATTTAAAAATTGGCATTTATCTATCCGAGATTAGTGCATTAAACAAAATTAAACACATGTTCAGTTTTATCTCTCTTGGCGGCCACTTTGGGCGCCAGAATATGGTAGGAATTATTTTGGAATTCACCAGTTAATATTAAGAAAATAATTATAAGTATTTAATACATCAGTTGACTTAACTGGTTATTTATATCGTAAATATGGTTTTCTCTGATATACAATTATCGCTTTTAAAAAGGAAAATGAAGGAAAATGTTAAGTGCCGGGTAAATACTTATAACAATAGAAAAATCGTTACGGTAATCGTTAACAACACCCACTAACAACCAATCGAAAGAATCTTGTTGATTTTCCCGCTGTAAAGTTTTATTTACAGTATTTCTAATTACTAGGTCAAAAATGAACTAAGACAGCTAACGCCGAAAAAGTTAAGTAAACTATACTATAGCCACGTAAAAGTCGAATGTGTTTAAAAGCTGCTACTGGGCGAGGTTTCTCACATAACCTTTTTGCCTTTTTTATGAATTATAAGCCAGCTACGCTGGGAATCGAACCAGTACGGCAACAGCCTTCTAACTGGTTCGAAATAGTCAATCTTCGTAAAAAAAAGTTTGCAAAATCCTATTTGCCATATTTTGTGAACATTTGAGCACCATTTTGGAAGTTTCAACAGTACATTTTTCAGGTCGTCAGTCAATAGATGGGAATCTCACCAAGCAGAAATCTTCTTTACTTGTCTTTACTACACTAAAACTTATCTAAAGATTTTTGTAAATAGATTAACTATTGAAATACCAGAAATTAGTGACGTAATGCACAAATGGTATCTTATTTTGATGAAGTTCTGGGTACAAGGTTATAAAGGTGGAATTGAAAACATGTCTCAAATCTCAAGCATCTGATTGTCGCCATTTCAGCCAATCAAATGCTTGAGATTTGAGACTGGTTTCCATGCACAGCTTTATAACCCTGGGCTCTGTTGTCTTCTGTACAGTTCTGTCTTCTGCTGACCTGATTTTGCTGTCTTCTGTTGAACTTATTGTGCTGCTCTACGAACCGTTCCAGAAGATACCTTAACCGACTGTTTCTGTTTCCAACACGTTTATTTATGGGTTCCACCAAATATACATTTAATATACAATATAAAATTAAATTACGTATTCTTTTAAAGTTTAATATCAAACTACACAACGTGTATCAAATAACGATATAGCTGATAATGAAAGCAAGCATTTTCAAGTAATTTTAATATTTTGACCTGTGGTCAAAGTTAGCTTAATTTTTGTTGGAGTTCAAACTAACACAAGTCTTTATAAACATCAAAGCATGTGATTAGGATAATCTGTTTTAAAAACAGCACAAACACGCAGAGGTAATCTCGACATGTAACGTAAAATGATCAATGCTGGATCGAGCGGCTGGAACTTCAGATCTTTTTAATCTTAATCAATCTAAAGCGTCATACCTGATAAGGTTAATTGACATGCAGTGGTGCCACTGTTCCTGAAATTTTCGATACATGCAAACGAGCCGCTGTTGCCCGAATAGTTATAAAAGGTCACATCTTCATTTGGTTAATGGTAAGGATGAAAAGTACAAACAGAAATTTATACTTTGGAGTTGTAACGCAGTATGACGGAAACAAACTTTATTGCAGAATCGTCTACACCAGTTGTAATTTAATTAATAGAAACCCGTATACGAACTAGCTTCAAACGGAAAAGCCCCTTGCAACCCATTTTGGATCTGAATCTATTTGCCTTTAGATCAGTGAAACATATAACCTGCTTCTCCTTAAGCTTACAACTCCCATTCTGCTTTTTTTATCATTTACATAAAATAAACTGGAAATATATTTTGAACTTTATGCTATATGACATTTATGCACTCAACAATCAAAAGCTGTTTTTAATTATTCAATGATGTGTTTGCTTCATATGAAAAAACATATTGCGCAAGTAACTGGGCTGTGTACATTATCAATTATTACTACACTGTTGCTACCGCTTATAAGCATTAATATGATTGATCAGATAAGAAATTGAGAACTTTAAGCACGTGGAAACATTTACGGACGATTGCTGTAGTTTCCATTTCCACAACGATATGAATTTTACGTGTTCACCGTTTGTATGACACAATCGTTTTTAAAGCAACTTCAGGTTCTTCAAAAAATCTCAACGTTATGATTTTTACGTGTTCACCGTTTGCATGACAAAATCGTCTTTAAAGCAACTACAGGTTCAGCGACAATCACAACGGTATGTATTTTACGTGTTCACCGTTTGCATGACACAATCGTCTTTAAGACAACTACAGGTTCACCAAAAATCACGTTATGAATTTTACGTGTTCACCGTTTGCATGACACAATCGTCTTTAAGACAACTACAGGTTCACCAAAAATCACAACGGTATGAATTTTACGTGTTCACCGTTTGCATGACACAATTGTCTTTAAGACAACTACAGGTTCACCAAAAATCACAACGGTATGAATTTTACGTGTTCACCGTTTGCATGACACAATTGTCTTTAAGACAACTACAGGTTCACCAAAAATCACAACGGTATGAATTTTACGTGTTCACCGTTTGCATGACACAATTGTCTTTAAGACAACTACAGGCTCACATAAAACTATTTATTTCCACCAAACAAACAAAATAAAACAATATATTTTCTGAAAGCGTACAACATGTATATATTCATTGATTGGTATTGGAATGGTTACATACAATTATGCCAATCAAATCTCCATTAACAATTCAACGTGGAAATCACTCCTCGCAATATAAACAGATAAATAATCATAGCATAACTACATATTCGTGAAGTAGCTATTTTAAGACGGTAAACGCACGTTTTGTACCGCCGTTCCCTAAACAGTTCATAAACAATTGTTAAAATTTCACAAAATTAATTGGAGTTCTTTCTACGCATGATTCTGTTAAATGCTTTATTGCATGATTTCCCGTGTTGACTGCCATTGACGTTAAAGGTGGTAATTGAAATTAATTAAATAATTTAAATTATTAAAATAATTGAGAATTCAAATGATAAAAAAGTTCTCGGATGTGAGGCCCTTATTCGACGTGTATTCATGACAAAGACTACCGATATAGCAATAAAGAATTGATTGTAATGTTATACGATCATGAAGATAGAAGATTATTTATTTATAAGAAATATTGTCTTTAAATTCATTTTTCTATCTTCCAAATTAATACTGTATTTTATAGTAATTTCTTTGCAAATGCACACCGAAATGGAGTAATATTATCAACTATTTTTCTTCCCGTTCTTTATAAAGTTTTAAATGTTACTGTTTTGTGACAGAATAAGAGACGAGTGTGATTGATCTGGGTCCAATTCTGCGATTGATTGGAGTAGAGCAAAAATAAAAAAGTAAAAAAATATGACGTCGTCTGAAAAAAGCCACTTTCCGAATATAGTAATTATTCACAAAGAATTGAAAAAAAAGTAAAAAAGAGATGTAATGGACAATATTATTCACATAACTTCGAATTTCCTTAAACGTTTCAAATCATAACTATAGTACTATACTTAAATATAATTTTTGAAATCTGCTGGCACTAAGTTGACTTTTTGTAAAATCGCAGCTATTTCGTTGTGGTATACAAGTTGACTTGATGAGTTATTTTCAACCCATCTACTCACTCGACAATGTTGCAAGCAAAAGTACATAAAAACATAAAAGATAAAGTATCATATGGCACTATTAGTCAATATAGGATAGGTACTGGACCAGAGCACTGAGCCCCAGTATCACGAAAAAAAATACTGAGTTGGTGTAAGCTTTAAGAATAAGCGTGTATAATATTTCTTGTTTTCAATGCAGTTTTAAAATTTGTTTTTTTTTGTATATTCTGATTAAACATTTCAAAAAAATTAAGTTTGAGTAAAACTAAAAACTCTGAATTATTCTAGAATTTCTCAGCAGAACTTAGTGTTATTTGAAATATTTTCATAATAATAAGAATATTTGTTTTCATTGTTATTACATGTAAGCATCGGAGTTAATAACACACACCACTTTAAACTTAAATAAAGATGTTGATTGAAAGTCTCACCATATAAATTTTTGTAATAGTGGGAGTTAAATCAACGAAAGCACGCTTTCAGTTATTAAAATCAAAGAAGAGCAAGTGATTAGAGAAATAAAAAATAAAATAAAAATATGAATCTCTGACAAATTTCTGAAAAAATCTTTATTGTTATAAACATGTTAATGTTGTTTTTTTAAATTAAAAGTCAACATTTACTTCAGAACTGAGAACTCTATTTGTCTTGTCATATAAAACAATGTTATAAATGTGCAGAAAACCTGAAGTAGCACTAAATGTCGGTAATCTGCAGATGGTTTACCTATTAGTATAAGCCGGGCAAACAATAAACACATTGTTAATAACTATCACAAACAATCACCATCAGGAACAACAGATATGTTTTTCTATTGTCTGGAATGAATACTTAGCAACAAGTAACATAATTCTGGACATGATGATTTTCAATTACCCTCACCTCTCCTACTTGTATTTGATTTTGACAATGAGGCAACAACACAGACAGATACAAGTAATTATATTTTACACACAGTTTTGTTGTTTTGTATCATTCTTCACACATGCTCATTTCAATTACTTCGTCAAATAAACTAGAATGATATTGTATCATGTTAAACGGATGCTGCTCTTGAAAATGTACTTCCTGTCCTACGCACTGGATTCTTCTCACAATCGCCCATCAGGAATTTCTTATAGGCGTTCCGAAAATTATTGTCCATTAACGTGTACACGATTGGATTCAAGCAATACAAAACCCATCCAAGCATCGTGGTCCAAATGTGGTGAATCGGATATTTAAAGTTCTTGTCTATGATGTTCATTACGAAATATGGAAAAGTTCCAAGAAAAAATATAAAGAAAATACACAGCATCATAGCAGACAGTCTCACAGCTTTACCTTGTGGGGAATTTCCTTTCCAACGACTCATTCGTTTAAAGCTTTTATAAGCAACACATCCGATTCTTGCGTAACAATATGTGATAAAAACGCAAGGAACAATAAATCCCGCTGTTACCGTAGCAACTCTGTTGGACTGGTCAGCCGACTTATCAAATGTACACGCTAGAATAGACGACTGAAAATGGAAAGCTCCCCATATCCTAAAAGACGGTGGAATGGTGAAGACCAGTGGTAAAATCCAACAGAAAGCAAGAGACAGTACCAACTGCCTTGTTTCTGACATGTAACGATATTGATTTATATAGACGACATTTAAGAATCTATACAAAGCGATAATGCCAAGGTGCAACATTATCACACCGACCAAGGTGTATCTGATTCCACCAGCAGCTGAACAAAATTCTTCCGGTACACTATGAGCTTTTCTGTGAAATATAACTGTCTGCATCGACAAAATTAATGAACAGTACAAAAAACCAGCAAAGCTTTGACTACCTATGAGTATACAGTTCACGCTATAACGAAGACTTGAAAACAAGATTGCCAACACTGTTATCAAGTTTCCAAAACTTCCGAGAATGCAGAGAACAATGACAAACGATTCCAGCAGTGTCAAAGTATCTCTTTTGTCACACCACCACTCCGGGCATTTCTCTGTGGAATTTTCTGTCAGTGACTCGATTAACGTATTATACTTGCCACTTGACATACTTGTAGCGTTGTTGTCGATGTGGTCTTGAAATATAATTTTTGAATAATTATTCATTTCAAACTTTTTCAAATCATGACCCCAGTTCATCTTGAATGTTTTCCTTAAGTATTATTCCACTGCTTCTTTCCTTTCTTATTTTTTATTAATTAAACTTTTTTCTTTGATATTGTTTTCAGTATTTTTTCACACTTGTTTATAGCAGATCTTGAACGCTTTTTTTCTCAAATACGTGTAGAACGGTAAATACACTTTTATTAATTCTAGGCTGCACTCAAACTTGTAATTTCAATTTTTCAAATTGCTTTCACTATTTAATTATCCAGATTATCTTTTATAATATTTTGAAAATAAATTTAAAATTTATCGAATTCTATTCGTGCTTGTCAACACACCCATTATATACTTTTCAATGAATAAGTTATAGGTATCGGTCTCACCGCATGCGCAATGCGCTAGTTTCCAGTAAACATTGGATCATTGTCCCTATGCAATATATTTTCAGTTCCATGCTTCAGAGCTCATCTTGTTTTCTTTTGGCGTTGGTTAATGTTAGAAAACCACCATAAAAATTGAATCAAAGAACTCTGTTTCATTCAAGTATAAAACTATTTTTGTTCATTTACTTCTTTTACTCTAAAGCTAAATCAGTATCAATCGGCAATATTTATCTTACGATCATTGAAGCAAATCGTTTCAATATTTACTATCCAGTACAATATTTTAATCAAATATTATTAAAACCTAATTGATCAGATCCTCCTTTCGTAATTTAGCACTTGTCGTTTTTTAATATGTTACAATCCGAACTTGCTCACAGTGATACTTACAGCGCACTGAAAGTTACTTATCTACTCGCAGAATATAGGGAATATAGGAAGCGCGAATTGTTTATTGGTTATCTACAACAAACAAGTGAATGAGTTACGAGGCAGTATTTGCTTTTTGTTCCTTCATTCACCATTCATTGAAAACAAGCAATCACTTGTTACAGCTCATATCTTTTGGACAAATTGCTCTCTGCTCTCCGCCTTTGAATAATTATCTCAGAATTTTGTCTGCCAACGTTCAAAGAAAACTTCGAACCGCCCGTTGTTAAATGGTCAGTAACAAGCACTTTGTGGTGATCGTTTATCTTTTATAATCTTCTTCATCTGAAAAAAGATCAATATTATATAAAATTAGTCTTCAATATCTGACAGATAAATAATTAGATGTTTTAATTAAGTTATTATATGTTTCGATCCAATTTGAAATGTCTCTTTCAAACCTTAATGGAAATTCAGATACAAAATTATCACTTATACTGAGAACGTACTAGACATTTAATGTGAAATGATCAAAGCATAAACACAAATAAGATAAAAACAGTGTATTAATCGATTAAAACATTTTATGATTATATTGTTAATGTGTCAAACTCAAAAAGGATATATTATATAAGCGTTTTAACCGCGTTTTAGTGAGACTAATGCAAGGAAGAAGGTCGTGTACCAACTTTGTCGCCCTCGCACGTAACGTTACACCATACGGGCGTGTTGCTCGTGCTACATTGATGTAGCACTCCGCAGAGTGAAGACGAGATCCGCACATGTTAATAAATTTTACCAGTAAGCAACAGTTTATAACTTCTTAAGCATGCATTTATTCCAAGAGTTTTATTTAAATCACTCGTTGAGCAAAGAGTTACGTCAAAAAACTAATTGCAATCACTCTTGAAGCAAGCATCTATGTTAAAGTCTTATTAAAAAAGAGAAGAAAAAAGCAAGGGTTTATAAAATGATATTGCCTCTACCTGGGAGCGAACCCGCACCGTCACGGCGATAGCGCCTAGCCCTGCAATTCCGACGATGCAACCAACGGAGTTAACCGGGACAACCCCCAAAAAGGTATAGCCCTGATATACGTAATCATCACTGCATGACATCGGTAACGGGTTATTTTACTGATAGCAGTACTGACTATAATATATACGGTGAGACTTTTTACGGCCGCCACTCTGCACAAATAGCTCTGACGAAATAATTGATAACTGTAAGTTCTTTCCAAACATAGAAAGAACTAAGATATCATGAAATATGACCAAAGTGACGTGCCCTATATTATCCAGCATTATTTAATAACAATTACCATACCGTAACATTGTCAGTTCGAATAAATGAGGAGAAATTTCCTCTTGAAGCTAACGATGGTTTATGTCGTTTAAATTAGAGGATTCTGATTGTCATATAAACCATATATTATGTTAGAGACATAGTTTATTAGTTTTATTATCTCAAAGCATTGACGTATATTCAGTTAAAACAATATCAAAGCACGTCATTATACCAAAGAAACTTACTCTACAAAAACTGAAACTGTGATTTATAATAAGTAAAATTCATATTTCTTAAACGTATTAATTAACTGATATTATTGACACTTCAATGCAATATATAGCGGAGCCAAATGAATTTAAATTGGCAGAGATCTTGTTTTTTCTTGACCCATGTATATGAGTTGAAATGCAGTTCATTATCCATCAATATTTGTTCTGTTTCTCTCAAAATCTTTACAGCATACGAGAAAACCACCGGAAAAATAACTTTACGCCGCTGAACATGGATAACACCGAATTGAAGGTTCCAGGTTCATCGTCATATTCATTCCATCGTTTGGGATGGATCAAAATTGTACTGTTTATTGGTGTTAATATTGAGATGCGCTCAACCCGAGGCTAGGCGGCGTGGGCAGTAATATGCATTTCCATTACTGCCCATGAGCAGGCTCAATCAAACCGAGCCTGCAATATTTTCATATTTGTCGTGTCCGAAGGTCTTCAAAGTTCCCTTTTTCTAAAATATTACTTTGCGCACTATTTTCATAAGCGTAGTAATTTAACGTCAGGCGTCTTCATGTCGTAGCGGAAAATTACAGAATGCAAAATAAGTTTGAAATTTAACTGAATACATGTTACAGACATAAATCTCCATCAGAAATAAAACCATAAATTTATTAGATCTCTGGATTAAAGGAAAATTTTGTTTTAGTGTTAAAAGTTCAAGGAAAAAGAAGTACAACATAGGTATCCACTCATTATAGAATTTTATCAATATGAGTTACAGGAACACAAGTTGGCACATTCCATAGACTCGATAACCTATCTGGGTTATAACGAGATCTGTTTATAATTATCTCGAGATTTATTTCAATCATTAAGTATTAATACTAGATACATACATTTTATGTGAAATCTATATGCGGTCTTCAGCTTCAATTTTAAAGAAGGAGAAAATATATTTTTTTCATGCAAACTAAAATGAAGTCTTAGTTGTTGGTGTATTTTTAAAGTAATTATTTCTGCTATCGGTATCAAAACTACACAATAATGGCGATCAGGCATTTAAACAATTTTTAGTAGGGTGAAAGAGTAGGGAGATTTGAGGAAATAAGTTATTAAATTTTAAAAAATGGGTAAATTTTTTAGGAGTTTTGTAGTATTAAAATGAAATTGATTAATAATTGTTTAAAAAACTTCAGCTTTAAAACTAGCTAATATTTTTAAAAGAATGTAATCAATCTTCAGCAGATGGCTGGTATGATACAACTCTAGCTAAAATACAGAAACAGTCTATCAACCATGCTATGATTTTAGGGTGTCTCTTGGTTCTATTCAGAATTTAACAGTTTATGGGTCTGACCAAATAGTACATTAGGAAATTGATGAAAGACTATAATTTTAATTTGTTTTCTATAGCCATAAAAATTATGAACGAACCATGTGGCTCATAAGACTTAAAGATAAGTATCTACATGTAAACTGTTATTTCGTTTGAAAATGAGCAAAACTTCAATAACGCGTTCAATGTAAACAAGTGCGAACAAACCAAACCAAACATGTATTTTCTGTAAAGGAGTCCGATATGTTTTATGCATACAAATTAAAATAATAGAAATTATCGGGTATTTTAAATATATTGGAGCCGTTTTGTCCAGAATAGGTTCATTCCTTAATGACAAGAAACATATTTCATCTCAAGCAACTAGGGCATTGTACAGTCTAATCAGAAATATGAACGTATTGAATCTTCCGATAAATATGAATATTGAACCAATCGCAAAAATATGGTGAGTGGTGATTAAGATATCTTTGAGAGAATACAACTAAGTTTTCTTAGACATACAAACATGGAAAACCTCGATACAAAATAATAAGGTTTCATTCAGTAAATAAATCAATAACTTAATTTCCTCCATGTTAGAGGATGTGCAGCTATTTTCAAATTACAAACTTATAAAGCGATACACCTGTCGTACAAAACAAAACTGAGTGATTATATGCAATGAAATAGACTATTGTAAAAACGTCAGTAAAGCAACAATTCGGCCGCACGAAGTTAAATGACACCACAGAAATGCATGTTTCAGCTGCCTCTTTAAACTCCGTATCTATCGGATTAATCACAGACCACTACCAGTGCTGAAATAATTCTAGAAGAATTTAACCTAAACGACATATAACTACTGAACTTTGTGATGCACAATAAGTTGAATCTATTTTAATGAAAACGTCAAATATTTATCTAAAGTATGATGTACAAGACTAGAAATAAAGATCTGTGGAACGTACTTATTAATGCCTGCTGGGAGTTTTATTTGAGATAAGACAAGAAATTAACGTATTTATAGACCTAAAGGAGTATTTACTTTGACAGTTCTATTACATCTGGGTTTAAATAAATGGATTGTTTAGACATTTTCTGTCGAATATTCGATATTCATCTACATTTTGAAAGAGAACGGCTGTATTTGTTTTGTTGTATAAATTGTTGTATAAACTCTTGTTTACTGATGGTGCCTCGTATTGTTTTTCAAGTATAAAAGTTTGTCAACTACCGAACAAATATTATTTTCGATCACAGATATTCGTTTATTTTTTCTTTTAGTACGCCGAAACAATATTAATTACAAACTTATATCGCTTTTCTTTTAAAAAAATGTTGTTTTCTGAAATTTATGTTACCTTTCTTGTTCTATACCCTCCATCTACTTCTTTTTCAAGTACATCGGAACGGTCACCAGTCTTAATATACTTGGTGCACCAGTTCCGAGTAACTATCGTGCGCGAATTCGATAAGACTGAAGGTGAAGATAATTTTCGACCTGCGTTCAGAAATGAGCTTTAACTTAATCTCTGTTAAGATTTACACGATATATCCACCGATTTTGCAGTTATTAGATGAGTCAGTTGGAGTTAATTCACACAACTTGTACGCGTTTGTTCATATGAGAACCTGTTAGGGAAAGTGTAAGATTGGTGCAATATAGAACCTGGTTTAAAATCAAAAGGTCAAATTGTTTCGCCACTGACCGTTCCAAGGCAGTATCCCCATCGAGTTTTCTTTTTGTTTGTTAATTGTTTTTGTTTTCTTGTTTAAATTGATCATTATACTAACCCATACTCCCTTTTACTCTCTACTGTTTTGCTTGGTGGGGCTGTGTTTTTAGGGGTAAAGGAATTCCTCATATGCATATTTCACTTTTTGAAAACAATTAGAAAAAGCACACCAAGCATAATTTTTAACAAACTAAGCGTTGTATTTCCAGCAAAGGATAGATTAGCATTCCTGAATTCTAACCTTTTATTTCTATCTCTCGATTAATGACAACTCATTGTTGTAAGATCTGTCTGTTCAACGGGCTTTTACAACACTTGTGAGAATTAGCTCTCGAAAACATACACTTATAGTTTGAACTTTCGAAAAGGCAAACATAATAAAAACAAAATAAATTAATGTTCGTAAGAGATAAACGCGTATCAAAAATTATAAGAACGGATCTGTTTATGTCTTTATATTATACGCGTTTCAATCTCTAACTAAACTATGCATTTCATTATTATATAACCTGTCATTACGGCAGATACAGTAAGTCATCTGTAATGCGCTATATATCATATTTCCAACCTGCTGGTTAATCACAGAAAATGGCAGATACGTCTGTTTGTTTTCAAAATATTTGTCTACGGATTTTGTTTTGCTCTCAATGAAGTTTTATAGGATCACTTGATTTTAAACCATTAACTTCTTATGATATTTTATTGAAATTTTCAATATTTTATTCTGTAATGAAACGGATGCTTCAGCGCATTTTTGTAACGAATAAGATGTGATAAATACGGCAGATGAATGAG
Source organism: Corbicula japonica (assembly GCA_038501625.1). Taxonomy (NCBI): domain Eukaryota; kingdom Metazoa; phylum Mollusca; class Bivalvia; order Venerida; family Cyrenidae; genus Corbicula; species Corbicula japonica. Next base: position 10,797,355 of record JAZAYU010000014.1, read on the forward strand.
AATTATTTGATTTAAAGTTGACCTTTAACTGTATTTGAACCGCGCGAAGTGGAAATGTGTTTTCGGGAAGTTGATGCCATTCCATAAAATGACGTCATAAAGACTAGCAGAAGACATTGCTTATCATGCATTTAGCATTAAAATAACAAAAAAAGTTGCGACATTTGTAACAATATCACCTTATAGTAATGGACAAAAATAAAGTGAATTGCTTCTTCTTTACAAGAATATCAACAACTTAAAATTTCAAAACTTCCACTGATGACACACTTTTGCGTGACTATTCGCATTTATGGATAGCTGAAAGAATATGTTATAGCACAAAAACTATACTGGTTTATAAAATTGCAGCTAATAAAGCTAGCTGTAAGCTAGCATACATTAAAAATGTCCCATATATTTTCTACAAATATCAGACACAAAACTAACACCAAAATCGCATAGCATATCTTAATCGATGCGCTTTGCGCCGGTTATTGTACAATGGATGCCTGGATCGGCCCCTCGGCTAGCTGTTTATATTCTCCAGAGATATTACCCGAGAAATTTCGATTATTCATTCGCTGATAAGGCTAAGCCTAAAAGTTAGAGACGATTTGTCATTTCCGTTTAATCTTTTCACAAATAAAATTTACCGACAAATAAAAAAGTTATCTTTTAGCAAAGTCTGCTGTCTGGGATAATGACAAAACACAGCATCGAATTTAACTAAAGCACTTCGGATCAAAAGTAGCGACGAGAGGCTTAATCAGATATAAAACACCGCTACCGAAGATTCGGAGTGGAAATGTTATAACAGGCCTTTTCTAATGAATAGATATTGTGATTTAATGAACATAATTATAGTTGCATGGCCGAAAAAAATGAAAAAATAATTATGTATTGATTTGTGAATGTCATTTTGTCATTCACAGATATTTTCTTACTGTTTCTTGGTTTCGGGTTTTCTGTCGATATTTCCTGGTGTCATTGATTTCAATGGCTACTGACAAACATGAAATGGAAGAGGCATGGTTTATAATGTTTGATTGTTGTTTACAGACATGTAAGTGTCTGTAAAATATCATAGTATTTCTAAACGTTGCAGTATTTGTCTAAGGAAATGAATATTAATTAAGTCTATTGAACACACATACTAAGTAAACGGAATGGCTGTTCTGGATTAAGATATCGACAAAGTGTTATACCTTCACTGGGTAATACTACCTATCCATCTATGTTTGCTGTAGTAATAGATGAAAGTTAACTTCGTAAGCAAATGATCACAAAAAGGGAAATAAATGCAAGCTTGGTTTGATTGAGTTTGCTAATGGACAGTACTTAATGTAAATGCATATTACTGACCTCGTCAACTTTACCATCACACACACACACACACACACCATGTCCCCTGTTGAACGCAGAATGTACTCACCAAAACAACGGTGTGAATATTACAAAGAACTTTCAAACTTCAGTGCTGTAACCGTTAAAAGTTAAGCTGCACCATTATTGAAACGCTCAAATGATTATTATTGTGATAAATTTCAAACAAAACACTTTATCATCATGCCATCTTGTAACAATACCATTAATGTGTTTCAACAAACGTGCCAGAAGCCATTTTCCTGCAAGTTGCTTCCGTACAAAATAATTAAACAGTGTTTTTGTTTTACAGAAACTCTCGCGATTTATATTTTAAATCGAAATATTCTAATTAATAAAAGATACAGCTGTAAAATCATGATGTTCTATACAATGAGAGACAATTATAAGAATCTGAATCACTTCAAGAATCGATGTAAAACTTGTTTATTTGAAATGAATCAGGGTCAAATTATTCATGACAGCATCACATTTAAAATCACGGTAAAATTGCGATAATGTCCCTAACCACACACACCTGACAATTCCAGTGTAGTTTTAAAAATTGTTTATTTTTTAAAGTACAATTTTGGACAATTTGCAATGTGGACCGTTAAAGTGCCATTAATTATTTTACACTATTACAAAAGAAACATAGTGTCTTTTATTTACAAGCCAAGAATAAATAAAAATAAATATACTGAAACCAACAATCAATGTACAGTAATTTTCAAAACTTAACTTACATTACTGCGGTACAATACTAGCACCAAACAGCATCATATTTTAACGTCTTAAAAATCTCAAAACTACCTAATTAAACAAATTTTTACATTAACGAAAGATAAATGGTTTATCCTCAGTTAATTCCCTGATGGTTTATATACTTCAATCTGACCATCGCCTTGCCATATTCAAATCTGTTTCTTTCTTTCTTAATTTGATTCTTTGATTTCTCAGGGGACCTGAATATTAGCAGATAGGAATAACTGTTATTTTGTGAAGCTTTATAGCATAATTTGTAATGAGAAATGTCTTATTGTAAATATCTTCTTAGCACGTTCATATTAGACCGGGACTATCAAAATCAATAAACCGACCTTGCCTATCTTTTAATGAAGTAGTGAAAATTGCATTATCAGGAATCGCCACACCCAGAAAACACAGCCTCCCCTCGCAGCCAAAAAGTAGACAGGAATGGAGTAAATGGGTTTATAAGATTATCAATAAGACACCACAAACAATTAACGGAAGAGAACATTTAATGAGCATGAAGGCGATAAAATATCGGCAAGCTCACTTCAAACGCTTGAGTGGGTCAAATTTAATGCTTAATGTACTAGAACAAATGATGAAGGTACTCCAAATGAAGTGATAATAAAATTTACATAAGTATATTTTAAGAATAACAAGGAAATTATCTGATATAACTCAATGTGAGAATGGGAACTAAAATGTAAATAAATTTATCTCACGTCGGCGTTGACTCTGTTTGATAGCTTTTTATGAAAATATCATGACTCATTAGAGTTTATACTTGAAATTGCTGTAAATGTCTGAAAGTACATTTCCATGTACTTATCAGTGCGAAGGCGCCATAAGGTCACAATGATCGACCGTGTTCAATTTTTATCGCAGTTAGACATGGCATTAATGTTGTTTTGTTATCAAAATGTTTCCAACATCCTTTCAAGTCTGGTCATTAACTGGTTGTTTTCTTTAGAATTATAATTTTGATTGAAGATTTTTTCATTTGAGATCAATCTTTGTAACATAAAAAACTGGTGATTTACTGTTACTGTAGTTTTAATTTTGTTTAGCAGCTGTGAATCAAGAAACATTACATAAAATTACGTGCATTTTTCTTTTAATACGGCGTAACATAACTGTGCAATGACCGCCATGATGTTACGTGCTTAGGCAGATAATGCAATCAAAACGATCGCACTTATTTATATTTCCTGTCATTAAAGTGTTTGATGCGATTTTGACATTGCATGTTGTCGCGGAACAAAACAAAAATAAATAACTTTAGTATCTGCCGTGATAATTGAATGCAAGGTTCTGTATAAAGCGTTGAATTGAAGGAAATGTGCATTTTAAGGATTGAGTTCTTACTTGCGATATAATGAAATTAGCCGAGTGTAGAAACCTATATTTTGTCAAATTTGATCCTCAATCTAATTAAAATCATCATTTGAAAACCGCTTTGCTACCAATTAAAAAAATTAAAGATTAGACTTCATTAAAAGTGCACTGATCCTCTCATGCAATCAGTAAAAGTCAATTTCTCCCAAAGTAACTATTACAAAAAAGTGTTTCTTAGAATCATTTCAAGAAAATATAAAAGTATCTGTTTAAGAAACTGTTCATTTTTTCACTTTATATGTATTATCATTTTAAGAAAATATCTTTAAAATTTAATAGTACTAGATCTATCTGTTACAGCACTATTTAAAGTATCATTTAAAAAACTATCTATCAAATACATGCGAATGAAAAAAGGGAACTTTAACAGTATCATATAAAGGAGTTTTCTGTTATCAAAAAACCGGTAAATCACTTCAAAGGACCTCATTTTACGAAAATTTATATTTTAATAAGTGATAGATATTAACTTAAGTTTGCCTTTAAATCAGTTTGCTGAAATAATTCTATTCTTAGCTGATAAACAGCATATACACTTTAGTAGTTTTGAGTTTTCTTATGTTTACTTAACGAGAGTACAACTAAAATTTGATGTGTTGTTGTTCAAAGTTTCTTCTATTTTACAATTTCTTTTGCATTTTCAAGTTTTGTCTGAGTGACATCTGTGAGACATCTAAAAAATCAACAGAGGTCATCAAAATGTCTACGACGTCCCATCTGTTTGTTTCGTAACCATAGTTCAAAACTTAATTTCTGTCTGACGAGACCTGACCACGTCTTAATTAGTCTCCTAAGAGAATATTTCAGACAATTTTAATAAATCTCTCAGTCTCAAAATCTGCATGGAGCGCTATTTCAGATACATCTCACATCAGATGTGTCAAAAAATCTAGTTTAAATACAAATATAATGACTACGCGTTAGTCGGTAATTTGGTCGAACTGATCGGAATTATATCTTATGTCAAGAAATAAGATATTAATAGTCTATCTGACATTCTACTTATATAAACTCTAAAGAAAGTGTGATTTTTCATAAACTGCTTTTCTTAATGCCTAAATATTTGGTAAAATTTATATCGGATCATTTAAATTCTATAGTAAAACGATATTTGATCTTATCTCAGTTTTGATACTATTTTGACAATTAGGAACAGCAGTTAACGAAAAATCACCGAAAACAAAGTGCACTCTTTCTTTTTCATTTTGAATATGTGATATAAGTAAGGACAATAAAAATCAAATGCAGATTATTTTCTTTATTACTATCAGTTGACAACTTTCCGTACTTGTCAAAAAGGTAAATTTGAAATTAAACACACATGTTGCAGACAGCACGCTAGTTGATGATTTTCATTTTCTATTAAAATGCCCCCTCTTTCTTTGAGTTTAAGAAAGGATTTATCAAAGGATATATACTTTCGATAATTCTTAACTTATAAAACTAATAAATCTTAATCCGAAAATAATTGAAAACAAGGCCTTAATGACTTTAAAGAATATAAAAGTTCCTTTGAATTCTAATGAAAATTTAAAAGATGTAAGTTAGGCTTTCTTTATTACTGTCTTTAAATTACGTGTTGTAACGCAGCAGAAAAAAAAGTTTTTTTCATGTCAGTAATACCACATGGGCATATTGGAAACAAATAAATGTTTTATACCCCCTTTTACTGGTAAAAGCAGAGACCACGTTTTTGTGCTGTCGTTGAGCACGATACGTATTTACTGTGTTAATAGTACTTCTAAATTAACTTTGTTTTAATATTTCAGCCAGTTTCAAGATGGGTGGTTTCAATTTCCCAGCCAATATAGATTTGGATATTGTTTAAGCACCCCCTTCCCCCCCAAGGATATACTCTCTGCTTTTTAAATTTTGCCTTTTGCGTTGTCTGTGATATGCAGGATATGACAAGAAAGATCCCCTGTCAAAATTCTATTCCGTTTAGTTCCGCCCATTGTTTTCTCGTTTATGGTAAACCCATTCTTTTAACTGGGGACCATACGCCGCTAAACATGGAATGGTATTAATCTGAAAATACCGCATTGAAGGTTCCATGTCCACCGCCATATACACACCATCGTTTGAGATGGTCAAAATTGTACTGTTTATTGGTGTAAATATTGAATTGCGCTCAACCCTGGGCAAGGCGGCGTGGGCAGTAATATGCATTTCCATTACTGCCCATGATGATAATTAAACCATAGAACATAGAACCGTTATTACAAGCTTGGCTTCCCTAGCGCAGCAAATATCATATGGATTAATTAAACAAGAACTGAAAGTTCAGACACTCAGCAAAGCCTGTTTGCTTAGTGCTTTCTTTTACTAAGAGAAACACCAGTCCCATGATTCTCATATGCATTGCCGTATTTAAGAGTATGTCACATTCAGACAAAACTGTGTTTTATAATGCTGGAATGAAAGCTTATGACCGAGGGCATGTGTATGTAATTTATCGAGCGTTGCGTTGGAACTGGCTTGGTTAAAGGAAACAACAACAGGTCATTGAACATGTGAAAGAGGTTTTTTTTACTGTCATCTGATATATGTGTACTTAAGAATACTCGGTTATTTTCAATCTTTTATTTAACGTTTCTGCCTAATGGCAAATCCACAAAACTAAAATCGTCTAGTTATTGTGTTTTTTTTTTTCGGGTAATTTTTATGGGGCACGTAAAATGTAGAAGTGTTTGCTGTTATGGATTTTGATAAAGGCCTTTAGGCAGAAACGTTAAATAAAATAGTGGAATAAACTAAGTTGAATACTGAATATCTCTTAGGATAATTTAAAGATGAATTACTTTAGAATATTTGCAGCTTAACCCAGACCAGATAGGAATTTTTATCTAAATTATACGAAGAGGTAACAGTGCAGAGTGAGCAAATTAACACAAAAACTGTATGTTTCCGGTGCCGAAAGAAATATATCTGTGTATCTCGATCTGGCTTGATACATCACGTTCTAGCTTCGTACCTGCTTAATAAGTGTGATACGTAAAGCCAGTTTCGCCGATTAATACTAACTCGATGAAATTTAAATCATAAGCTAGTCTTGGAAATGTTTCTGGTTGTATTAAGAGGAGAAATTTTTAAATATGTATAAACAAAAAGGAACTCATAAAAAGCATGAAAATTGTTTGCCAAAATATAAAAATACTAGAATAAATATTCTTTTTTCCGTTATGTTTTGGTGCCCAGATCGAAAGGTACATAAAGACTTTTAAGAATACTGTCACTTTACTCTCTGCTGAGAAATCGAGACTATACTGATCAATGGATATTTCAATGTTACGTCAGTTTTAATGATATGCAATTACCACATGCTAAATGATTGAGTGCAGTTATACAGACCTTTTTAACTTTTTTCGACTTTTTGAATACAATGGTTTTGACACTAATTAGGTTCTGCACTAAGATACAGATAAACACGGGAAAGCCATGCGATTATGCTGTATAACGCATGAGAAAAAATACATAGTTAAGCAACAATACACACAGCTTCTTTCAGACTAACCAGAGTTTATCTGTAAAAGACTGGCACTTTAAGCACACAATTAACTTTTCCCAAATAACCTCCAAATTGCCTTGCATGAAACCAAGTGCAACATACACGTAAAACGATTTGGAACTTGTTTGTATTTTAACCAGGTGTTCACATATTTTGTTATTTATATTTTATTTTAATTTCGCATGATTAATCATAATCTTGAATTTGCTTTGCATGCAAAAATAAAATATGTTTAACACTTAAAACAACACATACTGTATTAGAAACCTCCAACATCTGAGGGCAGTAGAAATTCATTCATGTCTTCATCAATCTAATTTAACGCTGATATTATATCGTTAATATAAAATACCTAGCAATTGAACTCAGTAAATTAGTATATGAATCCAAAACATATACCACCCCTACTGAATCATCCCGCCCAACCCTTATCCCCAAATAGTTGATTTAGAATAACTCCCACATTGTTGATTGTATAAGCATGTACACGTATACTATCTTATTAACCACGAGGTGACTTTAAAAGGCTGTCTGACCGCACAAATAGTGCGTTTGTACTTAGTTTAATGTGACAACCTCTGGAATTCGAACCACCGCCACCGTGTCGCCTTGTCCAAGCTTATTTAGTCAAAGCACGTCACCTACTAGCGCAACCTCCATCCTCCCTTAAACAAATGCACATAAGTTCACTGATTCAGGGACAAAAAAATGTTAGTACATGCATGTATTTTATATTATCACTGAAAATTACAGCAAACCTATTTATGAAGTTGTTTTCTTAAGAAGAAGCATACTAAGGACAAGATACAAACTAACCCGCCCGTATTATAAGAGCAATTTTATATGATGTACATAACAAAGCGAGTATTGTTTGAGTATAGAAAAAAGAAGAGATAAAACATATTGAAAATAGATAAAAACAACAACAACAACAACAACACATATCGAAACAAACAATGCAATGTGTATATAAACACCATTTCCTTTTAGTTTATGTAAAGTACTCAATTAAGGATATTATTCTTTGATGTGTTTTGTAAACACTCAAAAGCTTTGAAAACGATACAAATAAAAAATTAATTAATTTTTATAAAAGGTTTAATGGGCAAAGAAAAGGAATGTTAAATATCCCCAAGACTTTGCTCTAGCCTTGTTCTTTTCACGATCAATATTGTATTATTTTACTTATCTAATTTAAATAATGAAATTAGCGATCAGAGGTGCAGCCGTTTGAGAAACGAATTCTCTTAATACTGCTTATAATTTGCAATTTCCATTCACAGAGTAAATTGATATTATGTAATAGATATTATATGGGTGCTTATTGTTGCCAAATTTCTTCAAAGTTGAAACACGAGAACCTTGTTTATTGTATATTTCCCCGCATGTGCGGAATTAAAGCTTCCGAGTGTGGATATTAATTTGGGAAAATGTTGATTCGAGGTGCCTGGGTCCTGAAAGCTAAATCTCCGTTATTAGAACATAGTTTGAATGAAAAAAGTGAACTATGCATAGCCGGTGTTTTCTGTTTTAATCGTTGTGTTTCTAAAGCCTTTGAGTGTACATGATAACAACATAACATAAAAATTATCTTGGGTTAGATTTTTTACTTACATCATATGATTGACGTGTATATACCAACATACATCCAGGTGAATTCTATATAGTTCAATAGCATTTAATTTAAATTATTTATTTTTGTTAGAGTTTTAGAAAATAGTAAAAGTATTCGTGTCTTTATTATATTGATCCCAAAATGAAGCAAACAGTCCTGTAACTAAAACTAGTAATATGTCATTTTTTTTTCTAAAATTCGCTGACATTATAAAATGATTATTGCAGTTTTTGACAATTTTATCTTTTTTTTAAAGTTCCCTTTTCATCTATTCCAAAATGAATTATATAATGTTTCTAATAAGAAGTTATTGAACGTAGTTTTACAACATTTTCATACTTACGAAATGAATCTGGCTCATTAAAGTTGTTCATACAAAATTTTCAAATTTCTAAAAACGCATATATTGTTTATCCTCAGTTCCCTAATGATTAATAAACTTCTTTCTGACCAGTTCCTTGTCATATTCAAATATGTTTTTCCATTCTGAAGTGATTCTCTGATTTCCCAGGGGTCCTTAATATTAGCAGATAAGAATATATATTGTTTTGTGAAGCTCTACATTTTTACTTCGAAAACTGTTATTGTAAAGATCTCTTTAGCACGTCCTTAGTAGACAGAGACTGCAATTTCAATAAACAGACGCTGAATGACTAAACAAATGGCTATTTAAATGAGCAAAGAGACGATTTAATCTCAAGTCAATGTCAACTTCAATCTCTGAACTTTTATTGCCAACGCTTGAGAGTGTCCAATTCAGTGCTTTGTGTAAAATAAATAATGACCGCATACAAAATGAAGTGCAAATAACATAAATAACTTTTGTAACGAACAATGAAATTATTAGATTCAAACAAATATACTCGAGAACATTTCTAAGTATTCATTACCGTAAAGGCGGATTATAATGTGAAATTGATTACTTTTCAATTTTAAAAAAGCACTGGGAGTTTTCTTGTTTTCCTCTCTCTTTTATTGTGGTTTGGCTACAGTTCATCAAAAGTAATGTCTAGCAAGATCGTAGGCCTAATTTTACGAATGGTTAATTTATTTCCTACAAAAAACACTGTTATTTTGTGAAGCTTAATAGCAAAATTTGTAATGAGAAATGTATTATTGTATATATCTCCTTAGCAAGTTCATATTAGACCGAGACTATCAAAATCAATAAACCGACGTTGCCTAACTTTTAATGAGCAAGAAGATGATAAAATCTCGGCAAGCTCATTTCGAACGCTTGTGGGTCAAAATTAATGCTAAATGTACTAGAACAAATGATGAAGGCACTCCAAGTGAAGTGATAATCAAATAACATAAATATCTTTTTATAATTATAAGGAAATTATCAGATCTAATCCAATGTTTGAATGGGAACTTAGATGCAAATACATTTATCTCACGTCGGCGTAGACACTGTTTGATAGCTTTTTATGAAAATATCATGACTCGTTAGAGTTTATACTTGAAATTGCTGTTAATGTCTGAAAGTACATTTCCACGTACTTATCAGTGCGAAGGCGCCATAAGGTCACAATGATCGACCGTGTTCAATATTTATCGCAGTTCGACATGGCATTAATGTTGTTTTGTTATCAAAATGTTTCCAACATCCTTTCAAGTCTGGTCATTAACTGGTTGTTTTTTTAGTATTATAATTTTGCCTTTAAGATTTTTCATTTAAGTCAATCTTTGTAACATGAAAAACTGATGATTTACTGTTGATGGTGTTCCTTATTTTGTTTAGCTGCTGTGCATCAAGAAACATTACATTAATGTGCTTGACATGAATGTTTGTTTGTATTTCTATTTAAATACTGCGTAATATAACTGTGCAATGACCGCCATGCTGTTAGGTGCTTAAGCAGATAATGCTATTAAAACGATCGCACTTATTTATTTTTACTGTCATTAAAGCCTTTGATGCGATTTTGACATTGCACGTGGTCGAGGAACAAAACAAAAAATAAATAACTTTAGTATTTGTCGTGATAATTGAGTGCATGGTTCTGTATAAAGCGTTAAATTGAAGGAAATGTGCATATTAAGTATTGAGTTCTTACTGGGGATATAATCAAATTAGCCTAGGTTCTTAGTGTAGAAACCTATATTTTGTCAAATTTGATCCTCAATCTGATTAAAATCATCTTTTGAAAATCGCTCTGCTACCAATTAACACTTTTTAAGATCACACTTCATTAAAAGTGCACTGATCCTCTCATACAATCAGTAAAAGTCAATTTCTCTCAAAGTAACTATTACAAAGAACTATTATGTAGTAAAATTTCTAGAAACTATAAAAGTATCAGTTTAGGATACCATCTATTTTCTTACATATATTTAATCATTTTAAGGAAATATCTTTAACATTTTATAGCACTAGATCTATCTCTTACTATACTATTTAAAGTAACGAATGTCAAAATATCATTTAAATCTATCAAATACATGTTAATGAAAAATAGAACTTTAACAGTATCATTTAAAGGAGTTTTCTATTATCAAAATTCCGGTAAATCATTTTAAATAAAGGACCTCATTTTATGATAATGATAGATATTATTTTAAGTTTGTCTTTAAATCGGTTTGCTAACAGAATGCTATTTTTAGCTGATAAGCAGCATATACAATTTAGTAGTTTTGAGTTTACATCACGAGTGTACAACTTACATTTGATGTGTTGTTGTTCAAAGTCTCTTCTATTTTACAATTTCTTTTGCATAAATAATTTTTCTCTTGTCTGAGTGGCATCTGTGAGACATCTGAAAGAATCAACAGAGGTCATTGAAATGTCTCAGACGTCCCATCTGTTTGTTTCGTAACCACAGTGCAAAACTTAATGTCTGTCTGACGAGACCTGACCACGTCTTAATTATTCTCTTAAGAGTATATTTCAGACAAATTTATTAAATCTCACAGTCTCAAAATCTGCAGGGAGTGCTATTTCAGATACATCTCACATCAGATGTGTAAAAAAATCCAGTTTAAATACAAATATAATGACTACGCGTTAGTCGGTAATTTGGCCGAACTGATCGGAATAATATCTTATGTCAAGATATTAGATATAAATTATATATCTGACATTCTAGTTATATAAGCTCTAAAGAAAGTGTGATTTTTCGTAAGCTGCTTTTCTTAATGCCTAAATATTTGTTAAAATTGATATTAGCTCATTTAAATTCTATAGTAACATTATCTTTTGTCTGATCTTAGTTTTGATACCAAATATTTAGGCATTAAGAACAGCAGTCAATAAAAAAATCACTGAAAACAAAGTGCACACTTTCTCTTTTTAATACAGAATGTGATATAAGTAAGGATAATAAAAATCAAATGCAAATTATTTTCTTAAATTACTATCAATGTACCACTTTCCGTACTTGCCAACAGGCAAAATTGAAAATAACACACATGTTGCAGACAGCACGCTAGCTGATGAATTTCATTTTAAATTGAAATGCCCTCTCTTTCTTTAAGCTTAAGAAAGGGTTTAATTCAAAGGATACTATCGATAAATCTTAACTTATAAAACTAATAAATCTTAATCCGAAAATAATTGAAAACAAGGCGTTAATTATAAAAAAACCATGAAACAACTTCAAAGAATATAAAAGTTCCTTTGAATTCTACTGGAAATTTAAAAGATATAAAATAGGCTTTCTTAGTAACTGTCTTTAAATTACATTTTGAAAGGCAGCAGAAAAAGTTATTTTCACGTCAGTAATACCACACGGGCATATTGGAAACAAATAAGTGTTTTATATCGCATTTAACTAGTAAAAGCAGAGAATGCGTTTGATAATACTTTTTAAAAAATAAAAAGAAAATGTTATAACTACTTGACAGTAAGTAAGAATCTTAGATAAACATACTATTTGATAAAAATATAACTTAAGTCAATATTTACACGTCCAAGTGTCAGGATTATTCAGAATTTTTAAATCAGCTTAATTCGAAAAGTTTCCGCAATATAAAACAAATGCATAATTTACTGCAGAGACTGGAAATTGGTATATGAATATTTAGATTATGAAAGTATCGAACTGTCAACTATCCAAGAGCTTAAAGTGTAACAATAGTTTTGATTACCAAAGCAAAACTAATTAATACTAGGCGGAACATTTACACTTTATTCGTATGGCATATGTGTGATAATTAAACCAAAGAACATAGAAAAGTTATTACAAGCTTTGCTTCCCTAGCGCCGCGAAAATCACACGATTTAATTAACCAAGAACTAAACGTTCAGAAAGCCAGCGAAGCCGTTTGCTTATAGCTTTCTTTTATTAAGAGAAACACCAGTCCCATGAGTCTCATATGCATTGACGTATTTAAGGGTATGTCACACTTTATTCAGACAAAACTGTGTTTTATCTGAAAGGCTGAAAATTGTTGCTTCATCTGTAATGCTGGAGTGAAAGCTTATGACCGACGGCATATATAGGGAATTTATCGAGCGTTGCGTTCGGAACTGGCTTAGGTAAAGGCAACAACAACAGGTCATTGAACATGTGATAGAGGTTTTTTTCTTGTCATCTGATATATGAGTACTTAAAAATACTCGGTTAATCTTTTATTTAACGTTTCGGCCTAATGGCCTTTATCAAAATTCACAAAACTAAATTAGTCTAATTATTGTGTTTCTGGGGGGGGGGGGGGGGGGTAATTTTTATGGGACACGTAAAAACATGTGCTTTTGTTGATTTTGATAAAGGCCATTAGGCCGAAACGTTGCATACAAGTGTGGTATAAACTGACTTGAAAACTGAATATCCCTTAGGATAATATAAAGATGAATTAAACCAGAATATATAAGTTTTTTATCTAAATTATACGAACAGGTAACAGTGCAGAGTGAGCAAATTAACACACAAACTGTATGTTTCCGGTGCCGAAAGAATTATGTCTGTCTATCTCGTTCTGGCTTGATACATCTTGTTCTAGCTTGATACCTCTCGTTCTAGCTTCATACCTGCTTGATTAGTGTGAAACGTAAAGCCAGTTTAGCCGATTAAATACTAGCTCGATGAAAAATAAATCATTAGCTAGTCTTGAAAATGTTTTCTGTTGTATTAAGAATGATATTGTCTCTGCCTGGGAGCGAACCCTCACCGCCACGCCGACAGCGCCTATCCCTTAAATTCCGAAGACGCAACCAATTGTGCTAACCGAGACAACCCATAAAACGGTTGATCGGATAGCCCTGATATACGTTATCATCACTGCACGACATCGGTAACGGGTTATTTTACTGATAAAAGTACTGACTATATCTACTTTTCTGCAATGTTTTGGTGCGCTAATCGAAAGGTACGTTAAGACTACTAAGAATGCTGTCACTTTACTCTCTCCTGAGAATTCGTGACTATGCTGATCAATGGCAATTTCAATGTAATGAAGTTTGTAATTATATTCAATTACCAAATGCTATACCAATGAGTGCAGTCATACAAACCTTTCTAACGATAAAAGTATACAGCACCTGCGACTTTTTAATACAATGGTTTTGACACTAATTACATGTAGGTTCTGCGCTAAGGTACAGATAAACACGGGAAAGTCATAATATTATACTGTATAACGCATGAAAAACTATAAACCTAATCAACAATACATAAAGCTTCTTTCAGACTAACCAGAGTTTATCTGTTTTAAACTTGCAATTTAATAAGACAATTAACTTTCCTCAAATAACCCCGAATTGCTTTGCATGAAAGCAAGTGCAACATAAAACGTAAAACGATTTAAAACTTGTATTTTAACCAAGTGTTCACATACATGTATGTTGTTATTCACATTACTTTTAATTTCGGCTTGATTAATCGTAATATCGCATATGCTTTTACTTGCAAAAAAAGTCAAATGTAATTTTAATGCATAAAACAACACATACTCTATAAGAGATGACGTCCAGCATTTGAAAGCACTAGAAATTCATTCATTTCTTCATCAATATTAATCTTAATCATAAAACATTGATCATATCGTAAATATAAAAAAAAATACCCAGAGATTGAACTCAGTAAATCTGTAAATGAATCCATAATGCACAAAAGTGAAAAGAACAATCCTTATCCAAAACAGATACATAATACTAATGGACAAAGGACGAGTAGACATACAAGATATACAAGCTGTGACAGAAATGAACTTTTCAAAAAATATATTTTAAATATATTAAATAAATCGGCGGCTAACGCATATAAAACTAGTTTGTATATTTTTTACGAAAAAATAGCTGTATTCGATTACTAAAAAACTTCACCTAAAGCCACTGAAACACGTTTTAGCAACAAAAAGCTTCACATTAAAATTTGGTGAATTCCTTTCATATTGACGTGTACCTCATCAATTGATAAGTTGGCTTATATATACATTCCTGCGATTGCAACTGTTGTTTCCAAACAGTCCATAAATCTTTAAAAACAAAATCAACACGTGTTTTGAGAGATTTATGCATTGAAGCGGCAATATAACTCAATAAATATGCTTCATTCTGCCTGAACTGCACGTTATGTTAAATTCACCCTAATAAACGAGATACTTATATAAACGAGTTATTTATTGCTGTTGCACAGGCTAGTTCAGTTGGTAGCGTTGTCGGAATTGCATGGCTATGTGCTATAATGAAGAGCCAAAGGTAAATTTGTATCTTGTCCTACGTGTGTTTCCTATTTAAACAAGAAAAGTATAACACACACGTGTTATATGTGGACGACATTTATGCTAATGATGTAATGTCCCTGAGCCATGTTGTGGTTGGATCCATTTGATTGTAGATATGAAGTGAATAGTTGTTTGACCTATGATCAAGCCACCACACACCATTAGTCTACCAGTCAACATGTCCAATAATGATTCCTAAATCTGCCACACTTCCACAAACTGGGTAATCTTGGCTATTCCAAACCACACCTACAAAAAAGTAACAGTTATTTTTCCATTACAAATACACATGATGTTATGCTCATCTGCTTGTCAATAGGTTTGGGATCAGCCATGCAACACATATGTAATTGGTCAAAAACATAAACACCAGAAGCACACAGTAAAAATTAAAGAAATACATGAAAATCAACAAAGAGCTTAATAATTGCCAGGGAATGGCTTAGAGGGAGACTTGGCAGAAATAGTCTCCCAAATTGTCTAAACCTCTCCCTCTACTGAGCAAACGTAGAAGTTATTCCTATATGTCCTGGGCTGTCACTAGACCAGCATGATCAAAATATCACTACAGCGTGTGTATTACATGTATTATGAGAATGTGTATTCTGATCGTGATTTTCCGTTACTCTACGGCACATAGCGAACTCTGAAATAGTTTTGGAAAATCCTATCGCTGTTAATTTTATAACCATTACGATATTCTTACGCCATAGCATGAAACTAATGTTGCTTTTGTTTTTAGTAAACCATGATGTCGAATAATTTTTTTCCAGCGTATTCAAATTTATTATGAGCGAGAAGGGTATATAAAAAGGTATCTAGAACTACATTCCTGATAAAAAGTAACATTGTTGCGTACGTAAGCTGCATCACGCTTGACCAAACTGACGAGGTGTATGTTAGCACGTGACCGCTATTTATAGAATGCTCTCGACCTTTGAGATAACATATTTTGACCTAGTTATGTACTGAATATCGATATAAAACAATAAATAAATTAATATCTCTGGCACTTACCTCATACAATCCACTATGCATTCACAATAAAAATAACGAATTTATTTCTAAAGCATTCACATGTCGCACGCCATCTTGAAATTCCAGAGGGTCAGCTCAAAGATATCACGCACAATGACGTATTACGCCAAATCCTCACGAGATATACATTCGCACATCCGAATAAAATTTCCCCGCAAATAAAAATAAAGTTTTATAAAAGAACACCTTGTTTTAAAAAATTAAAGAAATCCAAACAATTTACCAAATGCAAAAAAATTACTTTGAAATTTTCCCTTATCAAACATAACTTCTGTTATTGAAAGGGATGTTCAAAAAGTTCTTCTTCCCCGTCAAAATCACTCAACAATTTCACTTCAAAAACTAAGGTTTCTACCCATAAAAACGTTCATAACAATACATTTTATTTCTAAAACAATAATTTTGAATGCATAAGTAACAAAAATAACGTATTTACCAAAACAACATCTTTTCTGAACTTTTTAGTAACCCTCTTATCTCTCTTGGGAAAATGTATTTTGTTCCATGATAAGAGAACTTGTGCGCATTTCTTTGGGGGGTAGGGGAAGGTTGCGCTTTCGCAGTAGGTAATTGACTTGTTTAACTAGGCATATCGCCACGGTGGCGCTAGTTCAAATCCCGGCCAGAGATGGTCACATTTATCTAATTACAAGATCATTATTTGTGGAGATGGAAGGCCTTTAAAGCCACCCCGTGGTTAATAGGAGAATAAACATGTACACAATCAGAAGACAATCAGATATAAAGGTGTGCTTTTTAAATTTATTTAGGGGAATATGGGTTTTGTGGGGGTCGGGTGGTTGAATAGGGGTGGTATATTTTTTTACATTATAGCGGAGCACATAACAATGCATTGCAATGAGTATATTACAACCAATTATATTCAGACGGAATTCTTCATCGCTGATTCCTGAGGGTATTCCGGATGACGTCACTTGAAAAAACTGTCCAACAAATGCATGCAAATCCCGCCGGCAGTTTGTCATTATATCTAATGTTTCGTGCACAGCGTAAAAATCAAATTGTTATTGTCCATCAATGTGTTGATTCTGTCAGAAAAAAGCAAAAGATATAATTATTTCATTCTGTTCTTAATGCAGCTTGTATATTTAAAAGCATTTTATTTTACACACATAGATCAATAGTAAAATTAGCGTTTAGAGGTGCAGATGTTTGTGAAACAAAGTTCTCTTTTCATATTTGTCGTGTTCGATATCTTTCAAAGTTCCCTTGTCATCTTTTTATAATGCTAACAATTCGCAATTAAATTCGCAGAGCAAGTTGATATGATATGATAGATATTTTATTGTTGGTTTTTTGTTGCGAAATGTCTTCAGAATTGAAATACGAGAACCTTGTTTATTTTCTATTTCCTCACGTGTGCGGTTTTAATGCTTCCGGGTAAAAATATTTAATTTGGAAATGTTGATTTGGAGTGCCTGGATTCGGAAAGCTAACTCTCCGTTATTTGAACATACATGTATTTTGAAAAAAAAAGTTGACTATGCATATTCCATGTTTTCTGTTGTTTGACCGTTGCGTTTCTAAGCTTTGGAGTTTACATGTTTACACAACCTTAAATATCTTGGGTTATATTTTTTACATACATCATATGGCTGTCGTGTATAAGCCCTTATACTTCCACTTCAATTCTAAATATTTCAATGCCTTTTGAAGTTTATAATGTTTATAATTATTTGTAAGAGCTTGGGAAAATAATAAAAGTATTCTGATGTGACGATAAATCGTGTTTTGTTATTTTTATTTTTGTTCTTAAAAATAGAACAAATCGTAGTCTTGTAAATAAGGGATAGTAGCATCTGTGGCAAGGTTGTTTGTGACAAAATACGGTCTTATACGGTGTTGATGAATGAAGCTCGCTGTCGCTGTTGGTTTTGCGTACCCAAACAGTCATGTACATATGTAACAGTCATGTAATTTATAATAGTAGTATGTGAGGTTATTCTTTCTTAACTTCACTGACATTTTTTACAGTTTTGACAGTTTTATCTCCAAAATGAAAACTTATTCTTAACAGAAGTCATTGAACATAGCTGTACAAAATGTTCATATAATTTATGAAATGAAATTAGACAATAAAAGGTATTCAAACAAAATTTTCACATTTCTTAAAACCCCATATAGAGATAATCCTCACTTAATTTCCTTATGTCAGTACTGTTATCAGTAAAATAACCCGTTACCGATGTCATGCAGTGATTGTTACGTATATCAGGGCTATCCGATCAACCTTTCTTGGGGTTGTCCCGGTTAGCTCAATTGGTTGCGTCGCAGGAATCGCAGGGCTAGGCGCTGTCGCCGTGACGGTGGGGGTTCGCTCCCAGCTAGAGGCACTATCATTTTTTTATGATTTATATACTTCTTCTGACCAATTCCTTGCCATATTCAAATCTGTTTGTTCTATTGTGACGTGATTCCTTGATTTCCCAGGGGCCTATACATTAGCAGATATGAATAAATATTATTTTGTGAAGCTCTATTGCATATTTTTACTCCGAAAGCTTATATTGTAAATATCTTTTTAGCACATCCGTCATAGACAAGGGACTGGGATTTCAATAAACAGACGTTGTATTACTAAACAAAACGGCTATTTATATTAGCAAGGAGATGATACAATCTCAGAGCTTTCATTGCCAACCATTGAGTTGGTCCAATTCAGTGCTTGCTGTACAATTAATGATGCCCGCATACAACATAAAGTGAAAATGAATAAAATAACTTTTGTGATAAATAAGGAAATTATCAGATCTAATAAAAGTGCACGAGAGGACATTGCCAAGAATTTATTAGCGTAAAGGTGCGATAAAGTCACAGTGCTCGACCGTGTTCATTATTTATCGCAGTTTGACATAGCATTGACCTTTTTAGACCAGAACAACATCAATATAAATTTGTTCATCCACTGATTATGTCTTTTGAATTTAAGTTCTACTTTTACCCTTCCAAGGCGGTAACCCCAAGGGTTCTCCATGTCGTCAATTGTTTATGACGTCTTATTTGAATTGACATACTTATAACAACATGCTCTCTTTTCCTCTCTTCTTCTTTTCGCTGCGTGGGGAGGCTGTGCTTTGTGATTGTGGCGATTCCTTATATGCATATTTCACTTTTTTTTCAAAGATATTTTATACGAACATCTAGCTATTATGTCTATGACGTGAAATTGATGATTTACTGTTTAATTTTAATAAGCACCGGGAGTTATCTTATAAAATAATTGTTTCGTCCCTCTTGTTTTATTGTTGATTAGCTGCAGTTCATTGATAGTGTTTTTAAATCATATCATCTCAAGATTGTGGGCCTAATTTTCGAACAGTTCCTATATAAGCAAACAAGCACAAGTTGTCAAGGTGAATTAACTCCAGCCTACCCATTAACTCGAAAATGTTGCATGCAAAAGCACTCAAACATAATTATGGACATAAGACGCTAATAACATTTTTAAGGGAAAACGTATTTACCCAATGTTCCGACAGGTCAGAAAAAGCCACTGCATCCCCACGTAGACTTAAATTAGAGAGGAAAAAGAGCAGGAGTTGATAATTAAATCAATTAAAACCCATAAAACACTCAACAAAAAACAACTGGGCGTTCAGTAACAAATCACATTGTTACTGGGGGTTTAAAATAATCGTTATCAACGCTGTAAACCTTTCTAAAGATAATCTTGTTCATTTCATTGTCTGATTTCGCAATTTCTATAAATGATTTTCTGAAAAATTCACCAAACCGATTTCAGCGACAATTGCTTAAGACAATAAATAGATGATTTCTTTGGAAAGGCGATGATGTCTTTCTAACTTTCTAAGACGTTCTCTGTCTCTGGAAGAGAACAGGCTAACGGTTGCCACATACAAGAGTTCACATCTTACGCTAAGACTTGTAGGAACGCACAGTGAGTTTAACTGTCAAAGAACAAAAAAGCATACAAAGCAGACAAGGGCGGGAAAATTTGTCTTCGGAATATTGACGGTATACCTTGAAATGACGTCATAAAGCTAAGCAGACGCCATTGCTTCTTATGCATTTCGTGGTAAAAATAACATTATATAGTCAAAATATGAAAGAA
Source organism: Corbicula japonica (assembly GCA_038501625.1). Taxonomy (NCBI): domain Eukaryota; kingdom Metazoa; phylum Mollusca; class Bivalvia; order Venerida; family Cyrenidae; genus Corbicula; species Corbicula japonica. Next base: position 10,817,767 of record JAZAYU010000014.1, read on the forward strand.
TATAACGTATTAGTTATAAAATAGTAACATATTATTTCAATCTCCTTCCAAATAAGTTACAATTACATTGTCAAAAATATGATTGAATATATATTTTCCCGCGACATATCCCGGTATGGTAGGATAATAGAAATAACGCTTCCGGAGGTTAAAGATGAAGTCATCATGTTTTTGCAGATGGTTGAAAGTATTATTTAAATGACTGCGTATAATTTATACAGTGATCGGTGAGATGTTATGTTTCCATTACTACGAATGAATTAAAACCAATTACATTATTTTGCAAATGCATTTGATGATTTATTCAGCTTTTATCTCTAGAAGCTCCCACTGTAATTTATGCAGTAGCTCTATTTGTAATTCATGTAGTTGTACTTGTAATTGATGAAGAAGTTCTTATTGTAACTGTCCTTTCGCTATAAGCCTCAATCTTGAAACTTATCCAAGATTTGCCTATTATCCTAAAATTTAAAAACACTACTCGTATAAGGTATATTATGAATGTTAATTTTTTGACTCGAAACTTTAAATCTTATTCGAAGATTTAAGATCTTTGCTGTAATAAATGGATTATTGTCATTTGGAGTTAAACAAAAGACAGTGACCTTTATTGATGTTTTTGTTTGGCCTGGGTATTTATCTGTGATACATGATGTCGGTTGTATTTGTTATTGGCATCAAACTATTACATATTACTTGGTTGCGATATGAGTGGCTGGTTGAGAATGCTCAGACTAGATTATGACAGCTTTATTTGCTAATTTTAGCTATTTTTATTTTGTTAATGTCCATCTTAAACAGGGAGATACCTGTCTAATAAGTTATCAAAATGTATATAAGCCAAAATATCTTCATGGACATGATGAATTGCTTGTAAAACAAATTGTTTTTTTAGTTTTTGGTTTGACGAATATGACGTTAAATAAAGTTTGTTTCTTATATAACGTATGAGTTGACATGTTGAATTCTGTGCAGGGGATAGACATTGTTAGCTTAATCAATCAACAAATAGAAAATGATAGGCCACATCATATGGACAGATATAAAGAAATAGGCTAAGTCATACCGATGGATAAAAAGCAATAGGCTCAATCATATACATGGATAATGAAAAATAGGCTTTGTCATCTGGATGAATATAGAGTAATATGCTTGGTCATGAAATTGGGTAAGAAATAAAAGGCTAAATCATATCGGTGGATAAGGAGTAATAGGCTAAAACACATATGAATAGATACAAAGTAATTGGTTAAATCATGTGGATGTTTATTGAGTAAAATTCTTGGTCAAATGGACCGGTCAGAAGCAAATGGCTAAGTCATAAGGGTAGGTAAAGTGTCATAGGCTAAATTATATTTCTGAATAAAGAATAATAAGTATATAAAGGGTTAAATTCTTGGTCATATGTATGAATAAGAAGTCATAAGCTAAATCTTATAAATGGGTAAGAATTAATAAGCTAAATCACGTGGTTCCATACGAAAATCGTATGGATGTACAAAGAGAAGTAATTTGGTCATATCGACGGATATGAAGTAATTGGTTAAATCGTTTGAGCTGATATCAAGTTATTTGGGTTATTTTATAGTTGTAGGCAATAGGCTTACAATAACATTGAAGCATTATAGAATTACCTTTTGTTTCACATATTATATATCGCAATAGCCAAAATTTGCAATACTGACAATGACATAAATGTGACAGAGCACAGTCAAACCAAGATTTCCCTATGATAGAATAAGCAATTGCGCCCTTCTGAATAAAATGTCTTTCGTGTGTAAACGTAATGACGTCATATGACGTTTTATGAGAACATTAAGTGCAGAACGTAGAAGTTTTGGACAGGCTTCTGGCAATCTATATCAATGTAAATGATAAATAAAGCATTCACATACATATCCACATCTGCATTGCTGTAAACAATCACTTTGGATTAGTTTCTGCAGAAAGGTATTGGTTAACACAAGAAGGTTATTAAGTGAAAGTCGTAAGATTATGACTGAAGATTATAAAATTGATATTTGAAACAATTCTCAAATCTCAAGCATCTGATTGGCTAAAATGGCAACCAAGTCGCGATTTCAGACAATCAGATGCTTGAGATTTAAGTTTCCATTTCTAGTTTAATAACCTTGGGACTTTGATTAGAAACCACGAAACAAAACTACAAACCTAAGCAAACAGTACCTACAGTTTCTTTGAGACTAACCGGAGACTAGCACTGTTTTCAAACATTTACTTTTAATAAAAAAAACTACATTATATTCCATGTCATTAGTAAGAAAATATTGTTTAACCATTCGGAGTGTGTTGTTATTTCGTCTGCTTACAAGTATTTTTGTACGAACCTTATCAGTGATTCTGTTTGAATCCAATTCGCTGTCATGTCTTCATACAACTCAACTTATTGCAAATACGGAGAGACAATAGACAAAACATAATTAATCGCTTATGCGCACCTGCTATACTCAACCTAATGATAGCATAAAAAGCATATGAAACAGGGTCCGGCAGACTGAAATAAGAGAAGTTTAGAAATGTAATTGAAATGTAATTGCCTATATCATTATTCTCGCAATATTTATACCTAGTTATAGTGATTGTTTTGAAATCACCAATAAGTTTAATTAAAAAGAATGCTCAATAAAAAGTAACCTAAAGTTATTATTCCTGTAAGATTCCTGTAAGAATTAATGAAGAAAATGTATGGCCAGATTCTTTTCTGACAAGACGGAGCAGTGGTGACCTGTTTGGTGAATAATCAGGCGTTCATTAAGCACGTGACCAAAACAAGTTCGTGATTCTATCCGCTAAATGGGCACGGCGCAGTTTCGCCGCTCTGGATATGATTCAAATCAGGTTAAACATGGGTTAGCAAAACTGGTTGAAATCGTGTTTGTTTGCAAAGTACATATCGACATTAATGTGAATTATGTGCACTCACTCACTCATTTTAGTTAAGAGTCTCTGGTTGGTCAAAATGAATGATGGCGCCGTCCGTTAGCATATATAAGCTTGACTGTTTAAAAGATTTATCTGTGGTACATATAATTAATTAGAATCACCATATATAACGTTCAGAAGGAAAACGGGTTTTTGTAAGAAATGTCAGATATTTTTGTATTTAATCTATCTAAAAAGAATTATTGTGTTTTAAGATGAATTAACGTTGTATTTTCACCAGATGTTCACATATGTCGTTCATTATCTTTAGGTTTTCTTCAGCTTATATTATTTCTAGCCATCTTGTCTTAAAAAATAAAAATGTTATTTTAATGCACAAAACAACTTATATATTGTTTCGTGAATTGATGGGGAACGGCTGAGAAGACACCATAAGTGCATTTCTTATATTTATTTGAATTCAGTTATGCAACGATTGTATCGCAAAATTTACAGTCTCAGAAACTGTATTATTTTTTTACGAATCTTTATTGTGAACAATTAAAAGTACATTAAACATTTAAACATTTAAAATATTTCCACGCTAACAGGAATAGAAACATTTGTATTAATAATATCATTTAAGAACCGCTATGTTTTTCTTTTTCATTTTTGAATACAAAAAACATCATATGGAATGACGTTGTCAGTTGTAATTCAGTTCAGTTAGGTACTTGAAACTTGTACGATCCACGACCGAAAAGGGAACCATCGACTTGTATTAATAGCTTGTATATGTGACATGATAATGTGACCTGTACACAAATAATAAAGGAATAAATGGTTGTTTAACTTGCAGAAAGCACTAAGAACAGAATGCAATAATAAACAAACACAGAGTCCTCTGCAAGAATGAACAATTTGTGGTGCAACAATAACAATTAATTATTCCCGCCGTGCAGGAAACAATAGGTACTGACAATTTATTGGCGGGAATGGTATACTTTTGTTGGATAGTATTTAAGTGATATCATGAAAAATGCCTCCAGGTACCACTGGTGTAGAATTCTGTCTGTAATTAAATACAAATACAACAAAAAATATTGTTTTAACATTTTGCACCGTACTGAACCGCACACAATATGACTGCACCTCTTACTTAAAATAGACGCCTACAAGGTAAAACGTGTATTTATAATCCCTATTTAATCTCAACAATACAGTAGAAACGAAAAGATCTTATCAGATTAGCCACATTCGAAAAACAGCAGCCAAAACAAAAGAGAAAAAAACGTAAATTTATAATTTAAAATTTTGCCACTTTTGGTTTGAACCAGGTCACAAGGTGCCCAACCATACATAAACAAGCTGTCTTGGTGAATTAACTTTAACCCACCAACTACTCGAATTGATACATGCAAATGCACGCAAACATAAACTAAAGAAGCGAATGATGTGAATTGTCAAGCGATATAGGTTTGTACTCGATAACATTTCTTGAGACCAGGCCACCAGGAGTTAAAACAGCAAAAACACGGTGGCAGCAATAAACAGGAATAACTCAATAAGCTTTTACGTTTTCTAAGACTTCGCTACAAACTCCTAAAGCACTGTCACTTTCTTGCAAACAAAGAGGTAGAATGTCATGCAGGAAGGGAGAAATAAGATGAAGGAATTGATAATGCCTTTTATTATTATTAAATGTATACAATTTACAAATAAAATCTGCATAACAGACTGATTGTCTTTTTTTTCATCCGCATAGTTATTTTGAATTACATCTTATATTTAGATTTACGTGATGAAACTTGCAAAAAAGCATATCAGGAATCGCCACACTCACAAAACACAGCCTCCCCACGCAGCGAAAAAGAAGGGAGGAAGAGAGAGAGAGCGCATGTTTTATATAAGTATGTCAATTAAAATATGACACCACAAACAATTAACGAAGAAGAGAACCTTTGGGGATACCGCCTTGGAACGGTCAGTGGCAAAACAAATTGCCACTGGGGGTTTAAACCAGGTTCTAGGGTGCACCAACCTCACACTTGCCCCAACAGGTTCTCGTATCACAAAACAAGTACAAGTTGTCTTGGTGAAATAACTCCAACCCACCCATCGGCTCAACAATGATGCATGCAAAAGCACACAAACATATAAAACATAAGAAGCTAATAGCATTGCAAAGCCAAAGGGTGGGTACTCAATGATCTTACCGAGACCAGAACACCTGGAGCAAAATCAGCAAGAACACGATGACAGGGATAAAAGAAACAAATCGAGCTTCTAGGTTCTTTTAAGAAAAGATTTGCCCATAAACCTTCATAAACTCTTAAACCCCTGCCACCGTCGTGCAAAAGTTTTTTTTTCTCAATTTGTGTTACCAATAACCTTGTTTCAAAGTGTAACTGCTAACTGGTATGCAAAGACTGCTTTCACTGAAAGTTTAAACATTGTTACAATTTAAAAAAATCAGCAGCAAGGAGTTCGCAATAAGTATATAAGAATGCATACAGTAAAACCTGTATTAGCAGCCACCTGCGAATAGCAACCACATGTCTTAAACAGCCAGTTTGAATATGACCTAAACTGACATTTTGATCTCATTTTTTACTATCTGTAACAGCTACCTGTCTTCAGCAGCCACTTTTTATCACTTCTTTGGGTGGCTGCTAAAGACAGGTTTGACTGTATTATTTGTTTATAAATAGAGGTATCAAGTCTAACAAATATTATTCAGTAAGTGTGATAGTGTCTCGATTAGAGCTTGACAAGTTCATTTACTTCAGTATAGTTAACATAAGATAACTCTGTAAAAAAGCTTAATATTCATTTAAGAGCGATAAAGGTGTTATTTGCTCTTGTCGATATTTTTCAGTGAACCTGGTGAGCTTAAAAGGATGAATATGAGCGTACGATGTGGCTAAATCATGTGTACAAAGAAAACACCTAAAATGTTTGTTTTAAGCTCCTTTATAAGAAAGCTTTCACTTTTTTAAATAATTTTATGTCTGAGAGTCAGATTTCAAGATTTCCCTTTTATCAGAAAAAGGAAGTAAAATACAGATAATTATTGTTGTTTTTTATCCGGGACAAACACTCACAAATTTAAATAATTTCTGACTGAGAATTTTATTAAGAAATACTTATAAACACCTATTGAATCAGCAAGCATTATTTAGCTAACAGAATGTCAGAATGTATGTAACTGTGTAACTTTAATACATTTGTATAGATTTGTGAATTCTTTTTTAATAATAGAAATGGTAATTTGGTCCATTCAGGATGTACTTGGTCTTCGTCGAATTCATAGTTTACTTAGAAAATTTCATCGAAATATAACCAATGTATAATAATGATATAAATATAAAAATATAAATATAAATCAAAATATTACATATTATATTAAACGCGATTTGTAGTGATTAGGTAAACGTGAATGCACATTGGACAAACAATAGTTGGAACGACGTAAACACCGTGTAGCAATATACTGAGTCAGTTTGAGGAAGAATCGAACAATCCTGTAGACAGTCACATTCGTCTTGATTGTCATGTCCATTTTTCTTTCTTAGACATATCATTTGTAAATGACATAACATCCACTTAGCGAAAAAAACTCATAAACTACAATACATTTCTGTTGCCCTTATTGACTTTTTGTTCCAAGTGGACCATAAATCTCTCCCCAGCCGATTCATACCACACAAAATCTTTAATAAAAAAAGAATAATGAAAATTAATATGGGCAATTTACAGACTGATAAACATATCTCGTATAGTACTTCAGCATGACAGTAAGATAACAAATTAATCTTCGGCAAATTTAAATATTGATCAAGTCTACAATTTTTTTATAACCACATTGAAATGTAGTCCTAATGATTACATTCATTAAGTACGTTAAACTTTAAGATATAACGCACCACCATCTATTTCCGATTCTGCAATATTTTATGTCAACACTTTGTGGGGATAACACTTGTTTTGCTTCTTTCCTGTATCTTATGCATGCCTTTGTAAAGAATGGTGCAGGCTTTTTGTTCTTTACTTTTGTAGTGAGTAAATCGCATTGGTAAGAACAATAAAATAGTAGTCTCACTACTAGACATTAACACTGTTTAAATACATTCTGCAATTAAAAGAACATTCAAGATAGAAGAGTATAAGAGAAGCGCGTCACGGGAAACGGGAAAAGAAAGCATTAAAGGTTTCATGACCACCGTACTTACGCTATCAATCGTTTGAAATGGAATACAATTTGTACTATTCACTTGTGTACAGTTTAAGTTGCCCTTAACCCGCAACTTCAGTGTTGTAGCAGTTTAGTTAATTTCAAATTATTTTCTTGGATAAGCTCAAGTTAACCTATCCTTAAATATGTACATGTATTTGATTTCCATGTTTACTAAAAATATTCTAAGAGTCACATTGAATTTGTGAAATTTTGCTACATTTTGTTTTTGTTAAATTACATTATTATTCACGGAACCATTGTGATTCTTAAACTTCTACTAAAATGTTAGTGCAGTTCACAAATTTCTGAAAGAGCTTATTATAAGTGATTTAAATAACATTGGATTGTTGTTATGAAGGAGTCGGTGAGTGCTAATAAAATTAACGCAAGAAAAGCATACTGATGAAAGATACACGCCTAAGATAATACCTGCATTGATAGGAACATAATTAAATACAAACACTCGGAAGAAAAAAATAAATTAGCAACGGTATTTTGTGAGTCTTTGGATTAATTTATTAAAAGTGTGATACTTGCAAAGATGTAAATGCTTCATTTGTGCACGAAGCACCCCTTCATTTCAAGAACATTGTTCCTGGCCTTCTGAAGCGCTACCAAACGTCTGACTGAAGCATTTGAAATTCAACTCCCATTTATATAACTAGTAGTATTGTTTTTGCCATATAATGTCAGTGGATCTAAGCACATCACCAAAAAAATTTAGAATAGAATATGAAGTAATGTTTTCTGCACTGTGCGACTGAATGTTACATAAGTTATTATCGACAAAAGACATCCTACAACCGCTCTGGTTAGCATCTGTCTCGCAGATGAGAAAAAAATGCGATCTTTCAATATGTATTAGATGTGCAATCTTAAGCAGCATTAATCAAATGCTTTAAATAATATTAAAATTGAACTTTGAAAGCCGAACAGACAAATGTGAAAATATTACAGACTCGGTTTAATTGAGCATGCTCATGTGCAGTAATGGAAATGCATGCCCAAGCTGCCTTGCCGCTGCTTTAGCGCAACTCAATATTTACACCAATTGTAGTACAAATTCGATCCATTCCAAACGATAGAGTAAAAAAAATGACATATCAGGAATGGTCACATCAAGCAAAAAGTAGAGAGGAGAAGAGAGCATGGTATACCAATAATCAGTTTCAAAATGGACGCATAATAAAACAATTAACGAAAGTGAGAACCCGAGGGGTTACCGCCTTGAAACGGTCAGTGGCAAAACAATTTGCCACGGGGGGGGGGGGGGGCGTTAAACCAGGCTCTAGGGTGCACCGACCTCAAACTTGCCTCAATAGGTTCTCATATGAACACACAAGTACACGTTGTCTTGTTGAAATAACTCCAACTCAAGTAAATGTTGCCAAAATATTGGAATGGAAAGCCCACAAAATGCCATATCCATTAATGATGTTGTCAAATAGTTCTTGTTAGGGAGTTATATCAGCGGAACTATTACGGCTGGGGAAGAAATACAGACAGTTCTCTTAAACCCATAACATTCTACTAGAAGATATATTAGAACTTGTTATCTAAAGTATTATATCATATTATTGAAATAAATATTCTGAAATTCCTAGACATGTAATAGTCTCAGACGTTTATGTTCAAAGTCAAAAAGTTTGGCACCACGTGTGTGTTCTGACCCAAATAATGATGTTTGAAGTTTTTTTCTTGGGTTAACAGAACATACAATCAGAGAATCAATGAACTTTTATGCACTCCGTTGGTGGCACCATACAGGATATTATTCCACGAGTTTGATAGGAAATAGCCCTCGCGATGCAAATCTTTTAAATCGAATATGTAAATGTATGAAGACATTTTAATCATGATTTTATTGGAAAACAAGATCTGTCATTGGTCGGATATTCAGAGTAAGGACCCGGGCGAAAAATAGTTATTAGCTGATTATAGTTTATTCCGGCTATAGTAAAAATTCGAGTAACAAGAGGTGTTAAAATGACAATGTCCGTTTGTTGTTTGATTTTTATACTTAACCCTCTAACAAGCAGACAGATCTCCAAAACCTATTACAATACAAAGGATAGCTTGCATATTTCACTTTTTATTATAATGACAGTAGTTTAGACTGTGCTGTGTGGCGACCGTAAAACGTCCCCCGTACTTTCAATCAATTTTGTTATCTTTTTATCAGGGATTGCATTTAACATTGACTTCTAACACATCTCCCCAGCCACCCCAATTCTCTAAGATGATCATTTTATTACCCACGCTCTTTTTTCTTCTACTTTTTGGCTGTGTTAGGATGCTATGTCCATTCCTGATATGCATTTTCACTTTTTGCCAAATTAGGAACAAGAAAAATAATAAAATAATGTTATCGGAAAATATGAGTTTGTGACAGAAATTATAGTTTAGCTTTATTCAGAATGCATTTTCCATGTTATGATTATAAAAACATTGACAGATAGATGAAAATTCGTAAAATTTGAAACTATAATAACCAATAACTAATAACTATCAGATACGTATTATACAAATCGTTGTTATTGCTCCCTCCCATAAAAACTAACGTTTCTAACACATGTTTCAGGCACCAGAAATATCAAAATGCCTAGACAAGTTCAAAACAATTTTGTTCCAAGCACAATTTACATTGTCAATCTGATTCCGAGAAAATAGGTAAAATATGCAGAGCCAGGTGTCTATTTTGTAAATAAATATAGCAAGGCAAGCAGCTGTCTATCAATAAATAATAAAAGGTTATTGTCTCCTGCATTATTGTCAGATCAAAGGAAATTACCTGTTAAGGTGATACATGAAAATTACGTAAAGTAAGTTTTGTTGGCTTATGCAGAGCCGGTTTTCTTGCATACCAGATCAGGTCATCCGGTGTTTTCACCCGTGTAGGAAATTTTGATTCTACACCCCCCATGCAGAATGAGTCACGCGCCTTATATGACGTCAGGACGTCTGACGCATTTATGAATGAACGATGGAATGTCTCGTATATCACTCCGCTACTATAAAAAAGAAGTGCAAAGAAAAATTTACAGGAAAATACCCCAAAATGCGCAAAATAAATACGGTATGCAAGAAAAAGTATCATTCACTTATGTTGGGTTAAGATCGCGTGATCCAGCCCTCGTGAAATATGTACTTAGGCGGTAACTCGGCAGAGCCTCGTTACCGCCCTTGTGCATATTTCACTCGGGTTGGATCACGCGATCTTTACCCAACACACGTGAATGATACTTATAGTCTTTTTTGCTAAGCAAAAAATAGCAAGGAAAGCATCTGCTTCGCAATAAATAATAGGAGTTTCTTGTCTCCTGCCATATTGTCAATAACATATCAAACGAAATTATCTGTTACGGTGATAACATGAAAGAATGTTGAAAATAAAAAGTAGGTTTCGTTCGATCGTACTGCGTGCATTAAGTATTTTCTTACAAAAAAGAATTGCGAGAATTTTATTTGTAACAATAGTAATGTGGCAACGGTTTCGTTTTTTGGAATAATATTCAGTAAGATTCAACAACAAAGAAATTCTGTCGATATCTGTTGCTATATTGCATGTTTTGTTTAAGTGTACTTTTTTATTAAGAAATACTGAATTGTTAATTGAGGTGCATACTGATTAGTTAGTTGTGATATGCACTGGGCTTTGTGTACAGCATTATATCTGTATATACAGAAGCTCAAAGTAAGTATAACACGATTGTAATTTTATGTCGATTATTTGACATGCAAAGAAGCTTTTGTAGACATGATTGCCGAAGATTATAAAACTAAGTTGAGAGACCAGTCTCAAATCTCAAGAATAAATGGCTGAAATGGAGACAGGTCTCCATTTCAGCCAATCATATCCTTTAGTTTTAAGTCTAGTTTTCTTCTTCAGTTTTAAAATCATAGAACAATTACTAGAAAAGTATCCATAGGACATGAACACATAGCATTGCAATTAACACATTCATTCAACAGCGTTGAAATGTGAATAACAATGCACTGTGACCTTGACCTAGTAGTTTAGCTCTTGAACACGACATATTGTCATGTTCTGATCGTAAAAAATATCTTCATGTTTTAAGGCTTTGGTGGCGACTGGATAGTTTGGGTTTAAACCAGAATGTGTCCTCGGACACTGATGCCCCCACTGCTACAACAACATTTGTAACAAATGGCCATTTATCTGGTAAAATGGTCGCAGGAAAAAAATTCTTTTCTTTATGATCATCTACACATCCTGCTAGATCATCTGTGCAACTTTGAAAGAAAGCCGCCCAACAGTTAATGAGGAGTTGATGCCACAAGATTTTGGAACGTACTTACAGACATAAAGATAAGTGCAACTCTATGTTCCTCCAACTTCGTGGGGGCATAAAAATCCTTCTAATTTAAGTAGTGTTAGTATGATTTTCCATAGATAAGTGTTTTAGAACAAAGTATTCAATTAATTAAATGAGACAGCTTTTTTTCAATTTGTCATGTTGGCAGATGAAATAAGATTATTAATAAGTGAAAAAGTTAAAAATGAGAGCAATGGTTCAAACCATAAGTCATCTATACATAAACATTTTTTTTCATGTCATGTCCGCTTAATTTCTTTCAACTAATTAACGTTGACTGCACTCGTAAAGCTTAGCCAACAGCCTAGCAAACGTTCAAAAGAGACGCGAATGAAATATTATTATTTAATCATTGTTATTTTTGTATACCAAAAGTTTTTTCTTATAGTATCATGTCTTATTTGAAATGAATATCTTGAACTAAACACTCAACAAAAGTTCTACTTGGTCATCAATTGTATTTGTTTACAATGTGTGCAAGTTTCGTTTCTTTCCGACGTCAAGAGAGGTTGTGGAAAAAACTGTTTTGTCTTGAAATCAATTCTCTAATGTCTTTTTAATCTTTATTGATTGTTTTCTTGAATAAATCCAATACCATATACTTACACCGCAGTGTCAAAATTAGAACAGATTTAAATTGAAGGGAGGTAATTTTAAAATTGGATACTTTGAAGGGGATTTATTTGCTGTTGATTAAAAAGTTTTTATATTTTTCCTACTAATGAAGGGTCCTGTTAAAACAAAACAAGAAATTAAGAGCAAATTTCTGTTTGCTTGACCTTTTTATGCAAGAAATACATTTTAAGCAAAATTAAGGATAACTCTCGCCAAACTATTCCAATGTCAATTATTACAAGATTAAAGTTTCAGTTGAAGACTGTTGTTGGCATATGATCATAAATAAAGAGTGAATTCAATGTCTTTCTAATAAAAAATACGGACAAAAAGTGACCAATTAGAACTTTTGGTGAGTGTATTCGAGAATTTCAGATCTGAAAAGTGAGTTATTTGAAGTGGCCCCAACTTTCTTTCTTTCTTTCTTTCTTTTCTTTCTTTCTTTCTTTCTTTCTTTTAATTTTGCTTTACGGTAAAATAGACATTACGTAGGCTCAGTCTGGGTACATTCATTTTTTATGTATTGGCGTGATCTGTTGCAGAAATGTTTCACATCTAGATATATACGCTGGTCGAAATATGACATCAGCAGTGCTAAGCATTTGTTTGAGTAACAAGTACTTTTGACAATAGATGGACAAGCTGCTCGAAAATTCTGTAGATTACATTAAATGTTGGCAATATTCCGAATGGTTTATCGCCAACAAGGGAATATAATTAACAAGAAAATTTATAACATATATATGAAGGCACTTGCGCAACAGTTATATTGGTTCATATATGGAAGGCGGTTTGCAGCATTGACACATGAAAAGAGGTCTACTCTTTTATTTAACGTTTCGGCCTAATGGCCTTTATCAAAATCCACAAAAAGCATGCACTTCTACACTTTTACATGCCACATCACGTGGAGTGTATGATGTTTAGAAGAAAATTGTATAAAGTACTGTAGCAATAAAATAATAATACTTATCATATTTAAACGGAATACCTGCTTGAGTTACATTACATAATGAACGTCCCTCGTATGTTTCCAATAGAGCTTGAGTCATAAAATGAATAAAGTCAGGTGGTAATGAGAGAGATACAGAAGTTTGTGACATGTTTATGGCATAAGGCCACACTCATCAACTGTAACATTTGCTCACTAATGACATTCTTATTGTTGACGTAAAACGCACTTTTAATCAACTGTCAGCATATTTCTATGTTATATCGGTGTATATCAAATGATATCGGTGCATTTATAAACACCATTATGAAAAGCCAGTACATCAAATATGCTCATTGCCTGTTTTATTCATTAATTGTAAGTCATTGACAGTTAAATGAAAACAAAACGTGTTATTAACCCACACAAATAGTGTCTGAAAGCCAATGAAAACTAGAGCATGATTGGAAACCACCTACCACAAAAATCGTTATTTTACTGGAAATTAGAAAAATATGTGAGCCGAGTAAAAAATATCCGTCGCTTCAATTTAATTCGTTTTAATTACGTTAATTGGATACCTTCAAACGATTTGTCATTTTCTTGAGTTCATTGTTTAAAGGTTCATATAATAAAACATAAATATACACTCATATTTTATAAAATTATTCATGAAGAAAATTGTCTGGACAACATGTTTTACAGCCAAATCGCGAAAATAGCAACGGCAAGGCTGAAAAAGGGAAATTAAGAAATTCATGCTCGGTGAATGTTGTTCAGTGATTGTAACGTTTTGTTATTGCATATTTACTGCACATGACACTGAGGTCTAGATCTTTCGATTATATTATTTGTTTTAAAATCACACTGTTTAAGAAAATAGTAGACACAGTGACATTATGATCTCTATAAACACTTTGAACGGGCTATTACGGAAACAGCTTCTTAATATATGAATTGCGTGACCACCGATTTTGCATTTATAACGTCAACCCGGGACACATATATAAATGTATATATACATTTTAACTGCCAAATTCTGATTATTGGCAACAAGTGTTTTTATTTATAAGCGTATTAAATATGTATATAAATGCATTTTTATTTAGTAAAAAATAGATATTATCTGCATGCGTGACTTTTGAGCTTTCCAGACAAAATGGCATTAAGGGAACAATAAAATTATTGTTTTATATTCCCTTTACATTGGCAATTAGGACAATGAAATTTACATTCTTCTTATTACGAAAAAACAACATTATTTGTATAATTAAGACTGATATAATTCAAATAAAAACAAATAAACGTTAGATTAAAATTAGTTAAGCGGAATCTAAGCACCTAGAAATTTTAAGAATGTAATAAGTTAACACGTACTCATGCACACTATAATTTCCGACCCGGACGTTCTGATACCAACAGAATATAAAATATATTACCATTTCTACCGAAAATCAATATGACTATATTACAGCTTTTAACAACACGTCGAAGATTCTTGGCAGTCTGATAAATATGGAATATTATAGTATGCATTCTGTAGGTTCTTATTTTTCGAGTTGGGTATGTAAACAATATCGCGCGAGACCGAAAGTCGAGCGTGATGTGATTACATACGCAACGAGAAATAATACGAAGCTACGGAATGAAGACTGTCATAATGTTCCTTTTATTATATACCCTTCTCGCTCATACAAATTTAATAAACTAAACAACAAAATTTTAGTCAAAAACGTGGTTTACATAATAACAGAAATAAAAATAGTAACGTGATAGTAAATTTATGATTAGAGTAGAAAATTTATGAATGGCGTAAAAATACCGTAACGTTTGTAAAACTGCGACGAAAATTTCCTTTTTTGGAGTTCTTTATGTGTCGGAATATTACGACAACCTAGTGTGACGTAGTATATGACGTCACATAGAACACTGGAAGCAGCAAAATAAAGAATTGGGAATGCACATTGTTTGATACGGAATTTCTAATCTGACGAGTTGTATCAATTTTGCGGATTAACGATTCACTATGCTAAAATCATTCATGGGAAAATAATAATTATACATAATAACCATTTTCCACCATCGGTCAACAATTTATACTCAAGGTCGTTAAAACAAACATTTCAGATTGTAAATTATCCTTTTTTGATGGTGTTGTCCCATGTGCAACATCTTATGGGATTTACATTTCAGACCTTTTTACTTTCCTAGAGTGCGTAACAATGTAAAGATTTCAAGAAAAAGGTTTTTTGCCTGACAGAATAACTTAAAACAGTGGCATTAATACCAATGTAACACAAACTAAGAAAACAATTGGCCACTATAAGTTTATACCAGGTTCTAGGGTGCAACAGACCTTACACCGTTATTAAATGCGTGTGTTATATGTTGGTGTGCTTTTGCATGCAACATTGTCAAGTTGATGGTTGTTTTTACTATAACAACATGTGCTTGTTTGGTCATAAGTGAACCTGTAGGGTCAATAGTGAGGATGCTGTGCCTAGAATATGGTATAAACTCCATTGGCAAAATGTTTTGCCACTAACGGTCTCAAAGCGATAACCTGTCGGCTTCTCATTTCTTATTCTCATTTCTTAAATTGTTTGTGGTTCTATTTTGAAAGTTTTTCATTTTATAAACCCAGAGGCTGCGTTTTCTGGATGTGGCTATTTAAAGATGAGTTCAGCCTCTTTTCGTAGATAACATCTTTATAAATATTATTCCAAAATGAAACATTTTTTTAACTAACATCACTAATTTTTGCTTTCAAAAAAAGTAATATATGCATATCAGGAATCGCCACACTCACACAAAGAAATCAATCTTTGAAGTATGGAAAACTGATGATAAACTGTTACTATTTTGTTAAGCAGCTGCGCACCAAGATACCTTACATAAATGTGCTTGTCTGATTGCATTTCTCTGTCAATACGCCGTGATATAACTGTGCAATGACCGCCATGATGATACGTGCTCTAGCAGATAATGCTATTAAAACGATCGCACTTATTTATATTTCCTGTCATTAAAGTCTTTGATGCGAGTTGCCACTGAAAGTTGTTAAGGAAAACACAATGAAAAAACTTAATTATATGTAAACTGAGTGCATGTTTCTGTATCAAGCGATAAAGGAAGAAAATAGGCAATTTTAAGTATCGAGTTCTAAACTGAAGATAAAATGAAATAAGCACATGTTCTGGGTGTAAAAATCTATATTTTGTCAAATTTTAGTAGACCACTGAACCTCAATCTAATTAAAATCATCTCCTGAAAACCATTATGCTACCAATGAACATTTTAAAGATCAGACTTCGTTGATACTGCCATGATCCTCTAATTCAATCAGTAAAAACACCATCTGTAATATAATCATTGCTAGAAACAATCTTTTATAGTATCTTTTCAAGAAAGGGTTAAATTGTCTTACCTATTTTACACAATATGATAAAATATATTGTATTGACTGTTAGAAATTATTTAAGGTTTTTCTTTGTGACATTTGGCTGGCAGAATGTTTTTCTCAGGTGATAAGCAGCATATACAATTTAGTAGTATTGTAACGTGTTATATGTTGGGGGTACAACGTAAATTTGTTGTTGTTGTTTTTTCTGTTATAGAATAATTACTATATTTTGAATACGATAGAAAGTAAAATACCGAACCTCACACCTCCATGGCTCATTTTTCGTTTTCTATACGTATATATAATTAAAAATCAATTAAACAGGTTATTTTATTTCTCGTGTTAGCGACTGGTTTCTTACCCAGTCATTGTGCCGTGTCAAGAACATACTATGTATATTATGTATATTGCTCTTTTCCAAAAGTGTGATTTTTTCCTCATGCCTAAATATTTGGTAAAATTGATATTAGATAATTTAAATGCTATAGTAAAACTACCATTTATCTAATCTAAAAAAAAAAGCAACATATGCATATCAGGAATCGCCACACTCAAAAAACACAGCCTCCCCACGCAGCGAAAAAGAAGAGAGGAAGAGAGAGAGAGCGCATGTTTTATATATGTATGTCAATTCAAATAGGACGCCACAAACAATTAATAAACAAGAGAACCTTTGGGGATACCGCCTTGGAACGGTCAGTGGCAAAACAAATTGCCACTGGGGGTTTAAACCAGGTTCTAGGGTGCACCAACCTCACACTTGCCCCAACAGGTTCTCGTATCACAAAACAAGTACAAATTGTCTTGGTGAAATAACTCCAACCCACCCATCAGCTCAACAATGTTGCATGCAAAAGCATACAAACATATAAACATAAGAATTTAATAGCATTGCAAAGCCAAAGGGCGGGTACTCAATGATCTTTCCGAGACCAGAGCACCTGGAGTAAAATCAGCAAGAACACGATGACAGGGATAAAAGAAACAAATCGAGCTTTTAGGTTCTTTTAAGAAAAGATTTCCCCATAAACTTTCATAAACTCTTACACCCCTGCCACCGTCGTGCAACCAAAGAGGTAAGCATAATGATCAACTGGCCTGCAGAGCGCTGTAAAATATCATGTTGGTAACCTTTCTTTTAAATTTACAGATGGTTTTTACGAATAACCGGGAGAAATTAACATTGCCTTTTATCTTCTTAAGTTTATAAATTAAATCTCCATAAAAAACTGGCTGTGAAATTCCTTGTTGCAATAGTGATTTTAAACTGCAGCTGTATTTATGAATTAGATCTGGATATCAGCGATAAAACTTGCAAAAGGTTTTCCTTAATTTGTGATACCGATAACCTTGTTTTAAAAGTTTTTCTGTAATGCAAAGATTACGTTCATTGAAATCATTCACATCGTTGCAAGCTCTTGAAAAGCGAACAAGCTGTGAGATATAAACCCCGTAAGAAGTTGCACGAGGAACATCGCCGTCTAGAAACGGAAAATTTACTATTGTACGGTGTTTTGTGCATTTTAGGCAACCAATACATAGTAGGTACTTTGTCTTGTTTAGGCTCAACACTGATTCTAAATTTTGTAATTTGTAGAGTGTGTGAAGTAACAATATCACAGATGAAGAAGTCAGTGTATAAGCATTAGTGCTATTAAGCTCTTCAGTTTGAACATTAATATAGTGTATACGTCACACTATAATAACATTATTTGAAGCCTTATCAGCAGGTGTTAAAACAAATTTGTTGTGAAAATCTTGAATACCTTTTTTCAAATGACGAAAGTTAAAACGAGGTCGAGGTGGTAGTAAAGCTATGTTTCTTTTATAGAAGGATATACGAGTGTCAATTATTTTGAATATTTGTTTTTTCCAGTTTGAAAGAGCATTAGGCTCAGCATGTTCTCGTTTACACCATTTATTGCAAAAAGAGTTTAAAGACTCTGCAATTTCCGCACGACAGGTATTAAAGTCGATGTCCGATGGAATTCTGTATTTTGGACCTTTTGAAATTAAATTGCGGATTCTAAAGTCTTTGATAACATTTAGATCCCCTGTAACGATATGACCGGCAGGTTGATAGCAAAATTTTGAATTAGAACAGTCTCAAGATAATGGTGTGTTTTCAACAATTTGTAAATCCGAGGTAATTTTGTTGTAATTGAAAATTGTGTTTCTAATAGGCTTGTTATATTTATAACAAACGATGGGTGTTTCAGTATTCTTGAAATAATTAGGTATAGCCGATTCAACAGTTTTATCTTTAAATATACTTGGAAGGTCAATAAAATCTATGCCTTTATTTAAAAATGAAATTTTAAGGAAATGTCTTTGGTGATCAGATTCCAAGTCAATATGTGGTCTTAGAACATGCCGAGTGTAACACTGAGTAAGGCTTGCAACCTCATAAAGTGGATGAGTTCTAATAACAATATCATCGGCTTCCTTATCCACTTTTTGTAAACTTGAAATAGAAAGAGAAGCTAAACGCGACAGCATAGCATGTCTTCCAGAATGTTTTAAAATATTTTGAAGGTCATGAATAGAACGATGAACACGTGATTTTCTTTTGATGTTACCATTAGTCCTTATCCCATGTGACCTCGATTTTCGTTTTCGTATTTGAAGCAATCCAAAAATGTTAAAATCAGGGTTTTTTGAAATGTTGCCTTCTTGATAAATATTATCATTTAAACCAAGTGGATAAGGAGTTTGTAGTTTTTTTTATCCAATTATCTTCTGAAACAAGTCTTGCTCTAATTTTAAATGCTCTTGAAGCACTGTTATCAAATATAATTTTTTCCACAGGTTGAATACTAACGTGTTTTAAAGTGTGGCCTGATTGTTTAAAATGTTTATATAAATATGTATAAGTTTTGATACCAAATATTTTGACATTAGGAACAGCAGTTAATGAAAAATCACCGAAAACAATGAGCACACCTTCCTTTTCTTTTTGAATATGTGATATAAGTAAGGATAATAAAAATCAAATGCAGATTATTTTCTTAAATTGCTATCAGGTGACCTCTTTCCGTACTTGTCAAACAGGTAAATTTGAAAATAACACATATGTTGCAGACAGCACGCTAGCTGATGAATTTCATTTTCTATTGAAATGCCCTCTCTTTCTTTGAGCTTAAGAAAGGATTTATAAAAAGATACTATCGATAAATCTTAATATATAAAACTAATAAATCCTAATCCAAAAATAATTGAAAACAAGGCGTTAATGACTTTAAAACCATTAAAGAACTTTAAAGAATATAAAAGTTCCTTTGAATTCTAATGGAAATTTAAAGTATGTAAATTAGGCATTTTGTAAGGCAGCAAAAACGCTTGATATTTCTTAATTTTATGTCAGTAATACCAAACGGGCATGTTATATATCGCCTTTCTCTAGTAATAGCAGAGAGCGCGTTTGATAAATAAAATAAAAATATAATTGTAACTATAATGTACTTACTAATTTCATAATTTACAGCAGAGACTGGAAATTGGTATATGATTATTTAGATTATGAACAGAATCGAACTGTCAACAATCCAAGACATTAAAGTGTAACAATAGCTTTGATTAACAAAGAAGAACTAATTAGTACATGGCGGAACATTGACACACATGGTCGAATAACATTAACGAGATGTAAATTCTATTGACTTGTGAGTGCAGATTTCATTCCTTTTGTCATAAATTTGAATAACATTCCTCAGGATTAATAAATTTATCATTCGGAAATAAATCTACATATAAACTTTAATAAAACAGTCAGAAGAAAAGCAAATTGAAACTTCGAAAAAAATGTAAGCGATCCAAAATAAATAAATTTGGTTAATCTGGAAAAGAACTAACGAACTAACTAACAAAGTAAAAGCTACCGTTATTTGTTTGAGTAGCTAGCTATAAGTCGGATAATTTGTGAAAACTTTTAACCTTATTAATTTTCCCTGAATGCTTATGTAGGCAGTATATAAATAATTTCTTATATACCGATCTGTCGTGAATTACCAAAATATTTAAAAGAAGCCCCATACTAGCTGCATTTACATCGTTTGTGTTTAAATTTAAAATCAACAAATATCATGGTCTGGTAGCCATTCTATATTTTTGCTGGATTGGATTGGATTGGAATTGACCGAGGCAACTTTGTTCGTATGGCTTGTGTGTGATAATTGAACCATAGAACATAGAAACGTTATTACGAGCTTTGCGCAGCGAAGATCATATGGATTAATTAACCAAGAACTAAAAGTACTGAAAGCCAGCGAAGACGTTTTGCCTATTGCTTTCTTTTATTAAGAGAAACGCCAGTCCCATGATTCTCATATGGATTGTCGTATAAGAGTATGTCACATTCAGACAAAACTGTTTTATAATGCTGGAGTGAAAGCTTATGATCGAGGGCATGAGAATGTTTCCTGTTGTATCAAGAGGAGAAATTTTTTAATGTATTATAATAATTATATTATATTATTAAATATATACAAAAACAAAAAGGAACTCATAAAAAGCATGAAAACTGTATGCGAGAATTATAGAATAAATAATATTTTTCCGTAATGTTTTGGTGCGAAGATCGAAAGGTACCTAAATACTACTAAGAATACTGTAACTTTACTCTCTTCTGAGAAATCGTGACTATGCTGATCAATGGATATTTCATTGTTATGAAGATTTTAATCATATGCAACTATCAAATGCTGTACCACTGAGTGCAGTCATACAAACCTTTGTAACGATATTTTAACGACAAAAATATCCAGCACTTGCGACGTTTTGAATACAAAGGTTTTGACACTAATTAGGTTCTGCACTAAGGTACAGATAAACACGGGAAAGTCATAAGATTATGTTGTATAACGCACGAAAAACTACAAACTAATAGCATCAAGGCATACAGCTTCTTTCAGACTAACCAGAGTTTATCTGTTAAAGACTGGCACTTTAAGCACACAATTAACTTTTCTGAAATAATCTCCAAATTGCCTTGCATGAAAGCAAGTGCAACATACACGTAAAACGATTTGGAACTTGTTTGTATTTTAACCAGGTGTTTACATATTATGTTATTTATATTTTCTTTTAATTTCGCATGATTAATCATAATCTTGAATTTGCTTTGCCTGCAAAAATAAAATAGGTTTAACACTTAAAACAACACATACTGTATTAGAAACGTTCAACATTTGAGGGCAGTAGAAATTCGTTCATGTGTACATCAATCTAATTAAACGCTGATATTTTATCGTTAATATGAAAAATACCAAGCAACTGAACTCAGTAAATAAGTATATGAATCCAAAACCCACAAAAGTGAAAAGAACAATAATTACAGTCAATCAATAAGGGTACATAATACTGCTGGACACAGTACAAGATACAAGATATGCCAGCTGTGAAAAATGAACTTTCAAAAATATATTTATATATATTTAAACGACTGCCAACACATATAAAACTAGTTTGTATAAATGTTTTAAAAATACTTATATTTGATTACTTAAATACTACACCTTAAGCCAAGGCAACACGTTTTAGCAACTTCAGGCTTCATATTGAAATTCGGTGTATTCCATTCATATCGACGTGTTCCTCATCAATTGATAAGTTGGCTTATATAAACATTCCAACTGCCAGTAAATCTTAACAAAAAAATAACAAGTGTTTTAAGAGATTTATGCATTGAAGCGGCAATATAACTCACAAAATATGCTTTATTCTGACTGAACTGCACAAGACGCCATGTCAAATTCACTTTAATACGAGACAAGTTGGTTGGCTTGAATACTGAATATTGCTTACAATAAACATTTTGCAGCAAAAACTGTTTTTGTTTTTTTTAATACTGGCGCGCATGCGCCAGTATTTTACTAACGATGCTGTGAACTCTGCGACGCGCAGTCCTGAACTTCGGGTGTATCATTGCGACCACGAGGGCGTATCAAGTAAGTGGTCACCGCGAGAGCAGGCCGAAATGTTCTGCACAAGTGTGAAGCACCATGCAGCACACCATTCCACGAATTCTGAGCGATTGATAGTAAGTTTCCGTGTAATTTTGGAGCATCCATGCCAAAAATTCCATCGGACAATGTAGAGTGAAATCATGACCAGCTACGGCAGTGAACAAGCAACTGGATATGAATGAGTAGTTTAGTTACGCCTGAAAGATTTCGTAGTTGTGTGGCATAAAAAGTAGTGCATTTTAAGAAAATACAAATATTTCGAGAAGGAATGCGAACTTTGAAAGATAATTCTACAAATAAAAACAAGAAAACAATTTAATGTTGTGATTCGCAAGGAAAGGATATTATAAGAACGATTAAAAACAAATCAGTCACGTGACAAGCGGGAGATAGCGTGGGTTGCCATTTTGGTTAGGTTGGAGCAGTTGTGGATCGAGATTTTGCTCGGCTAACAAGGACCGGGCCGGGTCCCAGTGTTCTCCCCAGACAACCGTTAACAAGCTTTGATCTATTTCCAACAAGTGTTAAATTCGCCGACATCCGTTTATTCAAAATCGACATGTCATAATTTTCTGTTTCTTGCATTGTAAACACAGGTCGCTTTTCAATACACACCTCATTCAAGGTTAAGCAATGGGCGATTTGACCAATCACAATCGATTTCTTTACTATCAGCTGGATAACTCCGCCTCTCCACGTGGTGAATTCGCAAGTCTGTCGGTGTCGTTTGATCGTATTTTGGCTCTGTTGACTCTTGATATTCTCAATTAATAGCGGAACCCGGTGTGTTTAACATATTGTTCAATGATTTAAATGAGATGCGATCATGAGTAATTATTTGGTTATTCTTAGTTCTGTGATTAGAAGACAAACACTTCGAAAATTGTACTGTATACATGTATGAACATAATTGTGCGATAATGGAATTGTTTTAAACAAATCTATTGGCAAGTTGCATTCAGAACTTAAATTTCAAAAGAAATACATTCTGTGGCATTTTACTGCGCTATCATCGTAACGATCAGTTCATTTTCGTCGGACACATTTTCAAGTATGCATGCGCGAAAGAACGACGACTCGTCAATTCTATCTTATTTCAAGAGAAACCGGCCTTGTGAGGCTGATGCCAACTCCATCGGGCATTCTGAACTTCAAAATTCTAGAAATGAGATCGAGATCATTTCCGGATAGCCCTTCAAGAGCGACTCTTACGACGCCAAGTACCCCTTCACGTCGTGAAATTACTCCGACGCCGGACGCGGTACCCCAACATGCCGAGACACTGAATCAACGCCGGCTACCTCGAACAGCCAGTTCGATCCAGTCAGGTGTCGATCCTAAGTGGAAGAAAGTCTACTTCTGGTTGCAAGAAGTTGGCAATGTTTTTTATATATATTTACTTAACCTTGTGACTTGCATTAAATAAATAAAATAACTCAATTTCATGCTACTATATATAAAAAGGGAAATATGCATATCAGGAATCGCCACACCAGGGTCTATATAACAACCCTGGCCACACTCATAATATCTCACTCATGAAATGAAAGAAATGTTTTATAATGCTTATGTTACTCCAATTATAGATTATGGGTTAGTTACATGGGGAGGATGCTCAAAAAGACTGTTAGATAAGGTCTTCAAATTTCAAAATAAATTTGCAAAACTGATATTTCCTAAACAAGCTAATGTGCAACGGTTAATTCTTTTCAAGAACTTAAACTGGTTACCAATAACAGACCGTTATAAATACTATATTGCTATTCTTGTTTATAAAACTATTAACAATTTATCTCCTTCATACATGAGAGAATTAATTCATACATGTAACAATGAAAACTACAATTTGCGATCCCAAAGTAATTTGAATCTAGTTGTCCTAAAACCAAACACAGAATACCTTAAACAGACATTCAGTTACTCTGGAATGGTGATCTGGAATACAATACCAGCTTCAATAAAATTTATATCGAAACTTGAATTTTTTAAAAAGACGTATAAAACATATTTGTTAAAAAACAATTCGACTTCTTAGACCACTGCTCTGTAAACATGTGTGATTTTGTGTTGTTATTTTGTTGTTGTTTTTTATTTAATTATTATTAATTATTATTGATATTATTGTATTATTGTTGTGTGTGCGTGTGTTTAGTTAGATGGCCTCTTGAAAATAAGTTTTGTATAATTGTTATTTGACTATGTATGAAACTTAAGAGTTTACCATCTTAAAATAAAGAATTTATTATTATTATTATTATTATTATTATTATAAAACACAGCCTCCCCTGCAGCAAAAAGAAGAGAGGAAAATAAATGATTTGTTTGTTGATTGTTTAATAAAAAAGGGGAACCGTATGGGTTAGCGCCTTGGAACAGTCAGTAGCAAAATAATTTGCTACTAGGGGTTTAAACCAGGTTCTTGGGGTGCACTACATAATTTATTATACCTGTTTGTGTTAACTGAATACCTATTATGATATTATTTTTATATATGTGAAGCTATCTATATGTTTACTGGTATCGTAAATTAATTTAATTTCAGATTGTGAGTGGGGTTTTTCCACTTTATCAAGAGTGAAGACTAAGCTTAGAAGCAGGCTTAACAATTCAACATTAAATTCATTGTTAATGATATCCATGGAAGGTCCTGATGTACTGAAGTTTGATTATAATAAGGCAGTCAGCGCTTGGGCCCAAGAAGAAAAGAGGCTTCTGAAAGTTTAATCCTAATTCTGTCAGTTGTAATGAAACACTGAGTTTGATATGTGTGAGATATCTTGGACAATGAAGGTGAAAAACTAACTATACAGAGTATTTAGTTGGCATTGTAACTTGATGAGATCAGATCAGTTTATGTTATTAAAACACATGTTGACATACTGTTTACACATTGTTTCACATTATTTATGTTTTTTAACTTTGTACCTTTCTTGGCTCTAAAGAGATAAAAAAAACATCTATGTACTATATACAGTTTTTGCAGTAAACTTTGGTACAAATATAAAATTGTATAAAATGATAGTTAAAAAATAAAGTTTCGCGAGCTTATATCCACGAAATATCCAGCGACAACCCTTCCAAAAATCCTGGGGAGACCGTCAGTAAGTTGGCGAATATTTTTGTTAATGCATTGTTGCGATCGACGTAAAAATTAAGATTGTAACTGTTTCAGTCTCTTAAGGTACGTGAGCCTTGTGCATTTCATTGTTGACAATACTCAGTTGTGGCGGAGCCTGATCATCGTTATTCTAGCAAAATTTAACCACTAATCATACGCTTCTGCATCAAAAAGACCCCCGCCTAAGATTCAGGTGAAAAAAAGTGGAAAACCTAATTTCCTTGCATCAGAATACAAGTACCTGCATCTATTGAAATCCCTGAATATACAGAATTATTTGCTAATGTTGATGATAGTAACTGTCACAAAGTTTAACGAAAAAATCACACATAGTTTCATATGTTTACAGTAATGATATCTGTGCAGGGCATGTTCGATTCAACCAGCGCGCCAGTATTTCAACGCTTTCAGCGCTTTGATTTATGTATACCGGCCTTGGTTGTTGTAAGATTACTACAAAATGTGTTATAAAGGTATTTACAAAACTATTGGTCCACATAAATAAAGTGAGTGTTACTGAACAAATTTGTTCGAAATTTGAAAAGCTGTTAACTGATTGGTCGATTCGGGGTTAATTTGACATGACCTGCCACAGTAACACAGCGATACAAAGAATCAGATGTATATGAGAATGTCAAGTCAAACAAAACATAATAAACTAGAGTTGAAACAAAATTCACACCGGACGATAATTTCACATCGCCGGTGAGGTCAATTAGATAAAGTAATTCTGTGATTGGTTGAAAATGCAAAAGCAGAATAAAAATATTTTAAAAATAGCTGTGTGAAAACGACCAGTGTATAGAAGAAGTTGAAACAAAACGTTTGCATTTTTATTTTGAGAGTATGAAAATTTTTATCTTTAAAAATGGATACTAATATTTTGGACAAAGTGAAACTGAACGTGGCGCAAAGCTGAGGGTGGTGGTATTCCAGTGCATGTCGCGAAAAAGTTTACTGGTTACGCTATATTGTGTTGCGTTTTTGTGATGTCTCTAGTTAAGTTTTATTTGCAAAAGTGAGATTTTAAGGCCTTGGCCCAATAGCTAATTCAGAATAGGAGATGAAGCTATACTGGGAGTCTATGGGAAATGAATTACTGTAGTCTAACCTCGTGCGTGTTTCTCTTACAGGATGTACACGACGCTATAAAAGAAAATGCTTTTTAATTTACAGACAACATTGAAATCAGAATCTATTGTTTACTCTGGCAGAATCAACACATTGATGTACAATAACCATCTTATTTTTATGCTTTGCACGAAACATTA